>OY757909.1:84085820-84195477 GCA_963585895.1 Sepioteuthis lessoniana | reverse complement strand
GGCCTATAGTGGGTAGAGTATTCTCCAATGACGCGGGAGATCGAGGTTCAATTCCAGGTATGGTCATACCAAAGAATCAAAAAATGGTACTTGATGACTCCTTGCTTAACACTCAGCATTAGAAGGTACGTATCAAGGGTAAAGTGTAGCAATGAAAAGAAAGGAATAGCACCTTCCCCTACACCTCTATGTTGTAGCTATTGAAAAAAGAGCCTTCGGGTCGCCTACAACTACGGTCGCAAACTTTACTTATTATACCCTCATGTAATCCCATCTGATACAAATAATTTATTTACAGTTATATGAATTCAAGTGAATATTCCGATTTAATAGTTATGATAATAGTAATAGTAATAGTAATAATAATAATGATAATAATGTATGGAACATGAATGTGACGGTGATACCAATTATAAATGGGGTGCTCGGAATGATCCCAAACGCTTGTTAAAGAAGCTGCAAGATTTTGAAATCAGAGGATAAGCAGAGACCATAGAAACTACAGCATTTTTTTAGATCGGCCCGATTATCGAGAAGAATCTTGGAGACTTAAGGTGACGTGGTGTGAAAGACCATCAGCTAATACTGGTGTGAAAAACTAGCAAAGAGTAAAACAATAATCATAATAATAAAAAGAACCTGCCGAATAGCAGACTTTGCCGTCCCAGGGGACTTCAGTGATCAAAGATCAAAGAAAACGAAAAGAAAGACAAGTACTTACACCTTGCTAGAGAACTAAAAATGCTATGGAAAATGAGGGTGATGGTGATACCATTTATATTTAGTACTTCTGGAATGATCTCCAAAGGCTTCGTTAGAAGAATGGATGCGTTGGAAATCGGAATATGACCAGAGACCATTTAGTCAATAATATTTTTTAAATTGGCCAAAATACAGAGAAAAGTCTTGGAAGCTTAAACTTCAGTAAAAGAACATCAGCTAACACTGGTGTGAAATTAATAATAATAATAACAAAAGGAATAAATACTTGGGCTGTACCCCACGTTAAATACTCGGGACCCTTTCTCAAATGGACCAGAGATGAACTTAGACAAATGGACCAAAGAACTAGAAAACTAATTACCATGCACAAGGCATTACATCCCAGAGACGACGTGGACAGATTTATGTGCCAAGAAAAGAGGAAGGAAGATACTATTTACCAACCCCTCCGCTCGGGCAGGATATGACACAAGGTCAATTTTTAAGCGGAGTTTAACAGGTTTGAATTCAGAGTTTTCCTTCTCCTAGACTAGTTGCCAAACCAAGGCTGAAGAACCTAGTCTCTCCTACTAGAGGAGGAAGGAAGATGACTTGCCAGAATCGAAGACATCGTTGACACATCCATACAACGACTCGAAGACTACATAATAAAACACGAAAGAGGACTGATTACGGCCATCAGAAACAATACTGACCACAAGACAGATAACAGAAGGACAAAAACTAGGGAACAAAAATGGGAAGGAAAACAACTCTATGGGCGTTTTAAACGACTAATAAACAACATTTCTCAGGATAAAACCCGGACATGACTAAGAAAAGGAAACTTTAAGAGAGAAAAATAATCTCTCCTAATGGCAGCACAAAACAGCACCATAAGAACCAATCATATCAAAGCGAGGATTGATAAGACGCAACAAAATAGCAAATGCTGACTATGTGGTGACAAAGATGAAATCATCAATCACATAATAAGCGAATGCAGCAAATTTAAATTTCTTGCACATTTTCCAGTGGATCACCTTGCCCACCCAGTCGTGTCTAGCCTTGTACTCCTTCTGTGCCAGTGATCCACTGGGAAATGTGTAAGAAACTTAAATTTGACCATGCCAACAAATGGTATATGCACAACCCAGCACCTGTCCAAGAAAATGACACACACAAACTCCTATGGGACTCTGATATACAAACGGATCACCTAATCTCGGCCAGAAGACCAGACCTTATAATAATCAACAAAAAAAAGAAAAGAAAGAAAATCTGCAAAATTGTAGACCACAGAATAAAACTGAAAGAATGTGAAAAGAAAGATAAGTACCTCGACCTTGCTAGAGAATTGAAAAAACTATGGAACATGAAGGTGACAATTATAATAATTGTGATTGGTGCTTTTGGCACGGTAACTAAAGGATTATTAAAGGGCCTGGAGGATTTTGAAATTGTTGGCAGAGTAGAGACCATCAAAACAACAGCATTATTGAAAACAGCCAGAATACTGAGAAGAGTCCTGGAGACTTAAGGAGAGTTGCTGTCACTCAATCTCCAGTGAAAGACCATCAGCTTACGCTGATGTGAAAAGCTCTAATGAGTAATAATGATAATAATAAAGTGACGATTGTACCTATTGTGATTGGTGCTTTTTGCACAGTAACTAAAGGATTATTAAAAGGACTGGAGGACCTGGAAGTTTGCAACGAGTGGAGACTATCCAAATGACAGCATTTTTTGAGAACGGCCAGAATACTGAGAAGAATCTTGGAGACTTGAGGAGACTTGCTGTCACTCAAACTCCAGTGAAAATGCATCAAGTAACACTGATGTGAAAAACTCTAAAGGAGTAAATAATAATTTATACACTTTAAAATAAAATTTTGAATTAAATAGATGTGCATCAAGATCTCATTCTTTAGATATTCACAGTTCTCATTTACTATATATATATATATATATATATATATATATATATATATATATATATATATATATATCCTATTTACCAACCCCTCCACTTGGGCAAGGTCAATTTTTAAACGGAATTTAACAGGTGTGAATTCAGAGTTTTCCATCTCCTAGACTAGTTGCTTCACCAAGGCTGAAGAACCAAGTCTGTCCTACAATTTACCCATAGCTGGAGGGAGAATAATTGGATTCATACCTTTCCCAAGGGTATTAGTGCTATGTGAAATGCAATCAGTCTCGTCCAGGATTTGAACTCGTGTCGCCGTGTCCATTTCCCATACACACACACACACACACACACATATATATATATATATATATATATATATATATATATATATATATATATATATATATATATATATATATATATATATATATATAAAGTAAATGAGGACTGTGAATATCTAAAATATGAGTGCTTGATGCACATCTATTTAATTCAAAATATACCTGCAGAGCAAAATATATAGTTTTGGTTAAAAAACAAGAAATTTAGAAATTGTATTCCGTAATAAATTTATTTTGAATATTCCCGTTCATCAGATGGATTTCAAAAGTTTGAGATCCATCTGATGAACTGGAATAAGCAAAACAAATCTATTATGGAATCCAATTTTTAATTTCCTCGTTTTTTAACCAATATATATATATATATATATATATATATATATATATATTTTTTTTTTTTTTTTTTTTTTTCTGAAGATCACTTATGGTATGGAAGTCAGAGTAGCAATTTTAGCTATGTTAATCAAGATTAGATCTCACAATTGTTGGCTTAGCAGATTTCAGATAAATCCGGTCACTTAATTTAATTCATTTTTTTTAATTGATATTCATGGATTAGAATTATCATTTATAGCTACATGTGTGAGAGAGAGAGACAGACAGACAGACAGACAGAGCCACACAGAGAGAGAGAGAGAGAGAGAGGGAGAGTGTGTGTGTGTGTGTGTGTGTGTGTGTGTGTGTGTGTGTGTGTGTGTGTGTGTGTGTGTGTGTAATATGAGAGAGTTTCACTACGACTTTACAATAGAATGTTTTTTGTGCGCTTTCTTGACATAGAATGTGTCCCCTTTTCTTTCTTTCATTTTTTTTTTTTCATCGGCAAGAAATGCCAAGGCCAAACAAATAACCATTTAGGTTCTATACATGTGCTGTATAAATGGCATTGCTTGTAAATATCAGAGCTGGGTAGATGAGAGTAAACTGTGTCTTATGGAAGAACACCGACCCCCCTATAGTTCAATGTGGTCAGGGAAGGAGGCGACCGACAAGAGAGTATTTTACGATTGGATCAAAAATAAATAAATAAACAAATAAAACACACACATACACAATCATAAGTGCGCACTCTCACATACATATAAGAAAAAAGAAGAGTAAAGACGAAGGAAGGGACCGAGTGGAATGGTAAATAAACATTCCTTTTCAAATGTCGCATTGATTCCGTCTTTGTGACGCTCTTCCAGAAAAAGAGGAGGAAAAGTAGAAAAAAAATGGCCGACCGTTCCAATAAACAGATTCATATCGTGCATGTTTTCCTTCGTTTTAAACTTAGTTCAACCGTCATTTTATTTATATATTTATTCAATATATATATATATATATATATATATATATATATATATATATATGTATGTATTCGATTTCATATAGTCCAATGCTTTTCTTTTTTTAGGGTTTTTTTTTTGTCCGTCTATTTATTGGTTTCTTTCTTAGTTTCCTCATTCTATTTATCCCACCTTTTATTTGTTTGTTTATTTATTTATTTATTTATATACATGTTTTACTTTATTTTCAATAATATTTTTGGCTTATTCGTTTTAACTATTTTTTCTTTTTTTTTTTTTTTTGTAAAATTATCTTTACTTACGTTTCCGTTTCGCTATTTTTATTTTTCTTAATTCTTTTTTTTCTTTTACTCTTTTATTTTACTTATTTACGTTTTTTTTTTTGAAAATGGAAAAAAGCTATTTTAAATTGACACTGAATGTTTTTAGAAAATTTTGTTTCCAAATTGTGCTTGGGGCAGATACAATTACTCGAATACTACTTCCTGCTTCCCACTTTCCATACATATACACATGCAGACGCACACAGAAACAAACCTATAGATTTTAATAGGTTTCTATTTCTGCTTCAAAATCTTCAGCCTTACATTTTTTGTGCCACTCTCACGACCAGTTCTTGTTTCTATACATTTTCAATTCTCTGCAAACTTTCAGCCTTTAGTCCTAAAGGGAAAACAAAGCTGTCTTAGCCCAAATTAAAAATCAGTCAGCCAGTTCCATGTTCCGTACTGATAACCGTCATGCCATACACAAACACACACACACATATCATTATCTTCATCATCATGTCGTGCTGCATGCACAGATTACCCTAACTCTCGTGGTGTAATGGTTAAAGCGATGAACTGCGGAATCGTAGTACGCGAGTTCGTACTCCAGTCGCGCTATTACGTTCACTTTCGGGCAAATACCCTTGGGAAAGGTATGAACCCCCTTATTCTCCCTCCAGCTATGGGTAAATAGTAGGACGGACTAGGTTCTTCAGCCTTGGTGAGGCAACTAGTCTAGGAGAAGGAAAACTCTGAATTCAAACCTGTTAAACTCCGCTTAAAAATTGACCTTGTGTCATATCCTGCCCGAGCGGAGGGGTTGGTAAATAGAACCCTAACTCTCTCTCTCTCTCTCTCTCTCTCTCTCACCACTCGTCTCTATCATCCATTATTCCGGCAGGTCTTCCAGGATACATCCTGTGTCCGTACAGAGCTGTTGTAGATAACTTCTAGCTGAAGGTCCTACACGAGCGCATCCGTGTCAAGGAGAACGTCACTTATGAGTTCGTCTTTGGTCATCCAGGAGGGTCCTGCATGTCTTGTTCGTCTAATTTGGATGGTCTTCGAGAGAGGAGGCCGTACAGCTGCTGTTTTGTGGGATGTTGCTTCCAGGATTCGTCTAACATAGCTCATAGACAACTTGTTCAATTGCCGTCAAGCTTTTTCTCTATACGCTTAGTCAGCTTCCAAGTGGTGCATTCTTACAGTAGTATAGACACGACTGCGTCTTGGAAAAAATTGCGTTTGATTTTATCGGATAGGTCTAACTTCCATATGCCGGATAGCCTATATATATTGGAGTTGCCCGTGGTGTAAGGATTATCGTCGTAAGGAAATGAACACGGCGATACGAGTTCAAATCCTGGATGAGGCTGATTGCATTTCACATAGCACTAATACCCTTGGGAAAGGTATGAATCCCATTATTCTCCCTCGAGCTATGGGTAAATAGTGGGGTAGACTAGGTTCTTCAGCCTTGGTAAGGCATCTAGTCTAGGAGAAGGAAAAACTCTGAATACAAACCTGTTAAACTCAGCTTAAAAATTGACCTTGTGTCATATCCTGCCCGAGCGAAGGGGTTGGTAAATATGGATAGCCTATATATATTGAATAACATAGTGATTACTCAGTCCATGAGGTCTAAGATATGCCGACTGCTTCCCTGCCGAGTAGTAAGCTCCTCAAAAAGTTGAATCCTAGACTGCATTCGATAATAAGGTTCTAGTTATAGAGCTTTGAGGAGCGTCGCATCATTCTTTCGTTGCCATTACAGCCATGTTCACTCAGTGGGTGGGTGTGGGGAATTCTAGTTGACGAATAATTAAAGTGCTGGACTGCGACATAGTAGTAAGTGAATTCGAGCTCCAGTCACAATTGTTCACTTTCGAATTACAGCCATTAAGAAAAGTATGAACCTATTTATTCACCCAGTTATGGGGCTAAATAGTACTACAACCGTTTTTATATATTTTTTGCGTTGAATGACCCACGAAGTTTAGTTGTCAAAATTTCTGAGACGAAGCTTGTTGATTTTTATCATTAAGGGTTTTCGGACTATTGTTTTCATCTTTATTGTTATTTCCACAACGTTTCCAGCAAGACACATGGCGTAACGGTTATAGGCGTTGGTTCCGTAAGCTTCTAAGGAGACAATCATCTGGAGGTTGCTGGTTCAATCCTCACTACAGGCGAGTAACATTTAACACTTGTACCCGGTTATGGCTAACGGAATCAGAACAGGCGACCCCCATGGATTCAATAAAGGACGTAGTTCAAAGTTCCGTGAAGGTTCCCGACTTCGACAAACACCTGAAGAAGGCCGAAGGGCATATCGGCTGAAACGTGGTGGAAGTAACAATAAAGATGAAGACAATCGTCCGAAAACCCTTAATGACAAAAATCCACGATGTTTAATAGGGCAATTTTATTGATATGAGATAATCCTTAATGTTGTTTAAACTATGGATTTCATTAGGCATGATAATCTCTTTGGTGCATAATGACCAATGGCAGATCCGTTATGTTGGGGATTTCTAACAAGATGTTCCAGCAGAGCAATCAAGAGAACGGTGGAAGCAGGTCACGTGGGTTGACAACCGTAAGGAGAACAGGAAGGAGTGCGTAGGCATTATGAAATGATATATACACAAATACCGACAGACAGAACGGTCAGTCAGTCAGTCAAGAAGGGCTGTCAGAAGAGTGGTCGGCGAGTACCCAGAGGTGAGGGCACCCGGCTGAGAACTTCCGTCGATGAAGCAAAAAATAAGGCCCTGTATATAGAGCCCTAATGTGGATTAAGAAAAGTTTCAATATAGCATTCGTCAGTCAGTCTGTGTTCGACTCCTTCGTCTCAGTCTCTCTTACCCACTTTTGGACCTTTCGGGTTATAAAGAACAGAGACAAATATTTTTTTTATATAGAAATGTCTTATTGCCTCTTTATTATGCCGCTATATAACACTCTTAATCGAACGATAATAAGGAATTTGAAAAAACTTTAGTCAGTCAGAAAGAATAACTTGAAGAGTGCAATTGAGAATTCCAACTATAATCTAATCCCTTACTCCCCATGGTTTATTTATATGTGGGGATGATTCCATGGTGGAACGGCTAACTTCCTGGACTTCGACATCACAGTAAGCGATTTCGAGCTCCAGTTGAGCTATCACGTCCACTTTCGGACTAAAATCCTTAGGAAAGGTATGACCTCTTTATCGTTTTAGCTATGAGTTAAGTATTATCGCTGCTGTTCTTCTACCGGGAAGAATTTTGCATTAAATAGCCCACGAAGGTTGATATGCCATTAAACAAAGAAACGTATCTTTCATATGAAGATTAAATACGTGCAGTTCTAATCATTTACAAATGATTATTATTAGTATATCAGGAGTCATTTGAAACCATAATTAATTATAAAAAGAATAAATGACTTCGGCATTAAATTGCCCAACTAAGGTTGACATGCCGTAAAAGCAAGAACCTCATAGATTTAGGATTTATTCATAATGTGATCAGATCAATTTTATAAAAGGATATTCTCTCTTATTTACAACGGGAATAGAAAGTGCTTGAGGTGTAAAGGCTATCGTCATAGGGAATGGTCACGTCGTCATGAGTTCAAATCTTGAAGGAGGCTGATTGCATTTCACAAAGCCCTAACACCCTTTTAAAAAGGTATGAATCCCATTATTCTCTCTGCGACTCTGGGTAAATAGTAGTGCTGAATGAGTTTTTTTTAGCCTTGTTTTGTCTAGGATTAGAAAACCTCTGCATTCAAACCTGTTAAACTCCGCTTAAAATAATTTTGTGTCACATCCTGCCCATGGGGGAGGAGGTGGTAAATACATATCATCAGGTTCAATTTGAAATTTTCTTCGAAATATTTTTTGTTTTTGTTTTTATACTAACCATTAATCTGAGAAAGTGCAATAGCTTAAAGGTTACATACGTAAAAACTGGATTCGGAGGCCCGAGTTCAAATTGCAAACGCGAATATTTTCATTTCACATTTATTCTCTTAGTAAAGGAATGGATCCATCTCTTCTCTCTCATGCTATGGGTAAAATGGACAGACAAGACTCTCTAGCCTTGTAGGTAGGTAAGCTTGTCCAGGAGAATGATAATTCTTTATTCAAACCCCTTACAAAAGTCTCGACGTGCCATGCAAACTTGAGTCAAGGTCCGTTGTTTCGTCCTTGTACCGTGTAACCAAGGAGACGACCACCGCCAAGTAGACTTCCTATTGCCCTGAAAAACGCCGTTATATCGAATTACTTGACCAGAAAGCCTGAAAAGCTTTATTGGAGTATTACAACTATAAATCAAAATAATACGGCCATATCACGTTGAGTATATCGTCTGTTCACAGACGGTAAATAATGTCAGGTCAATACTTATGTAAGTGTTCGCTATAATCCTTTTAAAGGGGCCAAAGAATCATGTAAAGAGTTCTTCCTTCGTAAAAGACCATGTCCGTGAAATCGGCTCTTTGGGAGATACGGAAAAAGTACCCGTACAGCACCGCGGCTCTAGATTTATTAGTGTTAAATGGCAATACTTTAAATCGTTTAACTGTGTGCAAACAATAAATAGCTATAACTGAAATCATTTAACTGTGTGCAAAAGAACCATTAATTTTTAAATAGATAAAAAAAATTGTGAAAAATGAAATTACAAATTTTGAATAGCAGAATTCAAAATAATTAATTTTGGAAATAAATATTTAATATCAAATAGTGTTATATAGCAATACTTGAAACCATTTACTATGTGCAAACAAATGATTAATATTAAACAGTCATAAATGTTAAATAGCAATACTTGAAACCATTCAAATATGTTCAAATATATATATATATATATATATAAACAGGTGGTGACAATAAAAACCATCAAGTTTTGATATCCCATTACACCAAATAACCTAACCAAACCTAAATTTTAAGGTTGATCACGCTTGGCTTTTTTAAAGCAGGACGTCATTTGAAGTGTTATGTAATAGCCGTACCACCACCACTACCCCACCGGCAATCCTGCAAAATATTACCAGTCAGAGTTCAGTCACTGCCAGTTTTGTGAGAACTTGTGATGAAGTGACCACCTGCCACCACCAGTTACCCTGGTACTGTTTGACCGATAACAAAAGATCAGTCTTCAGAACTCTCGTTGTAAGTACGAAAAACGCTTAAATAAGAGACTAGGGATTTTTTTAAAAATCAGTCAGTTAGTTATCGGGAGAGTGACAAGTAACGACATTAGTTTCGGGACTAAGCATAAGTACTCCATCTCATTAGAGTTGGGCAACGATTTGTGAAAGACCAAATCTTTCCTTCATACATTTAAAAATGTTTATGAGGCCGGTCCAGAAGGAACTTGTAACATAGACAATGAAGTGAGTGGGACCACGTGTCTGACTGTCCTTTTCTTGATACTCTCAGCCTCATGTCGTCACCATCTCTTTATCTCACCTTTGTCTCTTTTTCCAACTTTCTTCAAGGCGCCAGTAACGCTAAAAAAACAAAAAAACAATGACTACTCATTACATTGCTTGTGGAAGTCACAAGTTTTCAGAGATTTTTAGTCAGATTAAAATTTGGTGACAGTTGAGAACCAGACAGCCGATGGGTTAAGTCGGATATTTTGGTTCTCTGCGGGGAGGGTAATGATTTATAAATGTAAAAGAAAATATTTTCTTTCATTAAGTGAACAGCCACACCCCATCTTTCTTTTATCGGACCGGCCACATACGAACGTGTAACAACAAAAAAAAATTTAGCTGTTTTTTTTATAACGTGTTTGTTATTTCCTTCCGTCAAGAGAAACAAAAGACAAGCTATTTTCCTCTTCTACCCTTTCGACAACCTTCAATTATGGAAAATCAATTGATTTTTCAAAGTAAAACAAAGTGCTAATTTCTATTTAAAAAAAGTGACTCCCGGAAACATAAAATTTTAACCTTCACGCAAACACACACACACACACACACACACATACACATACATATATATATATATATATATATATATATATATATATATATATATATATATATATATATATAACGTTAGTTCCTCTTTGATTTTATCTGACAGGAACATGTTTTGTCTCGCAAAATTTGAAGGATCCATAATTTAAGAATTTTTTCCTTCCTAGATTATAAAAATGAATATGAAAAATAAATTTTATAACCAATTAAGGTCCTAGATAAAGTAATCTATTCTTGATTGTATTTTCGAATCTAACTGGTTCTGATAAATAAACGAGAAAATACCGTAGTCTTCAGTTTTTAATAAAAATTACGAAGATATGCATTTCATTACTGATCTTTCGCTCATATTTCCTTGAGTACATTTCGTTACACTTCAGCATTTGAAAATTCAGTTCCTAGAAACTACTTAAACAAACAAGTATTATCCCTTTTCCTTTGGTTTACATCTGCGCTAGAAATATTTATACTAATATAAATCCTCTGTACCTGCTGATTATTTTGCTTTGTATACATATCACCATTATAAACATTACTTTCACACTGCATTGTAGCATAAACACAAAAGTTACACAAAACAAAACTGTTATTTTAAATACAGGAACTATTTCTTCTTAATGCAAATATTGAAACTTCAACGCATTTATACATTCACCCTTTTCTTATCAACCTAAGAGACTTTGTAACTTCTGTTTTCAGAAAACTAGTTCACTCAAGTTTTTTAAAAGAAACTTCGTTAAATCCGTAGAACTGTGTTTATTTTTATACCTTACCATAACAAATAATTGGTGACCAGCCGACGTTCGAATAAAACAAAAAAAGATTTCATCAAACTACAGACTGTTTTGCAACTTGAGGAAGACCTCTACAAATAACTAGTCACAAATAATTGGTCACCAGCTGACATTTGAATACTTCAACGAATAATATGACAAACATATGAAGACAACTTTCAGTGGTCAGAATTATAGCCTCCTCTGCAAATAACTAGTCTCAAATAATTGATCACCAGCCGATGTTCTAACAAAACAAGAAAAGGACATTTTATCAGTGGACTATCCGACGTTCTAAGACCTCTACAAGTCTTTTACAAATATCACAAAAATAAAAATAACACAAATTCTCCCACAAAATATGTAATTCACAACATTCCTCTCAAAGAAGAATTTGACTCTCTCCAAGAGGAAATTTTACAGTGGGACGGAAATCAGAAAACGCCAGATAGAAACAACATATATTTCTTGAGCACAGTTCACACACTTTCAAACAATGTCATTTTTTTTCGATACGTCACAAAATTCCGACATAAACACTATTTCTACTGATGCTACTAATACAGCTACGACTACTTTATGACTAAAGCAACGTTTCTAACAAACTCCTTTCCACTCGACCATAGAAAGACCATTGCAAAACTCTTTCGTCTTCCATGACAATCTCTGCTATAAGAAAGCCATTTTACACTAATCAACAAACAAAACGCTTTTGGCTGATGGACTTTAATACTGACTTCACCGACCATAAAAACAAAATGAAATATATATCCACATTCCTCACATAAAACTGGAGATAACAGCAAAAAAAAAAAAAAACCCAAAAGATCATTCACTAGTAAATCGCAAATAGTCTTAATCGTAAATCGGCAAGATATTGTTAGGTGTTAAAAGGTAGACCAATCAAAATACTGAATATTGTAAGAATGCATCGATTCCCTGATATGTTGAAAAAAAAAATGACTATCATCGACTCATTAATGTTTCAGCAATTTTTTTTTACTCTTGTTTAAAAATCATTTCGTTGAATTGTCTTAATCATTTTTACATAGTATCTCTCCACAAGTCATCAGAAACGTAGCAGAGAATGCAAGACAAATGCGATTCTTCTCAACATCCAGAACCAGGAGTCCCTTATCCACATCCTGCGGGCTGTATGCAACCCTCTCGCAACTTTTAAAATCTTCTCTTCACCCTTTAATGTTGACAGTGAATAACTGCAGTGGAACTCATTGATCTTCAGCGTTCAAAAGATTTGAAGTCCAAGTTTCTTGCTTGCTACATCCTCGATATCTATAAGAACCACGTGTCTTTATTTAAACCTAATCCTACACACCAAATAGGGAGCCATATTGGTGTTATATAACGTTGTGAACAATTGTTCTTGGAAACAAAGCATGTAAAAAGTACGCTGCACTCACAACTATCAAGTCATCACTTGTCTGATGCACTTATATCAACTATTTCATTTAACCCTGATATAACAACCTTTTTTGATCGCAAACAAAATCAGATGTCTCATGCATAAATTGTGATTATTACCTTTTAAATTTTCGCGCTATCCTAACTCATTCTTTTATGGAAGAGTTTGTGGTGCAGCATTGAAAGTAGACACGATGATCCGAGTTCAAATTCTCAGCATGTCACATATCGCTAATACCCTTGGAGAAGATATGAATCCAATAAATCTCCTCCAGCTATGGGTAAATAGTAGGGCAGACAGTATTTTTCAACCTTGTTGTGGTGACAGGTATAGAAGAAGGAAAACATTGAATCAAAATCTGATAAACTCCATTTGAATTGAACTTGTGTCGCGACCTGCGAAGGGGACTATTTGTCGCTGCCTCTTACCAGACACGACTTGACACAAGGTCAAAAGCCCGTAGGCCGATTAAAGCGAGTAATTCTCCCTTGTGACATTTTCCACGGAAACAAAAGAGTCACTTAAGATTTAACGGGCTATTTTGGGTTACATGGTGCCAGTGATGATCCTTTATCTAAATTATTTTGTTGCTTTAGAATTCAGAGTTTTCTTCTTAATTGGTTGCTCTACCAAACCTAGAGAGACCAATCTGTCATACTCTTTTGCCTCTCGATGGAAGCGGGAATCCTAGAAGAAAAGGATGCAGACATTTTCAAAACCATAGCGATCGTCCCCCTGCTAAACCGAGACATCTGAGTCTGAAAGTTTGAACTGTTGTCGTGTTATTAAGTTCCCTTTCGGATTAATACCCTTGGGTAACATATGAACCTCCTTATCCCCTAAGCTATAAGCTATATAGTACCACAACTGTCCTTCTGCAAGCATTACTTTGGTATTGAATAACACATGAAAGTTGAAATGCCATTAAGCAAAGAAACCAATAAACCAAAAGTATTTCCAGTCGCGCTATTACGTTCAATTTCTGGCAAATACCCTTGGGAAAGGTATGAACCTCCCAGCTATGCGTTAAATAGTAACACTATTTACCAACCCCTCCGCTCGGTCAGGATATGACACAAGGTCAATTTTTAAGCGGGGTTTAACAGGTTTGAATTCAGATTTTTCCTTCTAGACTAGTTGCCTTACCAAGGCTAAAGAACCTAGTCTGTCCTACTATTTACCCAAAGCTGGAGGGAGAATAATTGGATTCATACCTTTCCCAAGGGTATTAGTGCTATGTGAAATGCTATCAGTCTCGTCCAGGATTTGAACTCGTGTCACCGTGTCCATTTCCTACGACGATAACCATTACACCACGGGCACCCCCGTGTTAAATTGTAACATTACTGTTCTTCTTGGAGAATAGCTTTGGCACTAGATAACCTACAAAGGTTGATATGCCATACAACAAAAACAAAAACAAAAAATAAAACAAAAGTATTTACGTGAATTAGAAATTAAACCGCTTCTTCTAGTATTTGAACTTGTCTCGCTGAGTCCATTTTCGTATAACGATAACCAGTTCAAGAGGACTTGTCTCCTGCCTTTGTGGAGGAAGTGTAAATCTCAAAGTGCAAGTTGAGCACATTCAGTGTGCTTCTATCCTAAGCACTACCCAAAGACAGTGTTGGGGAACGGATGTCAAACTAGATCATTTCAAATTTGTGTTCGTTAATGCACATTTTACGATATCGATCGTGGATATTTCAGAGTTAACCTTCAGTGCGAATATATATTATTCATATATTTGCAATTAAGTGTCTTGTTATTAAACATTCTTTGCGCCAGGAAATAAGTTTTCTCTCTATCCAGAATTTCAAATAAGTCCCTTCGACTTAATGTGCAGTTATTTGTGTAGGTTTCTCAGATTTACATCAAGATGTGCGAAGTAAAAATGATTTTATTTGATAATATTTAATGTTTGATTTATAAAAATGGAACTAAGAGAAGTTAACATGGAAGACGACATTGAAAATCCAATTCGCAATATCGTCGATTATTCATGATACAAGAAACGTTTTCAATGCTTGAGGGTTTTATTTGATGATTAACAACAATAATCAAATAAATGCTTAAAGGGTTGAAATTATTAATAATCTACTTATATGATACACACATACGCTATCTATCTATCTATCTATATATATATATATATATATATATATATGGGGGGGTAAAAATATATTCATGCGTTTCGCAGAAATGTTAGCGTGGAGCGAAACTCAAACACCATCTTCGTGAACATGAGCTCATCTCAACGGGTTCAGTTCCTTAGATTTCCCTTAAGCCATGCACGCATCAGTCTAGCAGAAAACACACACACACACACACACACACACACACACATATATATATATATATATATATATATATATATATATATATATATATATATATATATATATATATATATATATATATATATATATATATATATATATATATATATATATATATATATGTGTGTGTGTGAAGATAAATAGTAGGATAGATATGAAAATATGAATGAAGATAGATGGATAGCTAGGTAAATATAAAATGGATGAGAGCAGACACCTAAGTAAAGGAGAAGATTCTATGGTGTAGTGGCTAACGTGCTGGACTGTAACATCGTAGTAAGCAAGTTCGAACCCCACTCGCGTTATTACATTCCTTTTCGGGCTGATACTTTGGGAAAGTTATGAAATTCTCGTATCCCTCTAGCTATGGGTTAAATAGTACCACCACTGTTTTTTCATGATGGTTGCTTGGACATTAAATAGCCCACGATGGATGACATTCCATTAAACGATAAAACTAAACTCAAACCAAACCAAGATCAATCAATAGAACAGAAACACACAAACACACAAAAAACACACACACCTCTGTGTGTAAGTGTGCGCTTTTGTAAAGATCATGTTAAATGTTCTTACAAGAACGGGCAAAAGAAATGAATTCATGCCTTTAGGAAGACCATTAGCTCGAAGTATTATAATCAATTGCTTTTTTTTATTTTTGTTTTTTTTTTTCTGCTTTTATTTTGTTTGTTATACACGGTGCAACAAATTGTTTCGTGTTTCATACTATGTTGAGTCTACTGCGCAACTTTTTTGTTTTAATTACCTTCATTTAGGATTGATGCCGAAAATCCTGCTTCGCAAAATATAAGATTTCTGAAATGAAAGAAGAATCATCCCTGCTTCAGTGTTTCGGTGTTTGATGCCCTCGTTGATACGCACTCTTAGATATCCTACGAGTGGCGACGTCCTCTCCGTAAGAACTGTGTATTTACACAACAGCATTCATCATCTTCATCAAGTGGCACTGTTAGCATTGATTTCTATGACTCTCTCGCTCTTTCCGCCCCTATCATCCATCGTTCTCAGTAGGTCTTCCAGGCTACATCCTGCGTCTGCGCAGAGCTATTGAAGGTAAGTTCTTCCTGGTCGGCCACACTGATATCAGTACGGATAACTAATAAAAACTAGGAAAGCGCAAGATTAGTGAAAATAATTGGATATCTACCAAGAGATTATTAAAAAGTCTTTAAAATCAAGAGGGGCAGAGAAACTCGTCCAAATAACTTATGGGATAATGAATGTGATTCACAACATAATTTCAGACGACAATTCAGTCATTTATTTATTCAGTTTTTTGTAAGCTTTTGATCAATCAGTAACAAATTCGTCAAATTCTTGTCTGATGACTAAGGAAAAGCTATTGCTGGTAAACGACAGATAGATTTCTTTGACATGTTGCATAGGTTGCGTGGATGGCGTGTCAAGACGAGCGCCTCTTTCTAGGGTGAACAAGATTTACTCTCCACGGAAATGTCGCGTAGGTTGTGTGGTACCATGATAGGATGTCCACTTACTTCCTACGATAAAGAGTACAGAAGTGTTCCTCAATGGAAGTGCCACGTGGGTTGCGTGGGTGGCATGCTAGTTAGAAGGCGTGTCCACGCGTAGGTGGTCGGTGTATTACGTTTCTGTCTTGAAAATTATATAAACCAGGAAAGAATTTCTACCTAGGTAGAACGAAGCAGAAATACAAAGCGGTATCACTGAGAAATCATGCCATGTTCCATATATTTGCGTGCATTTCAGCCATCTCCAACTCTCTCTTGCTCTCCCAATACTCATGTTTTGGGTACTAAAGAAAAACAAGAAAAGCATCATGTTTTTATATGTCAGTATTGCTGTTCTTCTTCCCTATAAATGATGAACATGGTAGAGGCGTTATCTAGATTTTTAAGTCATTTCAAATTTTCCGTTTAAGAAAGAGACTGCTAGAGAAACAGATGACATCCAAACTGCAAAAAGATACAGCATTTTTTTTTCTCTAGTTTAATACCACTGAAACTATACAGGGAATACAATGATAAAATTCTAAAGAGTAATTTGTCAGTTATAAAACAATATATTTCACATTGTCACCACCATTATCTCTGCATTCTTAATAGTGATTAAAAAAAAACCTGCCTGCCTCATTCAAAAGAGGTTTGCTCCGAAAGTAATGCATCTTATTTTATTGTGTCGTACAACAATCACAACGATCGATGTTTGTGATATTGTTGTTGAGATTGAACATTTCTTATGACAACTTATTTTTTCTACCTTGTTCTAAATAAGAACTGGGTAGGATTCTGGTAGCATGGCGTATGATATGAAAACAATTGTATGACTTTAAAACTAAAACAGATTCCTTATTACAGGCGATAAAACGACATTTAAACAAGAAGAAAAATCAACACATTTTATACTGATACTATATCAGACTACAGATTAAAATTAGCAAAGAACAGAAGATGATGAAACACAAAGGGGACAGGTGTTCCTATCATTAATTAAGCACTTATAAAAGTTTTGAGGAACTTAACAAAGAGACAAAAGAGATCTGAGTTCTTGGATTTTATTCATTTTTTGTTTGTGTTCCAATTTTAAGTTGCCCAGTCGGCTGGGGCTGTAGAATACACCGACTGCACCTATGGAGAGGGGTGAGACCCCCCCCCAAATCAGTGTCCCGGATATGACACTAAACATTCTGATGGTGAGGTTCCAGTGATGCTGGAGCGTTGGGGAATGTGGAATACCCCTTCATTGCCATTGCTACCCGATCCACTCTGACCCGGAGTGGTATCACCTGATAGAGTCCAATCTATGGGCTAAATAGAACTAACTGCATATTTATGCTAAACTGAATTGTTTAAATTAGAACTGTTTGACTAAATTGATTAGTTTGAAATAGAAATCTTTTTGACAATTAAACTGTACTTATATTTAAACTGCATGTTTATGATAAACTGAATTGTTTGAAATGGAACCACTTGGCAGAGATACAGTTGGCGTATTCTACAGCCCCAACCAACTGGACAATCTGACCTTGTGCCAAATTCAGCTTAGGATAATACACAACACTAGCGAGTTACGCGTGTGTTTCCATTTCATCGGACTTCGTTTATTGTACTAGTTTAACAAACTGTTGATAGTCAGATCAAGTGACAACAAGGAACAACCCCATCGCTTAGAGGCTAACATTCTGGACTGCGACATTTTGATTGACGAGTTCAAACTATTGTTGGAGCCTAACTTTTACTTTCGGACTCATACTGTTGATAATGATTTAAACCCTCTCATACCCGCTAGCTATGTATTAGATAATACCATTAAAGTTCTTATACAAGGATGGATTTGACATTAAATAACCCAATAAGGTTGATATGCCATTAAACATTTCCGTCAATCTGTTGGGTAGGTTCGGTATCAAACAATGTAGGTTATTCAAAGGCAAATCCAGTTTATATATATATAATAAATATACATGATTTATAAGTATTTTGTAGATAATATTTTTAAGAGCCTGAGTTCATTTTTTGGCACGCAGTGAAATGTTTTTAAATAATGCTATATGACAGTCACAATTTAATATAAGTCATTCGTTTGCGCACAATTTGTAGGTTATTTCATTTTTAGATGAGTTAAAAATAATTTGTTTTCAGACAACTATTGCAATTGTTTCAACACAGTTAAATGATTTCAGTTATTGCTTTCTAGTACTAATAATTATATTCAATGTTAATCATTTGTTTGCCAACAGTGAAGAGTTTAAAGGTATCGCTATTTAAAACTAATTATTCTACTCAACAATATTCATTCAGTTGGACAGACTTAAACGGTTCTAAGTTTTACTATATATCCCTAAAAATTCTATTAAACACCAGTCATTTGTTTACCCACCGTTAAATGATCAAGCAATTCTATTTCTAAAAATTCAATTTAGCATAAGTCATCTGTTTTTTCACACAGTTTAAATGTCCAAAAGTTCTATTTGACCCATAGATAGAACCCTATCTGAAGCTACCATTCCGGGTCAGAGTTGATCTGGGAGCAATGAAAATGAAGAGGTACTCCGCATTCACCCAAGCTCCCAGACAGCAGCCTCGCCATAACATTGTTCAATGTCATATCTAGGACCCTCGTTGAGGAAGTCTTACCCCTTCTGCAGAGATACGGTCGGTGTATTCTACAGCCCCAGCCAACAGGGCTGCGTCAATCAGTAAATTTGACCTTGTGTCATACTTAGCGTGACCTTGGTAAGTTGAACTTAATAGATTAAAAAAAGAAAACTGTTGTGGTCTTTAAAAAATCAACTTTTCTTCTTTTTCCAGTTCAATTCAGTTTCTTTATTTCGTCTTTTTCCTTAGTACTATTTATGAAAACATCCGGCCGATCTATCTTCTGCGAAATCATTTCAGAGTTCGACCATCCTTTTTATTTACTCTTTTTTTTTTTTAACCAATCCCTCTCAAAAGACATCATGCCTGCCATAACGCTCTTTGCAATCTTTTTCATTTTCTTTCTTCTTCTTCTTTTATTGATTAATGCCATTCAAACAAAATTCAAGAAATATATGCATCAAGATTGGAAAAATCTTTGACATCTTGTCTTTCCGAATAACTTTCCGGAAGCTGGTTTTGACGAAATTTGATGCAGTCTTCGACAGTCCTGATATGGTGGGCTGGATGGATGTTTCCTAGAACCTATTAGATCATCAGGGTGCCATGTCGAGTAATTCCCCTTGTCATATAGATTTTGCAAAAAAAAAAAAATATATATATATATATATATAATCACAAAAAAAGCAGATGCTAACTTACCGCTCCCGACTACCGCATTCTTGTTTCCACGACCCTAAGGGCATCTGACCACCCTCTTTGGAAATGATTTGCTTAAAATAACTGTCATTTTTGTGCTTCTCTGAACCTAGTCACGTGACCTGTTGCATCCATCGGGTGCCGTGCTGTATATTGCTCTTCATGTTTTCTGTAAGAGCGACGGGTACTATTTGGTGGTGTTTGTCACGTTTCCAAGTAATAGGTACCATTTTCATTTGGTTAAATGGTATCACAAGCATGAAATGATCAAAGAACTGACCATGCTGTTGCATCGACATTTCTGGAGGATATAAGCGGAAATTTTCGAAGAAATTTATTTAAGCAAGCAGAGAGTCTCCCAACTCACTGGCAAGATTAGCGTTATTAAATCAAGACACTCTTGCCTTTTTTTTATTTTTATATGTCTGCACACATATAATTTGGTTTGGTTTGGTTTGGTTTGTTTTTATGACATATCAACCATTGTAAGTTATTTAATGCCAAATCCTTTTTATACATACATATCAAATTTTGTAATATTTGGTTTGGTTGGGTTTGATGGCATATCAACCATTGTAAGTCATTTAATGTCAAATACTTTTTATACATATATATTAAATATGGGTTTTATGGCATATCAACCATTGTAAGTCATTTAGTGCTAAATCTTCTTTATACATATATTAAACATATGATTAATATTTTCAAACGAGCCTGAGCTCATTTTTTCTCAAGGTTAAAAGGTTTTATCTATTTCTGTCTAATGCTAATGCACAGTTAAATGTAAAAACAGTTCTATTTCAAACAATTCAGTTTAGCATAAGTACACATATTTTATTTACACACAGTTGAATGATTAAAAGGTTTTATTTCACACGATTCAGTTTAGCATAAGTACACGGTTTTTTGTTTACACGCAGTTAAATGTAAAAACAGGTTTATTTAAAACAATTCAGTTTAATATAGGTACACTGTTTAAATATCAAACAGTTCTATTCGACCCATAGATAGGACCCAGTCAGGTGCTACTTCGCCGAGCTAGAGTTGACTTGGCAGCATTACAGAAGCCTGACCATCAGATTGTTTAGTGCCATCATCAGGACACTTGTTGCAGGGAGTCTTACTCTTCCGCAGAGTCACAATCAGTGTATTCTGCAGCCCCATCCAACTGAGCCAGCATATGTATAAAGAAATTAACTACACCCGAGTCAGTGAGGCTGAAGGCCATAATATTAGCCCACCCAGTGAGGATCTTACTCATACAACTATCTCAAAACAAATGCTGTATGATCAATACATTTATATCGTAATGATCTTGTATTGAGTGAGAAACGAAATTATTACACTATTGAATGATCTGCAACGTTAACTTGTTAACGATCAAACTACTACAGAGCCTCTTTGAGGTTTTTTGAGTTTAGTTATTTCACAAGAGCCAGACACAGCTGAAAATTGGAAATATTTTACAAGTATTTGTTTGTCCGATATATAATGACCAAGGGATCGTCTCATCACATGAAACTGAGTTGAAGTTTTTGCAGTTTCAACAAATATTAGATTGTTCACACATTTGCTATTGGACATTTTTAATTTTGATATACAGGCGGTGAGTTAATTTACATTTTATGTGTCTAGTAAAATAATCTCACACACACACACACATATATATATATATATATATATATATATATATATATATATAGATTATTCGGCCCAGTTAAACCAGAGTTGGGAGTAATTCCTTCAGGACAAGAAAATCATTCAAAAGCTGAACATTTAAATCTTCCTGGAAGAGAGCTCAATGTAACTAATATTACAGAGCAATACTTTCTTTAAAGAAAAAACCAAAGACCAGTTATTTTAGGATTATAAATTTATTTCCATCCTGTTTTGTGTTTCTGATGTAAACCAAAACTCGAAATTAATATAATAATATAATATTTCCATTACAAAAAAAGTTGTTATATAAAAAAAATCATAAAAAAGTTAATTATCGAACTTAACTAAAAAAGAAAATAAATAAAACAAACAAAAAACGTTAAATTACCATAATTCCAACCGACAGTAAAATTAGATAAATAAAAATAAATAAAATGAATAAACAAATAAAAAAACGGAAGTGAAAAAAAAACGAGGAGATAACTCTTCACCCCTCTTCCACACCCCCGTGTCTATCCTGATTTATTTTATCCTTAAGATCTTAAGATGTCCTGTTATATTTTTCTTCGTGTTTTTGGTTTACATCAGAAACACAAAACAGGATGGAAATAAATTTATAATCCTAAAGTAACCGGTCTTTGGTTTTTTTCTTGAAGAAAATATATATATATATTTACTCTCTGTGTGTGTGTGTGTGTGTGTGTGAGTGTGTGTGTGTGTGTGTGTGTGTGTGTGTTTGTGTGTGTGTGTGTGTGTGTGTTTTGCAAGCAGTTATTACACAGTCTTCATCTTCATTTTGCAATATCTAACTCGCAAACATGGAAATGATTATTAAAAACTCATCTTCAAATCCTTGTCCGTCGTCTTTAACAAAATATGCCTGGAATAAAGAAATATATATATATATATATATATATATGGGGGCGTACCTATTTGTGCCTTTGTGTACCTGTGTAGATAGATAGATAGATTCACATTGAGAGAGACTTGGTCTGATGTCCACGTTGATGTCTTCTCTCTCTCTCTCTCTCTCTCTCTCTCTATGTTCATCCCTCTCTCTTTCTCTCTCAGTCTCTTCCTTTTCCTACTTCCCTCTTTCAATATATATATATATATATATATATATATATATATAATCTACGTGTATAAACATATGTTGGAGTGTCGTTCAGTAAATAAAGGGAATTTTCGGAGAAAAAAAGCAATATAAATTTTTTTCAGAATTTCTTTGTCCAAAAATGTAAATTTGGTATTGTTTAGTATTAGTTAATCACAAAAGCTTATCTTAATCTCGAAAAAATATTTGTCTTGAAGATATTCAAAATGACAAATGAAACAGACTGGAACAGATATCTGTCATTACATTTTTGGTGGCTGAGAAGTTCAAAACATGTAACATTTACAGAAGAATGTGTGATGTACACAGAGGGAATCATGTTTTAGTGAGAATAATCTTTATAAACGAGCTAAACATGGGTTTGACACGAGGAGCCAGTGTCGATATACAGATAATGAACTGAAAAAGAAAATTTCCTAGCACAATAGTCGGTAAAGAAGGTCATGCTGACAATTTTCCGTGACTTGTCTCTATTGATTTCCTTGAAAAGAATGCAATTTTAAATAGTGCTACAAAGTGTCAACTTCTTAGGATAAATCTTCCCTCATTTATTGAATGACCCAATTCGATAGATAAAAAAAAGTCTACTATATATGTATACAAAGTCTATGTGCATAGATATGTATATTATATCTAATATATCTATATATATTATATATATATATATATATATATATATATATACAATATATATATATATATGTGTGTGTGCGCACACACACACACACACACACACACACACATATATATATATATATATATTGTATTTTTTATTATTATTATGCTAATTTTATACTTTATAGCGGACTTTTAATTAATAAAATATAGTTTGGTCAAAGTGTTCATTTGTCAGAATCATTCTGATGAACTGGTTTGGTGAAACCTAGGCAGATTTTTTCTGACTCTTAATATATATATATATATATATATATATATATATATATATATATATATAAATATATATATCTAAAGATCACCTAATGGCGAAGGACTCAGAATAGCAATTTTAGACGAAGCATTAAGGATGTAAGGGTGCTATTATTCGCTTTGACAGATTTTAAGTCAAATTAGTGGGTAATTTTTTTAACGGCAGTCACGAAATAAAATTAACATATATATATATATATATATATATATATATATATATATGGGGGGGAGAAAATATTATACAGAAAATTTTGACCCTAATTTTGAATTCTTTTAATGTCTTTTCTGATCCTTTCTTTAATATTTCAACTCTTTGACAGATTCTTTGCAAGACCATTTTATGTGTCTTTTATTCACATTTATTTCAATATAAAGATTCCCCACCCGTTTATTTTTGCCGGGAAAGAGACTTATTAACGCGCCAAGGCAACCCAAACGCCTGTCTATTCGGCCGCTAGATACGTCACACCGGCTGAGCTCAATGACACACAATCATATAAATGTTTTTTTGTCTTTTATTCTTATCGTTTGAATTTTTTTTAATTCTTTATTTATTCGAATAAATTACTGTAAATACGAATTCATATCGTGTTTATTTTAGATTTTTTTCTTTTCTTTTTATTTCTTCTTTTTGTGTGGTCTTTGGCCGAGAAATACGTAAGTTAGTATTTATTAGAAATATACAATCAGATTCGCGACAGATAACTAATATTGTAATGAGTTACGGCGGCGCCTTCAGACACTCTGTGCACACTCATATACATACATATATATATATATATATATATATATATATATATATATATATATATATATATATATATATATCTTCATCCATGTTTACGTATACATATATACATACATATATATATACATACATATACATAGATACATTCATATATATATATATATATACATGTCAACATATACACATATATATAGATAGATACATTCCCATATATGTGTATACGCGCGTGCGTGCGTGTGTGTGTGTATCTTTAATTGCGGAATAATTAGGTATCCGCAATACATATCCATAGTAATTCAATACCCCGTCAGTTGATTTTCATTCAGATTCGTGTCTTCATTAGGCGCCAGCCGTTTTCCGTGCTAATGAAATAAATAAAAACCCTGACCCTCCAATGCTAAAGCCTTACCTCTCCCGGCTTTAGCAATCTCTCCAATCCCTCTCTCCACTATTCCCTCCACTTCTCGCTTCTTCTTTTCTTGATGTAGATTTTCCAGCCACCACCACCACCTCTCCATGCCTCTATATCTCTTTCTCCCTACTCCCAATACCTACCTCCAGCCCCCAGACAAATGCACAGCAGGGTTTCCGACATTTAGACGTCGGTCCGTAGCATCTCTTTCTCTACAGGTTGTAATTACTTGGTATTCATGACAACATTTCGTCTAATCCGTCTAAATTTCGAGATTTCAACAGCCCCATTTATTTTGCTTTTTCCGCCAATTATTTATGCCTATCAAAAGGACAGCATCTGGCATTGAGGACTTCCGGTATACTTTCATCAAAAACCATCAGGACTTAGGGTATTTCAAAGAATGATTTCACTGGCTGATCCGATCAGATTTGATTTTGCCTTACATGAATCACCTAATGAAATTACTGTCCCTCACCGAAAATAAAATTAATACGCAATTAGATATACGTACCTATCAAACTATCTAGCGTTCGTGTATGTAACGCTTTTACTTATTTCTGTATTAGCACCATTGTAACAGTATAAGCATCAAACGAAGGGTATAAATGACATGTAGTAGGCCAATCGGCTGAGGCTCTAGAATAGACCGACTGTATCTTTGCAGAAAGGTAATACCCCCACCCTCGCCTAACGAGTATCCTTGATATGGTATTAAACAATATGATGGTGAAGTTCCAATAATACTGGGGCCATGGGGAATATAGGGTACGCCTTCATTGGTTAACATTTAAACTAAGTGTGAACAAATGACTTTAGCTAAATCGAATTTTTAAAAAAATAGAACTGTTTGATCATTTAACTTGGTGTAAACAAATGATTGATGCTTAATTGTATTGTTAGTTATACATAGCAATACTTTAACTTTGTTGACTTATCTTTACAAATCGTATATATGTATAAACTGGATTTGGCATTAAATAAGCTAAAACGGTTGATATGCCATAAAACCAAACTTAACCAAACCAAAAAATAAATATGTATTTACGCAATCCCGCCGCTATGAGGAGGTTGTGACACAAGGTCAATTTTTCAAACTGGTTAAAACTGGTTTAAATTTTGAGTTTTCTCTCTTCTAGACAGGGCTCTTTATCAAAGCTACAGACTCCTGTCTGTCCTACAAGCTGAGGGGAAATAAATGGATTGACGCCTTTCTCTATGGGTATTAGCGCAAAATGAAACTCAAATAGAGTCATTCAGGATTAAACTCGAGTCGCTGACTCCCTTTTTGTCGACGATAACTGTTACGCTAAGAGTGCATTAAAAAGGATAGACAAAGCTTGTGGTCCTCGGAGAGAATTCGTACGAACCAATTAGTGTTTCAAAACCCAATCCTACTGGCTGGGCTTAAAATACCCCGACTGCATCTTTTGGGGTGAGGTAAGAAAAATAAGAGGGATACTGAGTATGACACTAAGCTGTATCTGCAAATGAGGGTCAGTTCTGAATATTTGGAAAGAATAGAGTATCCACTTTATTGCTCTGACTCCTTGGACGATTCTGGCCCTGTTAACTGGGGCTGTAGAATACAGCGACTGTATCTCTGAAAAGGGGTAAAAACAAAACAACGAGTGTCCTTTATATAACTCTAAACAATCTGATAGCAATGCTGGAGCTTTAGGGAATGAAGAGTACTCCTTTGTTGCCATCGTTCCCATGACCATTTTGACCAAGAGTGGTAGTACCTGATAGGGTTCTATCTATGGGTCAAAGAGAACTAAACTGTGCCCATATGCTAAACTAAATTGTTTGAAATCGAAATATTTTTTACATTTAAACTGTGTACTAATGTAAAACTGATTTGTTTGAAATAGAACTGTTTACATGTATAAAAACATATTTGGCATTACATAACCTACAATGGCTGTTATGCCATAAGTCCAAATCAAATCAAGTCAAAATAACTTGATTCAGCGTTAAACGACCCAAAAAGAATTAATACGCTATTAAACAAAACAACTTACCAAGCAATCTACCAATCAACCTGGTCGATCTGACCCAAAATGATATTACGTGTTAGGATCACATCTATGTCTCAAATAGATCTCTTCGAAAAGGAATAATATTGGATAGGCATACTTGAAATAATATAATCAATATAAATCATTTGTATGAACAATTGTTGCTTGAAGCAATAAATGCTTACTCAGGATTATTATTAGTTACTCGAAATTATATAATGGGCACTATTGGTGTAATCGTTTTCAAGCTAGACGAACCAACCATTGTTACATATTTATCTTTGACATCATGTTAGTTGTGGATTTTAAAACAGGAAGTTGCACCTGCGTCCAAAGAGACCGTGGAGATGGACCACGTGAAGTGAACCACAAGGAAAAATGTGTGGGCGTCCAGAAAATATATAATGCAGAAGTGTTTCGACTTCAGGTACTCAGGCGGTAAGTCAATCGGAGACCAGTCAGCGAGTTAATCCGGAAGTGTCGTAGGCGGCCCCCGGGCTGAGAACCGGTCTTGTATCAAGCTCTCCTCAAAGAATCAAGGCTCAGAATATATGTATTTCCATGTGGTGTCAATCCTAGCAGTGTTCCGTCTCTGTTATTTCCTCGCAACATTTCGACTCTTTCGTAAATAAACATGGAGTTATATCTTTATAAACGAAGTGTTATGGCCTCTTCATCGGTTATACAATTCCATTAATAGTAAGTTTGAGTCTCACAGGGTGCCCATTTACATCAGGCCTTATGCGATAACTAAGCAAAGGTTTGTAAATGATTGAAACTTTATATTAGCTTGCAAACAAAAGACACAATTCGGCTTTAAATTGTTGCATATTGTTCCTTGATCGAGCCGTCAATCAGAGACGTGCCTCTGTAAATAAACGGAAGCAGTCAAGGAAGCTGTGAGCGTTATGAAATAATATATGTAGATGCCTGCTAGTCAGTTGGAGTCAGTTGGAGTAAGTGAGGGCCAAGTCAGAGCTAGGCAGCAGTCACTGGGAGTGCCTTGCTGGGGTCTGTGGCCCACACCGGGCCTCCGGTTGATCAAAGCCGGCTGAGAAGCAAAAGTGCTAAGTGGGGTCTTGAAGATAACAGCGTGCCATGGTCAAGAGAAGAAGAAGTTATGGGCCAATATAGCAATCTGTCTTGTCTCACTCCGTCCCTCTATATCACACACCACAAAAGTTTCAAACCCTCACGAAAGAATAAAAAGACAGATATATTTTTATAACAGTGTTGTCCTTCATTCTTCAACCGCGGAAGATAACAAAATAACCAAACACAACTTGGCATGCAATAAAATGAAAAAAAAAACAACAACAACAAACAAAAAGAATCGTATGTGTGTTTTTTGTTTGTTTGTTTGTTTGTTTTTTCACTCAAAGGCCGTGAAAAAAGTTATAGTGCAGAAGTTCATCAATAAAGTTTGAAGGAAATACTAAGTCAAAATTATTAATATTTACTCCCACATTCTTATCATTTACAGTAGTCGAACTATTGTCTTTATCTCTATGATTATATTCACAACATTTCGGCCGATGCATCTTTTGACCTTCTTCAGGTGTTTCTTGTCGAACTCCAGAGCCTACATGGAACTTCAAATATGGGTAGATTGTTTTTATTCGGCTAACCATAACAAGTGTTAAGCTATAGTAAAAAAAAATTGTATATAATAATAATAATAATAATAATAAACTTATAGTGTTGATAAAAACATTAGGTTTATAAGTACTAAAAATTAACTTTGGATTGTCCAGCAGGGCATGTAACATAACGGATACAGGCGCTTGGTTTATGAGCTTTTAAGTGAAAACATCTGGAGGTTGTAGGTTCAATCCTGATTTTAAGTAAAAATAAGTAGATTTTCACTCTGTAGCTTAACTCTTGTATCTGGTTATGGCTGACGAAATTAGAACACTCTGTCCCCGTGGGTTAAATGAAGAGCTAGGTTCGAAGTTCTGTGTAGGCTCCTGAGTTCGACAAAAAACACCTAAGATGGCTGAAATACGTATAAGTCGAAACATTGTTAATATAACAACGAAGACATTAGTCCGAATACTCTAAGTGATAAAATCATCAAATCTTATCATAAAAATTCAGACTAATAAGACATTTTAATATAGAATAAACAATTTGGTTTGGATAAAATTTTCATATTCTGGGCAATCTCAGCTGTTTCTACGGTCGCTTCAGTTTGACAAAGTAACTGCAAAATACACCGATTGCATCTCTACAGAAAGGTAAGATCCCAGTCTGATAGCAAGGCTCTCGTAATGTTGGTGCTTCGGGGAATGCAAAGTATTGCCATTGCTCCCAATTTCACTCTGACCCATAGTGGTAGCACCTGATAAGGTTCTGAATGCAAATGAGTTATGCTAAATTGAATTGTTAGAAATAAAACTGACCATTTAACTGTGTTTAAACAAATGACTGATGTTTAATCGAATCGTTTGTGATACATAACAATACTTGGAACCATTTAACAGCATGCAAACAGTTGATAAATAGTAAATAGAATTATTCATATTAGATTGCAATACTTGAAATCATTTAACCGTGTGCTAAAAAATGAGCTTAGACACGTTAAAAAATGTTATCAAAAATGTGTTGACAAATAATATATATTTAATATATATGTATAAACAAATTTGGCATCGAATAACCTACAATGGTTGATATGCCATAAAACCCAACTAAAGCAAATCTTATATATCTAATATATATGTATATACAGGATTTGGCATTAGATAACCTACAATGGTTGATATGGCATAAAAATACACCAAAGCAAACAACTGCAAAAGAATTTACGTGGAGCCCCACTGAAAGCAACGATCCCTGACAGATCACCAAAGTGAAGGAAACAATGCCCCAGTTCAGCATTTAAACCGGGGCAGCAGAATACACCGACTGCATCTCTGCAAACCAACTCAAACCCAAACTTGAAACTATACAACTTTGTGCAAATTATTTGTATTAGATGATGAAATACTTGTTATCAGATGACTGTGTGCAAAAACACTAGACAGTTTGAAATACCGTTAAAATCAATCAATTTAAAGGATTCTAGTTTAATGTTACTCTTTTATGAAATTATACCGGATATCGAAAGTGTTTATTTAACGATTTTCTAAATATTTATTTCCTCTTTTACCTGCCTTGCATCAAGCGAGCAATTGTAAGTCGATCGCCTTCTCCTCAGGCACAATCGGCTTGATAGGGCTAGTTTGGTACTATTTACCAACCCCTCCGCTCGGGCAGGATATGACACAAGGTCAATTTTTAAGCGGAGTTTAACAGGTTTGAATTCAGAGTTTTCCTTCTCCTAGACTAGTTGCCTCACCAAGGCTGAAGAACCTAGTCCGTCCTACTATTTATCCATAGCTGGAGGGAGGATAAGGGGGTTCATACCTTTCCCAAGGGTATTTGCCCGAAAGTGAACGTAATAGCGCGACTGGAGTACGAACTCGCGTACTACGATTCCGCAGTTCATCGCTTTAACCATTACACCACGAGGACACCCCTAGTTTGGTACCTGGGGCACCCTAGCCTTTGGTACCTGGGGCACCCTAGCCTTTTTTCTGATAGCCAGGTCTTAGTTTCTAATTGAGCCTACCGCCATATTGAGTCAAATCTGACCTGCTGGGAGATTTGATAAATTCTTATTTCTTAATGCATCCTGTTTCATGGAGAGGATCTCCGTTGGGTATAGTTTCTAACGCACGATTTCGAACTCCAATCGCACTATTACATTCACTTTCGGAATAATACCCTTTGGAAAAGTATCAAGTCCCTTATTCTTCAGCTATTGGATAAATAATACCATAAAGGAGGCTTTGAGCGTCAAATAACTAACATAGGTTCGTATGCCATCTGAAACAATGAAATCAAAACCTTTCTTTTCTAGACACATTATTAGTAGATATTTGTATAATGTCTGGTTGGTTGGTTGGTTTGGATTCTCTGTTTAATGACATATCGACTTCGTGTGGTTATTTAATGCCAAATTAGTCCTCATTGAAGAACTGTAGTGGTACTAGTAAGCCCATAGTTTGTGGGGATAATAAGAGGATTCATATCTTCCCAAGGGCATTAGTCCTACAGTGAATGTAATAGCACGACTGGTGCTCGAACTTGCTTACTACGATATCACGGTCCAAAACGTTAGCCACAACGTCACTAATACTCTTCCTCGTATAATCTCTAATACAAAATTAAGCAAATACATAGGAATAATAAGCTGTTGTTTCTTTTACAGTTCAGATATTTATTTTTAATATAATCTCTTCCCCTGTCGATGCTCTCAGCTATGGGTTAAATTATACCTCGATTTGATGATGAATTTTACTTATGTGGCAATGTAAAAAGGTCCCTCAAATGTTGCGTGGCAAATATATTTTTGCGGTTTTAATTTCTTTGTATCAGATTTTTATGTCAGTATGCTGTGGTTCCTGTTGTTGCAGCTTATATATATATATATATATATATATATATATATATATATATATAAATATCTATATATAAGCCAGTTTTATGAGTTTTTAATTAGTTCAATTACAGTAGATTTTTACAGTAGACGCAAGTGTATTTTGCTCGAAAAATTTATAATTGATTTGTTGCGTCTCTGATTATTAGAAATGTAAAACAAATTCTAAAAAATAAATGGTAAAAACTAAACACTGGTTCAAAACTAGTCAAATCCTACGTTATAATTAGTAAAAAATTGTCTTCGTATTTTTTAAACAAAAAGTTAGGCTAATTTCTTTCAATCAAAAGAAGAAAAATAAATTGATTTAAAAAAAAAAAAGGTTGTTTTTCTTTTGTAAAATTTAAAATATGAAAGAACTTTTTAAAGAGCGGTGTCATATCTAATTCTACAATTAGAATTATCCTTGTTTAAAAATAATCTGCGTCTAAATTTTATCTCTTTTAAGATATATTTATCTTGGTTGGATTTAAGAATTTCGATAATCTGAGGGAAGGATTTTCGAGAAAAGTAATTGGGAGCAAAAAAAAAAAAAAAAAAAAATACAGATCAAACTTCACTGAAGATCATTTGTGGCAATATTCTCTCGAGAAAGGATTAATAAAAATGCTATGATCAAAATAAGAAAAAGAGCGATGTCCGTCTAAATAATTCTTGGAATAAGAAGATGGTTTCATAACAGAAATTCGGCCAACATGGGAAAAGATAAAATATCACGCAAATTGAGATATAATTATCACACTTAGAAGGATGAGAATATTATTCTTGGAATAAGAACTATTCTTCATCTCAGAAATTCGGACAACAACATGAAGGACAAATATCAGACAAATTTTAGCATATGAAAATAACGAAGATGAGGATATTAGGCTGATTTATTCTCGAAATAAAAAGAATGTCTCATTGCAGAAATTCGGACATCATAAAGGGCAAATATCATACAAATTTTAACATGATTATCAAAATAACAAAGATGAGGATATTAGTGTAATAATTCCCGGAATAAAAAGAATACTTCACCGTAGAAATTCGGACAACACCATAAAGTGAAAATACTTTACGAATTTGAACATAATTATCTAAACAACAAAGACGAGGATATTCGTCTGATTTATTCGTATAATAAAAAAAATAGCTTAATTCAGAAGGTCATCGAAAATAAAGCGTAGTGAACTTAATAAGAAGGGCTGGGGAACAAAGTTAGTATAAAAAAAGTTATCTGAACTTAGGGCTGACTCTCGCTTCCAGTTTTTAACCCAGCCTTATCTCGGCCAGTTGGCTGGGGCTCCAGAATACACTGACTGCATCTCTGCAGAAGGGTAAGATTCCCCCAACGAATGTTCTTGATATGACATTAAGCAATCTGATGGTGAGGTTCCAGTAATACTGGAGCTTTGCAGAATGCGGAGCACCCCTTCATTGCCATCGTTCCTAGGTGCACTCTGGCCTGGAGTGGTTGCACCAGATAGGGTCCTATCCATGGGTCAGATAGAACTAAAAAAGAGTTCACTGTTTGTTCATTTAAAGTGGGTAGCTACGCTAAACTGAATTGTTCGAAATAGAACTGTTTTGACATTTAACTGCGTGTAAAAAAACTGTACTTACACTCAAATAAATTGTTTAAATCAGAGCCGTTTGACTAAACTGAATTAGAAATGTCTTTGAAAATTAAGCTGTGTAACCAGCTCATTGGACTAGTGGGTAGAGTGTTCGCCAATGGTCCGGGAGACGTGTGTTCAATCCCAGACTGCGTCATACCAAAAACTTTTAAAATGGTTGTTGATATCCCCTTGCTTAACACTCAGCAATATAAGGTACGTATCAAGGTAAAGTGGAGCAATTCATGGAAACGAGTAGCGCCCTCCCCTACACCTCGGTGTAGTAGCTACTAAAAAGGGAGCCTTCTGGTCACCCTCGACTATCGTCGCCAACTTTACTTACTCTACTTACTTGTATAAAAACAGATTTGGCATTCAATAACCTACAAAGGTTGATATGCCATAAAAACAAACAAACAAACAAACAGCCTTATAATTCTCCTCGGCTGATTATCAATCAAAGCTAGAGAAACAAGACTGATCTACATTTTCAGCCCATTCCTGAGAAATAAGATATGTGCTCACTGCTTTCACAAGAGCGTTAATGCGAACAGAACGGTGACCTTTCATTCGGACAAATGGTGAACGGATAAGTGATCTTTTAGTCTTCTTAGTGTACCCAAAGATAAATTTGGCTTTTCTAGGGGAATTGGTAAGTTAAACTTCTTGCGAAATTTTGCTTGCACAATTTTGAATGATTTTGACTCCAAATAAGTAGTGAGGCAATATATTTTTCCTCTCTAGTCCAAGGCATTGTGACAGAGGAATAATAGTTGTAATATACTATTTTCAAATCTGAAACAAAAAAGAACACAACATTATTGTTAGTACAGTTACCAGTAGTCACATGGTTCCCAAGTATATTGAGAGACTCTGTACCTTAAACTACTGAATATAGAGAGTACTGAAAAGACTTGAAATTTTTGCGAGATGGCATTTGAGTCAAATGTCAAAAATCCCGTTTTATTTCATCAGTGTGACGGCAAATTGACTAAAATCCCAAAACGGGACTTTATTTTTGCACGTGTGAAGACGGGGCAGGTTGGCACTTGACCACTTGTAGAATAAGTCCTCGTTCAGAGTTTTTTTCTCAGGCATATCAGAACTGGCATATTATGTGGGGGATTAATTTATGTCCAGACTGACCGCCACTGGCAAGGGGTTCCAAATTTCACACTATAAACACACCCACCAAGGCCACTAGACTTCCTCCCCTAGACAATGGAAGATATGGACCTAGAGGTTTAGTCGTAATAATATTATATTGTAGTAGTCGGCAACTCCGGTTTCCCGTGTGATATTTTAAAGGAATTAATAGGACAATTCTAAGCAAGATAACATAAGGCGAATAGAAGCTGAAAAGGAAGCATGAAGTAACAAACTCGTAGAAGACACTGCAAATAACAACTTAGACCACGTGGTAACATTAAAATACATGAATCTTTTATTACCATTATATACACCTTCAAAGTGTCAAATATATAATAAATTGAACAGTCCATGAACATAAATGTCTTTTTTCTTTTCTGTTCTTTCGTTTTTCTTCAAATAGAGAGAGAGAGAAGAGAGAGTGGTATATAAAATTTGGGTATAAGGAGAAATGGTCCCAAAGTTACTTATCTTATTTTTCGACGGGGTTCCACTGGAGAATCTTTCTTCTTTTACGGGCTAATAGACTTTAGGCTATTTTTAATACTGGCTTGAAGAAAATGGCTTCTTCGTGTCTCGCAGATATTTTTTTCGTCTTCTTCACCCGGAGTACTTGGCTTTTGGTTCTGTCTCCTACGAACCCTGTCCAAAAACTAACTTTTCTTACTATCTATTTCCGCTGACGGCAAGGAGTCCCCACTTCCGTTTTTGGGTTCCAGCCAATCATTTGGCTTCTCTCTCCCTCTCGTGTCAGGCGATCCAAGTGAGGTCACCAAGTATAAAGATCTGTGGGTCTCCCCTCTGTGACCTACATTCTTTCTTAACGGTCACTCTTTGACGGCTTGCTACTGTTCATTCAAACGAGAGGATAGTATTAATCTTATTTCTATCGTCTCAGTGGGACACCACGTGACATCAGGGAGATCAGATTTTCATATGAAACAATCCGCTAATAGCAGTAGACCATCGTTTTCAGTCGATAAAATATTGCTGCCGAGGTATGTGAACGTGATTGCGTTATTGGTATTCGAACTAGCTTACTACGATGGCTCAGTCCACCATGTTAGCCACGATGTCCCTACCCCAAAACTGTTTCTCTTCTCGCAAATTCCCTGGTTAAACGCGTGAACCCATCGCTTTTTTCTGCACAGTTATGAGTAACGTAGAAGAGAAACCTTGGAACGGCACTCGGTCAGGAAAAAGTTAAACCCTGAACTGAAACTAGTTCTCCACTTAAAAATACACCGTGTGTTGTATTCTGTCCGTGGCTTGGTTTGGCTTGTCCAGTCGGCAGGTGTCGTAAAATACACCAACTGTATTTCTGCAGAGAGGTAAGACCCCACCACCACCACAACGAGTCTCCTAACATTAAACAATCTGATGGTAAGTTTCTAGACTTGGAGATTTAAGGAATGCAGAGTACCTTCTCATTGCCATCGCTCCCAGGTTCACTCTGATCCGGAGTGGTAGCACCTGATAGGGTTCTATCTTGAGTCAAATAGAACTCTTTGGCATCTAAACTCAGTCAAAATAAATGACTTATGCTAAATTGAATTGTTAGAAATAGAACTGTTTGATCATTTCACTGTGTGTAAACAAATGACTGATGTTTAATTGAATAGTTAGTGGTACATAGGAATAATTGGAACCATCTAACTTTAACTTATGCTAAACTGAATCGTTAGAAATAGAACAGTTTGTTCATTTAACAGTGTGTAACCAAATGACAGATGTTTTATTGAATTGTTAGTGATACATAGCAATATTTCAAATTGTTAGACTTTGTTAATTTATGTTAGATTAAATTGTTATGAATAGAACTGTTTAACTGCGTGTATCTATAAAATTTGTTTACAAATCATATATTTGATATACATTTAAAAACGAAATTTGACATTGAATAACCAACAATAGTCTAATGCAATAAAACTAAACCAAACAAAACCGTGGTTTGGGTGGGGTGCGGAAACGTGTGTATTAATCTTAATGACCTAACAATGGATCTCATTAGTAATATATAATCAAATATCAATTATTATTATTTTCATAAGAGTAAAACTATTCCCTTAATTCCAAGAAATACGCTTACCATATCGTGTAGCTGTACATCAAACCATTTCGTCATCGAATGAGGACAAAGAAACTACTATTCACATTTATTAATAGAGAAGTATTTCTGTTTGTTTACGTTGAAGTGGGGTGTAATTTTTTGTTGTTCGTTGGACTACTCAAAATTTAGAAAACTAAAAACTTTTTGAACAAATCTACAAATCTGAAGTAGACTTGTCTCTGTTTTTTTTTTTGTTGTTTTTTTTGATTTTGTAGAAGCTTTGATCGTTATCATTTCACCTTTGATCCAGATTTTACAAACAAATCACTACAGTTTGATGAATAACCCCCCACTTATTTCCCACATTCGTGTTCCATTAACTTTTACATCGTTGGGGATTATAAAAAGTTGTTTCGCATTTGCATAATACAGACATATCGAGACTGTGGTTATCATTTAACTCCTCTAAAGAATTTTATCCATTAAAGTTGTCAATAGCGATATATATATATATATATATATATATAACGAGAGAGAGAGAGAGAGAGGGGGGTGTATGTGTGTGTTTAGTTGTGTGTGTGTATGATGTGTATTTAATTGTGTGTATGAGAAATACAGATAGACAAAAGGGTTAGTGCGTATGTATGTATCTATCTATCTATATATATATATATATATATATATATATAAACAGACACACACACACACACACACACATACACACATATATATATATATATATATATATATATATATATATATACTGATGTATTAATACATTTGCATAAATGTATATATATATACTGTCATCCAAAGACAGTATATATATATATATATATATATATATATATATATATATTCTTTCATGTATTCATCTATTCATATACATACATGCATATACTTCTTTATTCATGCATTCTTCCATATATAGATAAATGTGCAAGTATATATATGTGAGTGTGTTTTTGAACATACAGATACACACACACACACAATATATATATATATATATATATATATATATATATATATAGACGTGTATGTGTACGTATATAAATGTACAAACACTAATGCATTTATACACATACATATGTATAAATACACCTATACTTGCATATATACTTGTATTTCTAATATATATATATATATATATATATATATATATATATATATATATATATATATATATATATATAATGCCATGGGATGTGTGCCAAGGGTTTTCGTCTGTCGAGACGATAGGCTTGCAACCAAGTCGAAAGAGAACAAAACCACATTCGGAATGACGTTGCTTTCTTCCCGCTGGGACCACCCTGACGCTGAAGCACACAATCTGTTTATTCTAGTTTGGTGAGGGAATAAAAACTGACGATTCAAGCAAAGAATCGCCCCTATCATGGCCACTTGCAAAACAAAACGGACGCCATTTTCGGAATTAAGAAGACGCTGGAGAATCTGTAAAGATATTTTCGCCGTTGGGACTTGGCCCAATCCATGATTAACCAAACCACAAGACAAAATAGATTTCCTTCCTGAGGACTTACGGAAAACTGAGAGATCAGAACTCTAGCAAGGATAAGAATTTAACTTCCCAACACAGATCAAAAGTAGAATCGGCTGAATCGGTTCCGGAAAAAACACATGTACTTTCAAAACAAAATTTCAAAGTAGAACAGAATCAAGTTCACAATATGAAATGATGACAAAAACTGGTTAATTATCTTTGTTTTTGTTAGGTTTATGACATGTCTTTATTGAAACTAATTCTTTTTAGACTCCAAACGACATTTTTATGCGGGCTTTGGTTTGGGTTGATTTCCTTGGTTAATATCATATCAACATTCTTGCGTTATTTAAAACCAAAGCCTTACTAATAGAAGAATAATTGTGGTACCATTTAACCCAGAGCCCGGTGAAAAAGAGGTTCCTACCTTTTCCATGGGTATCAGTCCGAAAGAGAACGCAAATAGCGCGACTCAAGTACGAAATCGTTTCCTAAGATGTCGCAGTACAGTACGTTAGCCATAAAGATACGTCATCCCACAATGTTATTTGAGTGAGGCAAAAATCTTTATAGAAAAGTAATTGTCTTTCATTCAAATGGCAGTTTTTTTATTAGGGTGAAGTACATATCTTTATGGGAAAGCACATATTTTCATTATTGAAATGATATCTTTGTTATTAGATAAAGTGCCATACCTTTATAGAAATGTATTTTTAGAATCCAAATGATGTTTTATAGAGGTCTCATGAATTAGATAAGCAAAAAATTGAGTGAAAAATAATATTAAGAAAAGTTTTCTTCCGAAATACATCGAAAAGGTAATTGAAATCAGATAATTATTGAAATGTTTATGAATGTAATATTTTATTCTTAGAGACTCAATTTAAAAAAAAATAATAATGATGATAATAATGAAAGAGTATAAGACCATACACGACTGGGTGAGCAAGGTGATCCACTGGGAATTGTGCAAGAAACTAAAATTTGACTATACGAACAAATGGTTTATGCACAACCCAGAATCTTTCCTGGAGAATGAGATGCACAAACTCATTTGGAAATTTTAAAAACGAACGGATCCCTTAAACTCAGCCACACGACCAGACCTTATAATATTCAACAAAAAAAAGAGAACTTGTTAAATGGTTGACTTTGCTGAGCCGGCTGATCACGGAGTAAAATTGAAAGAAGCGAAAAGAAGGATAAGTACCAATACCTTGCAAGAGAATTCAAAAAACTGTGAAACATGAAAGTGACGATGATACCAATAGTAATTAGTACAGTCACCAAAGGATTAGTTACACGGACTGGAGGACTTGGGAATAAGAAGACGAGTAGAGACCATCCAAACTACAACATTATTAAGATTGGACGGAATACTGAGAAGAATCCTGGAGACTTGAGGAGACTTGCTGTCGCTCAAACTCCAGTGAAAAACCATCAGTTAAAGCTGATGTGAAAAACTCTCAAAAGAGTAAAATAATTATAATACATCTAATCTCATCCAGATAACCAGTTAGTAATAGTCAACAACAACAAAAAAAGAGAGCTTGCTTTTGCAGCTGACCACAACGTAAAATTTAAAGAAAATGAAAAGAATGGTAAGTACCTTGAGCTTGCTAGGGAATTGAAAAAAAATTGTGGAACATGAAAGTGACGGCAATATCCGTGGTGATTGTTTCTCTTGGTACAGTCATCAAAAATTGGTACAAGGACAAGAGTTCGAAATAAGAGGACGAGTGGTACCATCCAAACTACAGCATTGTTGAAATCGGCCACAATACCGAGAAGAGTCATGGAGACTAGAGGAGACTTGCTGTTACTCAAAATCCACTAAAAAAAGGCATTGGCTAACGCTGGTGTGAAAAACTCGAAAAGGAGTAAATAATAATATCCTGGAAAAGAGGTTTCATGAACTGGTGATCAGAGAAAGAATCGAGATCATCTGATTTTAGCAGTGCTGTGGTCTATACAGCACAGCTAAAATCAGCTTAACAACTTAGAAGAGTTATGAACTCATGACACTAGAGATAAACCCACTGTTAATGCAGGCGTGAAAAAATTGCAATAATATATTCGAATATATTTTCTGAAATAATGTAATTTTTTCTAAGCCTCGTGAGTGTTTGCCACATTAATTCATTTATTGACACGACGAAAGAAGACTGTTTCCACCTCAAGAAGGCATCAAAGCAGTAGGAAATTCTTGAAATGAGTGATAGGGATTTAACCCTTTCATTTACGACTTTAATTCTACTGTTGCTGTTATTTTTGAGGATGGGGTCTTCTTTTTTTTCTTTAAAACCTTAAAGTGAGCTTCAACATAATTTTTTAAAGGTAATTTATTTATTTTTATAATTATATTTTTTTTCAGCAATCTTTATTTCAGTATCGGACTCTTTTGTTCTAAAATAACAATCTCAATCTGAATATTTTTGTCAGAAATTTTAACTTTTTATTTATTCATTTCTCCATTTTTTTAAGAAAAAAAATGAAATTCTCATCCTTATATTGATTTCATTTCTGGGTTCGTTGAAAAGAGGAGGAGAATTTCGAGCCAGCATCAAGACAATTAAAAAAGCTACTGGCAAGGCAATTGTAAAGTTTATTTTGCATGTAGAACAGCCATTTTTATTTTTATTTTTTTTATTCTAGTTGAAATTATATTCTACTTGAGATTTTCTTGGAATAAACGAACTGGATAAGCGAGCAATTTTCCCCATTTGCTTCTTTGTTCGTGAATAATAATAAAAAAGATGACTGGAAAGGAAATAAAGAACATTGGAGCCGCACCCACCCCTTAAGGTATCAACGGTAGCGGTGGGTGTTTCAGGACTGAAGTTCCCGCCTTTTCCTTGCAGTCAGCAACAGTCAATGGCGTCTGGTTGCCATTGGCAGATGACGTTAATCTTGCTTCTCTTCCTAGTCTCATCCCTGCCAGATTGGACCGACGATTCAGTTCTGAATCACCTAGAAATTCAAGTAAAACATCATCATAAGAATCGGAAATAAACAATTTGATTATATTAATATTTTTTTTCTAAAAGATAAACAAAAGTCTTTCTATGGATTTTTTTTTTGTTGCTACAAACAATAAACTTTCCTACACACGTATTTATGTCGGCTCTGTATGTAGGGCTTAAAATACGCTGTGTCTCCCCTGCAGAGATTCGAACCCTTAACAGAAAATTATTGAAAAGAACGCTATAGCCTACTCGCTTCTTAATCGAGTACTTTAAAGTAAAATACGCTAATCTCTAATTATAATAATGTTTAGGATTTTGTGTGTGCATATATATATATATATATATATTTATATATATATAAAGAGGGTCATTAATATTAACACCAAAGAATTGAATTTTTTATTTTTATTTTTATTCTTATTTTTATATTAAAAATACTTTTACTCTGCACGTGAGTTTTGATGTATTTTTAATCCCAAATTAATTATACAGTCGATAGCCGTTGACATTGAGCACTCTCACAGGATACACCTAGCCCTTGGATTTTCCCTCGGATTATATATGTAGATATATATAGACATAGAGAGAGAGGAGCAATATCTGCCTATTCTTCTGAGAATAGGCATTGTTATTGGTCTTGAGAGTACCTACTGTTATCAAATGGTCGTTCATCTTCGTCCTGAACAGAATTATCGCCACTTAAATTTGGTGTTCTGCTGGTAAATAGTAAGTTCAACAGGACATAACCGTTAATAGCTATCTTAACTTATTTTACCAGTACCAGTTCATTATAACTTTTACGTGAGACACTAGTCTGATCAGACGGACAAAATATAAACATACACGGGAATTATTATTACATAATTCTTCTTTTTCGCTGGTTTTTTTTCTGGAAGTCGTCTTCAATGTCCATGACATGCAGTTTAGAATTATCCAATCTCGAAGGAGAAAGATTATTGACAACATAAGACAGAAAGCTGACAATTAGAAAGTCTGAAATCAGTTGGTAAGAAACCTGACGTAAAGAAAAACACAATAATTGAACGGTTTACTCTACTCAAAGTGTATATATATATATATATATATATATATATATATATATATATATATATATATATATATATATATATATATATATAATTTTGAGTGTATCACTTACCATTGGGTTGTCTAATGGTTATTGATTTGAGAAATGGAACTTGCGATCCAAGTTCAAATTCTGGCTGAGACTGTTTGCATATTACCATCCGTTAGGAAAGGCATGAACTCATATCTTCACCTTTACCTATTTGTAAATAGCTGGATAGCCTGTTTTTTGGGGGGGTTGCTTCTGGAGATAAATCGGCCACAGATGGAGCTCCTCAAACTATTTTTTTAATGCATCCCTTGAAACCTAATTCAATTGAATATTAAATAACTAAGCATAACTACTTTATCAGTTTTTTTTTAATACAATTTACATAAGAGAAAAATCGACAAATTTCATATGCAAGCGAAATTTCGGGAGTTGAATTTTTAAAAAATGGAAATGATGTGTTTGGTGAGCATTGAGAAGATCATGAATATTAGGTTCTAAGTTTGGGACGCTGAAAAGATTTTACGACGTCCGAGTAAGATCTTTCCTTAAATGATCCGTATATTTTGAATCATTTTGTATGTGAACGATATATTCGACCCAATCAGGTATTCTCGCAAGGTGTACAATATCTGGCAAGAGATTAGCATAATCTGTTATTTACGTTAACCTGTTATTAAGAGATTTGTGAATAAAACTACTAAATTCACGACCGGTGGAGATCTTATATTTTTATTCACCCTGCTAAAATTGTATTCACTCCCAGGGGTCAAGTCGAATAGATAAGAACAGTTGATGCCGTACAACTGGATGCAAATTATTTGTATTAGATAGGAATACTTGACACCATACAACTGTGTGAAAATTATTTGTTATATATAAAAATACTTGATATCATATAACTGTGTGCAAATTATTTGTATTAGATAGGAATACTTGACACCATACAACTGTGTGAAAATTATTTGTTATATATAAAAATACTTGATATCATATAACTGTGTGCAAATTATTTGTATTAGATAGGAATACTTGACACCATACAACTGTGTGAAAATTATTTGTTATATATAAAAAATACTTGATATCATATAACTGTGTGCAAATTATTTGTATTAGAAAGGAATACTTGATACCATACAACTGTGTGAAAATTATTTGTTATATATAAAAATACTTGATATCATATAACTGTGTGCAAATTATTTGTATTGGATAGGAATACTTGACACCATACAACGGTGTGAAAATTATTTGTATTAAAATGGAATACTTGATATCCTATAATTGTTAGCAAATTACTTGTATTAGATTGGAATAGTTGACACCATACAACTGTGGGCAAATTATTTGTATTGGATAGGAATACTTGACACCATACAACGGTGTGAAAATTATTTGTATTAAAATGGAATACTTGATATCCTATAATTGTTAGCAAATTACTTGTATTAGATTGGAATAGTTGACACCATACAACTGTGGGCAAATTATTTGTATTGGATAGGAATACTTGACACCATACAAATGTATGAAAATTATTTGTATTAAAAAGGAATACTTGATATCCTATAATTGTTAGCAAATTACTTGTATTAGATTGGAATAGTTGACACCATACAACTGTGGGCAAATTATTTGTATTGGATAGGAATACTTGACACCATACAAATGTATGAAAATTATTTGTATTAAAAGGGAATACTTGATATCCTATAATTGTTAGCAAATTACTTGTATTAGATTGGAATAGTTGACACCATACAACTGTGGGCAAATTATTTGTATTGGATAGGAATACTTGACACCATACAAATGTATGAAAATTATTTGTATTAAAAAGGAATACTTGATATCCTATAATTGTTAGCAAATTACTTGTATTAGATTGGAATAGTTGACATCATACAACTGTGGGCAAATTATTTGTATCACATTGTAATAGTAGGTACCATATAAATCTGAATAAAAACCTTTAAAAATCAACAACGAAAATTTACAATAAACACAATTCCCTAACCCCTCGGAATAAAATATCCGTTAAAATCAGCATATCAGCAAGGTAACTTGGCTTGGTCGAGTGGGTTGATAAAGTAGCAAAGTAAATTGTAATATTTTTCAGTGAATGACAACTCTTAATTTTAAACTTCCAGAGTTTTGGTAGGCCGGCAGTTGATACCAAGTGTCTATGAAATACAAAAAAGGGAAGAAAACAGAAGCACTCCCATAGGACTCCGACATATCCACGTAAAACTTTCCTGGTAGAAAAAAAATAACAAGCATACATCATCCCCCCAAAAAATACTGTACTGGAAATACACTTCAAAAAAGACACCAACGACACCGTAGAAAGAAATAATTAAGGGATTTAAAAACAAAAGCTGAGAAGACAAATCTGAAACAATAATTACGCAACGCAATAGAGTGTTTGTTTGTTTGTGCTTTATGGAATACCAACGTTTGTTGGTTATTTGATGCCAAACCCATTTTTATACAAATAAAAACAATTCCATTTCAAACAATTCAGTTTAGCATAAATACACAGTTTATACGTTTATATTTCCTGATATTCGGTTTAGTCAAACAGTTCTAATTCAAACATTTCAGTTTAGTATAAGTGCGTAGTTTAAATGTCAAAACAGTTCTGTTTCAAGTAATTCAGTTTAGCATAAGTACGCATTTTAGTTCTATTTTCCCCATAGATCGGATTCTATAAGGTGCTACCACTCCGAGCCAGAATGGACCTGGGAGCGATGGCAATAAAGACATACACTGCATTCCCAAAAGTTCCAGTATCAAAGGAACCTCATCATTAGATTGTTTAGTATCATATCTCGGACACTCATTGCAGGGTCTAACCCCTCTGCAGAGATGCTGTTGGTGTATTCTACAGCCCCAGCCGACTGGGCACGTAATAGAGTGTACTGGTACATTTATTTATTTATCTATTTATTTGTTTATTGCTTGTGACTGAGTCATTCAGTATCAATAAAGGTCTGCTATGGCTTGTTTAGTCTTACAGCCGGATAAACAGCTGGAATCTGGGGGTTGAAAATTAGTCAATTGGGCTAACTTGATTCGAGGATGAATAGGGTAGTTAGGGCCTCCAAAGTTTGCTAGAGGGCGCCACAGGTCAATTTAGAATCTCAAGTGCTAAATGTGAAAAAGATAATGAGTTTTCTATGGAATACAAAAATCTTTCTCAACCTCTCAAATTGTGGTGAGCAGGTAATGTTAGTCCTGACTTCTAGGGGGTCACTGAAGGTTGAACGGGAGTAAAATAGAATTCGTTTTTGTTTGTTTTATGGAATGTGGAATTTGCCTGAAAGAGTCGCAAAACATTCTTTCTTGAAGTTCATTTTTTTCCCAGAAGAAAAAAAAACTACTTAATACTGTTTATCGAGAATCATTAGAAGCATTTTTTTTTTTTTGCATTCTGTCAGAATAATGTCTGCTATGATATATTTTCGTCTGTTAAAATATCTAAAATTTACTCAATCTGTATATTAATTCCAATGAATAAATCCTGAAATAACATCCCACGAAACAGCAGGTGTACAGCCAGCTACCTTCCATCACCAAAATTAGACGAGCAAGATATGCGGGACACTACTAGAGAAGTAAGGAAGAACTCATATGCGACGTTCTCCAATGGACCCCTTTACACCGATGTGAAAGTGTTGGCCAACTAACAAGAACTTATCTCCAACAGCTCTGTACGGACACAGGATGTAGTCTGGAAGACCTGCCGGAAGCGATGGACATGAATGGCGAAAGAGAGAGAGAGAGAGAGAGAGGGAAAGAGAGAGAGAGAGTCAGGAAAATCCGTGCTAGCAGCACGACTTGATGATGATGATGATGATGATGATGATGATGATGATGGCGTCGTAACTACCTACATACTTTCGTTGGTCCTCCTGATTTCGCGTGCATTACGCTAATCGGTGAAAGGATACACTGATTTTGAATTTAACTCTCCCATAGCCGTACACGTCTACCCAATTACATATAAGAGGCGTGTTAAGAGTAACGGTTATCATCATAAGAAATCGAATCGGCGACCCGAGTTCAAATCTCGGACGAACGTGTTTGCGTTTCACCTGGACTTTGGGAAAACTATGAATCGATCAAACATGCGTAAATTGTTTTTTAAGCCTAAATTAGACAAACACTCTTGATGAAAGAAAAAGCTAGTGCTGCAGAATACACCGACTTCATCTCTGCAGAGGGGCAAGACCCTTCTCACAACGAGTGCCAAGGATATGACATTAAACAATCTGATGGTGAGGCTCCAATAATGGTGGAGCTTTGGGGAATGCGGATTACCCCCTCATTGCAATCGCTCCCTGGTTCACTCGGGCCCGGAGTGGTAGCACCTGAAAGGGTAGTTCCCAGTCAGCTAGGGCTATAGAATACATCGACTGCATCTCTGCAGATAGGTAAGACCACTCCAACGAGTGTCCTGATATGACACTAAACAATCTGATGTCAGTTCTATTTCAAACAATTCAGTTTAGTATGAGTACACAGTGTAATTGTCAAAAATCATTTCTATTTAAAGCTATTCAGTTTAGTCAAACAGTTCTAATTCAAACAGTCCAGTTCAGCTTAAGTAATCAAGTACATAGTTTAGGATATCCGTGCTAGTGGCTCGACACGATGATGATGATGAAATGTGTGCCTAAGTGTAATTATTGGTATAAAAGCAATATTTTGAACCATTTAACTGTACAAACAAATGATTCGCCAGCACGGATATCCCTGGTCGTCTCTCGCCACTCATCCCTATCGTTCATCGCCTCTGGCAGGTCTTCGGGGCTACATCCCGAATCCTTATATAGCTGCTGTATGTATGTTCGAGCTGGTCGTCCTGCTTTTGATCGGCCATATGTGGGGGTCCATAGGCGTACATCACTTATGAACTTATTCGCATCAAATAGAAATAATTGAAACCAATTAACTGAGTGTGAAAAAAAATGAGCTCAGACTTGTTTAAAAAACTTATCAAAAAATGTTTACAAATCATATCTATGTAATATATATGCATAAACAGTTTTCGGCTATAAAAATAACCTACAATGATAAACATGCCATAAAACCCAACCCAACCAAACTAAACCCAAAACTCCAGGATTGATGACTCCCCATCATATGGTTAATGTATCCAGGACACTCGTTGGCAAGGGATCTTACACCTGTGCAGAGATGCAGTTGGCGTATTTCACAGCCCCATCCGACTGTGCTCTTTATTTAAGAGATGCGTCTTTTTACTTTTATAAATATACACTTTATTCATTAATCACTTCTTTCTCGGTAACTACAACTTTAGTCTCGATACTTGAAGGGCCAAATTGGCTGGTGATGTAGAATACACCGACTGCTTCTCTTCAGAAGGGTGACACCTCCCCAACTAATGTCCAAAATAGGACATTAAACAATCTGATGGTGAGACTCAAGTAATGCTGGAGCTTTAGGAAATGCAGAGAACCTCGTCATTGCCATCGTTCCCAGGTGTACTCTGGCTCTGAGTGGGATCATCTGATAGGGTCCTATCAATAGGTCAAATAGAACTAAACAGTGTACCTATGTTAAACTGAATTGTTAGAAATAGAACTGCTTTTGTATTTAACTGTGAGTAAAAAAAAACTGTACTAATTCTAAACTGAATTGTTAGAAATAGAACTGTTTTTATGTATAAAAATGGATTTGGCATTGAATAAACTATAATGATTGATATGCCATAAAACCAAACCAAACCAAACCAAACCAAATCGATACTTGATGAACAAAACCATTAAACACACATTCACACACAAATAAACAAACACACATACACACACATATACACTTTAACATAAATTTATTTAAGCAGCGTATCTTATAAACGTTATAATTATACGATGACCTGATCGTAAAATGATCTTTTCGATCTTGTCTGAGTTTCGAATCACTTTCCTATTTAGAATTGTGATATTAATAAAGTTCTCTCACCGCTACGCACCAGACTTCAAATCGTTCGTTCATCTATTGGGTTATTCTAGCTACGCATTCACAGCAAATATATTAATACAGTTGCCACATCTCCAGTTCACAATGATTACCTATCTCAATTGAATCTCTCTCGCCACTATTTTTCTTTGATTGGACTCGACAAGTTCTTTTCGAAAATCAGGCATTCATTTACTCCCAAGAAGCCTCAATAATTGCTTTTCGTCTCAGTGCTTGTTATCAATTATGTCTGATTCCTTGTGGAAATCTGCCCAGAGCCAGAAATGAACGTCAATATCGAATATTGAACGCTGTTCCAATATTACTACCAAATATTTCTCTCTTCTCGCAGATTACTATATTTTCACCTGTTACTTTATTTTCATTTTTGTCTCGCCTTTCGCCTTGTCTCTGGAACGTACGCGGTCAGTCTAAAATATAATGAGACTGCATTTTTTTTAATTTTTCGGGTTGGCAACCCTGATTAATAATCAGCTGATCAATACCGACCGTGAAAACACCCAGCGCATCTAGACCTGACTACTAAAGACACGTTCAGCTATATCATCTTCGATTATTGTAAGTTTGTTTTCTTAAGAGGGTCAAGAAAAAGGAATACAAAATAAAATGCAGTATAACCTCAGAACAAGTCGAAAGAAACATTTAACCATTTTATGACACTATGGTCATTTAATAAGCTTGGATTATTCGTAACAAAAGGCTGAAAATAAGGAGAAACCAGTGAGAATGGAATTCACTAAGAATGGTTGGTTATTCCAACTTACCAAAAGTCGGACCACATGTGATGGCCAAGTTCTGAACACTGTAAGTTCTACACTTGGTGAACGTTTTTTGGCTCAAGAATGCATATGTGTGTTGGTGCGGGAACGTCTATATAAGTATGCGTGCATTCACGAATAGCATATATGAATGTACAGTGTATCACAAACGTGAGTACACCCCTCACATTTCTGCAGATATTTAAGTATATCTCTTCATGGGACAACACTGACAAAATGACACTTTGACACAATGAAAAATAGTCTGAATTGTTTGTTTGTTAGTTTGGGTTTTATGGCATATCAATCTTGGTAGGTTATTTAATGCCAAATCGATCTTTATACAAATAAACAGCTCTATTTCAAAATATTCAGTTAAGCATACAAAAACAGTTTCGTTTCAAACAATTAAGTTTAGAATAAGTTCGCAGTTTAAATGTCAAAACAGTTCTATTTCAAGCAATTCAGTTTAGCATAAGTAAGCAGTTTAGTTCTATAGATAGGTCCCAATCAGATGCTGCCCCTCCGGGCCCGAGTTAACCTGGGAACGATGGCAATGAAGGGGGACTCCGAATTTCTCCAAAGCTCCAGCATTACTGGAACCTCACCCTCAGATTGTTTTATGCTATATCCAGGACACTCGTTGGGGGTGGGGGTTACTCTTCTGTAGAAAAGCAGTCGGTGTATTCTAGAGCCGAAGCCGGCTGGCAATACACAGAGTTACATGCAAAAACCGTTTTATTTCAAACAATTCAGCTTAGCATAAGTACGCAGTTTAAATATCAAAACAGTTCTATTTCGAGCAATTCAGTTTAGCATAAGTCTACAGTTTAAATGTCAAAAAAATCCTATCTCAACCAAAAAGTTCAATTCTATTTGATCCATAGACAGGACACTATTAGGTGCTACCGCTCTGGACTAGAGTGGACCTGAGAATGATGGCAGTGAAAGGGTATTCCACATTCCCTAAAGCTCCAGTTGACTTGGGTGTGATGGCAATAAAGGGGTACTCCACATTCCCTAAAGCTCCAGCATTACTGGAACCTCATCATTGGATTGTTTAGTGTCATATCTTGGACACTCGATGGTGCGGGGTCTCACCACTCTGCAGAAAAGCAGTCGATGTATTCTACAGCCCCAGCCAACTAGGCTAGGTGAAACCATTTTCTTTTATTAGAACCATTGCTGGATCTCCCTACAAGATTCCAGTGACAATGTTGAAGAACTCTTTGTTTCCATCCGGTGAGTAAGCCATAGCGTTCGAGTTTTTGTAAAGCGTCATTATAAGGTTACAATTTCGGGGGAGGAGGCCATTTCTGAGTAGAATTTCCTCCATCATTCCTGTGTATGGAATCGAATACTTTTGTGAAACCTATGAATAGTAGTGCGACCTGGAGATTCTTTGCTGGTATTCCTCCGATAATTTAACGGGTTGTCAGAATCAGGGTGGTTCAGTGAAATGGCGCATATAAGTGTATTAAGAGGATTGCTAAACAATATAAAGTCGGCAGATTTTTATTGATAATAAAATAGAAAGAAAATGATTTTTTGATGGGGATGAAAGGGTTAGTTTTTCAATGTCTGTAATAAACTGACGTTTTCTCCGTTAATACAGTCAGAGGTCAACAGACAAGAATATCAAGTGTTTAATTTTTTGCATCCACGCGGGAAAAGTGTCTTTCTTTTATAGAAATAAGGCCACATATATTCAAGGGGGCAATTAGGTGTGGCAGTGAACTATAGCAGAGCTGGACTAAAGTTCTTTCTCCTTACTCAATATTAGACTTTAATCGCCAGTAGAACAGCCAGAGTTCGAGTCTAAACTTACAAGCAGAATTGGATCGCCGGGAAAGGTGGCATTTCGCAAAAGAGTTGCAATCGGCTATTAGACACAGAGCGATAAAAAACAAACCAAATCCATAACGTGAAATCAGGGTCTACGCACTTCAGGAAGAACAAAGTGTTACATGCCCCCTACCACATTAGCTACCCTCAAAGACTGAATAAAGAAATGACAAGTGTATTCTCGGGATCATTTCTTTTTTTACTTTGAGAGAACTAACTCATGGCTTAAACAGTTTCGACCGAAACCTGCGGCCGTTTAATCTTTTCCTAAAAACCAACACAACATGAGTTTGAGGTTATTTAGTCGGCAAAACTGAGCAGGTCGTGGACGATAATAACACAATATGACATGTTCTATCCCAGACACAGGTGCCACAAGGTATTTTGGGGGTGGCCAAGAAACTCTAGAAAACGAACAATGTTGCAGGTTGACTGATCATTTTGCAAGCTTAGGAAAATTCTGCAAAAGTAATGATTCTTTAAAGCTGTGAAAATGATTCCTGATGAATTGATATTGTTCAGGCAAATAAAAAAATCAATCTCATTACTTTCTCCATATATACCCTTCTATTACTAGAAATTACCCACTTTTTTTAATCTTGGGCTTCATAACTATTTCCTGTTCTCCCAAATCTAGCCCAATTCCGTGATCACAAATTAACACCTGGTAAAATGCAACAGGTTGCGATTTACAAACTGAAGTTTATGCCATTTGAAATAATCATTGCTGATTGCAAAAGTATTTACATGTTGGTTTATGACTTCACAAGTCAACTATTTTGAAAGAGATGCTTTTAAAAAACTGTTCAACTGATTTTATCTTGAGCTCTATGTTCGTCTGTTTTATCAATATACCGACATTGTACGAAGAATTTCAATTGGTTTGTCTCAGATTAGATATGACCTAAATGTTATCTGCAATCACTACCAAGCTCTGGTAAGAAAAGAATATATATATATATATATATATATATATTCTTTTTTTTTCTTTAAGAAAAAACAAAAACTGGTCACAGTAGGATTATAAATTTATTTCCATCCTCTTATGGGTTTTGATATAAATCAAAAACACCAATAAATAACAAGACTTCTTCAGATCTAATGGATAAAATGATTCAGAATTGACAGAGGAAAGAAGGGTGGGACGGGGTAGAAGCGGGTAGAAGAGTAGCCCACTTCCGGTTTTTTGATTTTTACCGATTGGAATTATTGTAAGTTAATTTTTTATTTTTTAAAATCTAAATACATTTCAACTTAAAACTACAGATTTAATACTAATTTGGGAAAAGTACAACTTTCTTTAATAACCTTACGTAAGGATACAGTAATACTTATATTAAATTAAATTAAAAATTTAAAATTAAATTTTTTTATTTCGAATTTTGTTTTTATTTTTGAACCTATTAATTCAGTTACCCTTCCATTGAAAAGTACGTACTCATCACATGGTTTCTCCTCATCTTTTTTTATTTTATTTTATTTTTATTCCTTTCACCTTAAATCTCAATTTAATCCTCTGTTATTTTATTTAAGCATTATCTATGATAATTTGTCTATAGTTTAAATTTATTCCTATGTTTACATCTAGCTATTAATTCACGTCGCTGATTTAATAATTAATATATATATATATATTAATTTAATAATTTATATATATATATATATATACTAATGCGTTTTTCCTTATTGTTCATGTTTGTCGCACGAGGAAAGGAGGGACTCCTATTTAGTATCTATATATCCTTAAAAGTGGATAGAAGTAGAAGGTGAAAAATTCCGAGAGCACGCCTACCTTCCGACCTACCACATCTAATACCACATTCATAGCAAGGCTTTACTTTTCACCTCCTACTGCCACCAAAATAAATGTTCCGATAGATAATGATAAAAAGAAAATTGAATACAGTCTCTTTACATTATAGAGTGACCTTGACTAACGCAAAAGGTGTTAGGTTCGCCATTTTATTGGCCGTCTGCAAAGTCGTTTAGTGCAAGGTTTGTTGTAAACGTAAACATTTCCCTTGTGGTAAAAGGCAGGTGAAGGAAGGTTATGATATATACGGCCAGAGTCGGGTGAGTTGGAAGGTAGCTTTGGAAATTTTAAGTCAGCTCGCGCTCGGAGTTGCAGAAGAAGAAGAAGAAGAAGAAGGCAAGCAAGCAGCTCTTACTCTCGGTAGATGAGGATTATCATCTCTTTCCTGACGGCAACAAATCCTCATCAGCTCTTGCGGTTGTTTTGCAAAGTGTAAAACTTCCAACTCTATGACGTCTTAAATTTCCCCGCCTAAAAATTGCTTCTCCCACAATGGAAATTTCTGTTACGTTTGTATAACCTGGGGGTCTTCTTAGCGTAACGGTTATCATCTTTCGAAATAGAACCGGTGACCCGAGTTCAACTCCTGGACTAGGCTGCTTGCATTTCACTCTGTGATAACGACTTTGGCAAAGACAAGGATCTACTTACGGATAAATGGTAGGGCAAACTGGGTTTATTAACCATAGTACAGCATCGATTCTAGAAGAGGTAAAAAACTGAATTCAGACCAGCTTTACTTGTGTCACCCTGATGGAGGGGTTGGGTAGATGTATAGTCGAATTTAAGAATTGAGATGAATTTTCAGTTTAGGAAACAAGAAAATGCTGCATAGATTTAGGTCGGGTGAGTAAAGTGGGTGCTGCGCTTGCACAATTCTGTGTTTCGCTGAATGCTAATGATAAGTTGATTAGTCTGCACTGGTGTATTGTCGTAATGACTGTTGATTGTAAACTGAGGACCATATGCCTGGCTGTTTGCAACGCAGAGCATCACGGAATAATACTGTTTACTGACTGTTTGGCCTTTAGAGAAATATTATAGGGTGTCTCAATATACATGAGGCCCATGTACCTGCTAATAACTCTACAAATTATAATGTTGTATTCTTTTTTGTTTCAGATTTGAAAATAGTTTATAATAACAACAATTAATCTTTGATCACGATGTCTTGGACAAGAGAGGAAAAATATTTTGCGTCACAATTTATTTGGAGACAAATTCAAAACTCTATAAGCAAAATTTCGCATGAATTTTAACAATTATCCCCAGAAAAGTCAAATTTATCGTCGGGTACATAAATTTCAAGCTAAAAAGTCAGTAAACAACCTCAACAAAAAGGCAGAAAATCTCAAACGTAGCAGGAAGTTGACAGCAAGATATCCTGACAGTGTGGATACGGTGAGAGATTCGGTCGGGAGAAGTCAGAAAAAGTCTCTCCGACATCGATTCCCAATAACTTGATCTTTCCCGTGCCATTGCAAAGAATTTTAAAGGTCTTCAGCTGGACCCATAGAAAATCATGATCAGGCATAAAATCACGCCAGCAGATAAGAAAAAACGTCTCAGTAATAAATCATTATTATGTTAATGGGTTTGATCTATTTTGAGACACCCTGTACTTATAAACCAGATCTTTCTTTTGGGAGAAAAGGACAGTAGACATCATTTTGGTCAAGCTTCGAAATTTGCAGAAACTTCTTGGCCTTTCTGATTGTGGATATATCCACACAGATAACTGAGCCTTAAGGATTTATTGATTGATCCTTTGATTGATTTATTGGTTGATTGGTTGGTTGATTGATTCTAACGACATGTCAATCTGTCAGGGGATATATTTAATGCCCGAAAATCCGTGTTCATTGGACATTCATATTTTTGGGTTGATTCAAAAGAGGTTTTCTTTTTGTATTACACGATACTATAGAATACAAATGATTTAAAATAGGCATATTTGACCTTAACAGGAACAACCACTTCGGATCAAAGTAGACCTGAGAGTAATCCCAATGAAAGGAAACTTCACACACTCCAGATCTCCAGAACTGGAACTCCACTAAAATATGCAGTTTAGTGTCCCATTCAGGATAAGCCCGTTTTTTGGAAGGAGGTCTTACCCCTCTGCTGAGGAACAGTTTGCCTATTCTAAAACCCCACCAAAAGGGCAAGACTGAGCTTTAGTTTTAAGGTTTTTGCCATATACTGATGATCAGTTAAAAAAATCCGTTAAAAATTGACTTTGTGTCGCATCCTGCTCATAGCGGAGGAGTTGGATGAATATGTATATTTTTATTACCGAGGGGACTAGGCATTTCTTTTCTCTGTAACGGCCACGAATAAGACCCAATTCTTTCGTACCCCTCCCAACCCTGTAAAATTATTTCATATCAAGTCTAACTTGTTGAGAAGTCCGATTAACCATAATATACATTTGTGCAGCTTTCTAAAACTCGTCGTTTATAAATTTAAAAATAAATAAATTCTTAATCAGTAGAATCTACCAATGGACACGTGCAGAGTTGATGCCCTTTTTTTCTTTTCTTTTTTCTTTTCTTTTTTTCTTTATTTGTTGTTTTTCTTGGGGGGGTGCTGGAAGATATGACAAAAACGCTATAACAGGAAAAAGGGAGGAAAACTAAATAAAGGATCTTGATTGATCCTTGTCCAATTACCCAGGATCGGTTCCCACTTGTCGGCTCTTTCTTTTTCCCAGTTCCAAAAATACTTAATCTGTGTTAGGTTACTGAATCGGCTTTTGTTCGTAGTCTGCCTAACTTAACTAGTTCTCCTAATTTTCCAATCCTTCTACCACCTCCTTCCATGAAAGGATCAAAGGAAATGGGAAAATCCGCTGACCATCAAAACAATCCACAGTGTGCACAAGTCGTCCGATCTGAACAGGCAACTAAATCATGGCATGTGTTCTGGAAATCCGTTGCAGATCAAGGGAATAAAAGGAAAAGACTAATGCAAATCCTCTTTTTCATCCGTATCACTGGTCAGGCAATCCGCACCGAAGCATAGACCACCAACCATTCACACTGGACCTGATTAGGCACATCCTTCATTCTTGCTTGTAACGAGATTTGTACGGCGGCTGAGATTCGCTGATTAACAACGTCTTTTCTTCTTCTTCTTCTTCTTCTTCTTCTTCTTCTTTTGACGACAACGACGACCACTTGCTCACTTCACTACAGTTGCACATGCGTACTGAATCACGCTCAAACCCCTTCTCCTTTTGTTTCCTTTTTTTCCCGGTTAGTCCTATCAAATTTTCGTTCAATATCCCATTCATTGAATTTCTTCTTTTCTTTTATGCTAGTCAGTTTTTGTGCGTTTGGATGACTTTTTTCCCGTCTTTTTTCCGTTCTCCCCCCTCTCTCTTTAACCTTATCGTACCTACCTATTGATACACTGGGTAGTTATTAAGTTGCTCTTTTGAAAATGAGAAAGTACTTTGATCAGATTAACAAGTCATGCTATTAGAACTGTGCAGCAATTAAATCAGCGTTTGAATCGGAACAGACAACTCTATTTACAATGTTGGAAATCTCATCTAAGAGAACTTTTAAAAGGTTGCTACTTCCAACACGATCACATACAAAGTTTAACTATAGATAAATATATTTCGAGTCTTTTATTTGTGTTTTTGTTGTTTATTTGTTGATTTACTTTTTTTTAAAGTCGTTTTACGCTGTTCAGTTCGTTTATTCTGAGGAAAATTAAACTTTTTTTCTGTTTATTTAAAATAAATAAATAAACTGATTTCCTCACAAATTACCGACGACTTTGTAATTTTAGAAGTTTATGCAAAGTATAAAATGATGTTTGGCTTTGAGTTTTCAATTGTTCGTTTGAGTAGATAAACTTATCAGATTATTTGTTTGTTTGGGTTTTATGGCATATCAACTTTTGTAGGTTATTTAATGCCAAGTCCATTTTTATACAAATCGACAGTTCTATTTCAAACAATTCTGTTTAGCAAAAATGCACAGTTTATTTGTCAAAAACATTTCTATTTCAAGCTATTCAGATTTGTCAATCAGTTCTATTTCAAACAATTCAGTTTAGCGTAAGTACAGTTTCAATATCAAAAACAGTTATTTTTCAAACTATTCAGTTTAGCATACAAAAACAGTTCCATTTCAAACAATTCAGTTTAGCATAAGCACGTAGTTTAGTTCAATTTGACCCATAGATAGGACCTTATCGGATGCTACCACTCCGAGTCAGAGTGGACCTGAGAGTGATGGCAAGGAAGAGGTACTTCGCATTCCGTAAAGCTCCAGCATTACAAGAAAATCACCATCAGATTGTCTAGTGTCATATCAGGACACTCATTGGAAGAGGGGTCTTACTCCTCTGCAGAGACGCAGTCAGTGTATTCTACAGCTCCAGCCGACTGGGAAACTTATCAGATTAATTTACGTTCTGATTTAAAACTTGTTCTTTTCATATAGGGTTGATCCTTCATCGGAAATAAATATTCTGTATTGATCTTTTTAATGACTACCAACAAGTGGATTTTATAGAATGAACTGTATACCTTGCTAACCTGATTAATACCATGTGTAATTCCTGTTGAATTCATAAAGTCGAAATAATATATATATATATATATATATATATATATATAATATATATATATATATACGAAATATTTCCCCTCTGTTAATTAATCTTACTTTTTATACGTTTGCCGGGGTAACTATTGAAAACGCGCTTGACGAAAGGGTCCCTTTAGTTTCGTTGTATATTTTAAAACTTATTCAAGAAAAATTATTCTCCTATTTTATATATATATATATATATATATATATATATATATATATATATATATATATATATGCGTCTGTGTGTGTGTGTGTGTGTGTGTGTGTGTGTGTGTGTGTGTGTGTGTGTGTGTGTGTGTGTACGCGCTCGCAAACACACAAACACTGAAATTATTAAGTAAATCACATAGACTTCAATCATTCTAATTTGATTTGGAAAAGAATTGACCACTTTTGAACAATCAATACAGATATCAAACCAAAGCCTGTTAAAATATTTGGTAGTATCAATATCTTCTATTGAAGTCATTGAAGTATTAACACACAAAAAAAAAACCCTGCCGACTGTAGTTATGATGTAAATCCAAATAATCACATCTTACTTCCATAAATAGGTAATAAAATCATCAAAATTCGATCAACGCCTATAAATGAACAAATAACAAATACATATTATAAGTCTCTGAATCCTTTGCATGATAACAGATTCATCCTTCTTCTCAATAACAGCCGGTAATTTATTATCTACTGATTTTGATATATTTTTGTTTTGTTTCAGCAGGTTCCATGTCTGAAATAGAAGTTCTAATCCATTCTCATAGTTGTACTTTGCGGCTATATTGTTTGCCACGTTCGTTTAATTTCGTGTTTTCAAGTGATTATTGATTTTCAATTAAACTAAAATCAGGACTTGACTGTGACCATTCCATTATTTTCACTCATATAAGTCTTTTATCATATTTACCCAACCTCTCCGCTCGGGCAGGATATGACATAAGGTCAATTTTTTTAAGTAGAGTTTAACAGGTTTGAATTCAGAGTTTTCCTTCTCCTAGACTAGTTGCCTCACCAAGGCTGAAGAAAACAGTCTGCCCTACTATTTACCCATAGCTGGAGGGAGAATAATTGGATTCATACCTTTCCCAAGGGTATTAGTGCTATGTGAAATGCAATCAGTCCAGGATTTGAACTCGTGTCGCCGTGTCCAATTCCAGTGACGATAACCATTACACCACGGGCACCTCCATTAAGTCTTTTATGTTCAAAGAATTTACAGGTATGCTTTATATATGAAAAGGAACATTGTAAATAAATATACACTTGATTTTTAAACTTCGAGACTGGGACTTTTAATTTACAAAGAAAGTCTTGTTCATAAAATGCAATTGTTTTCACAGTTCAGTTTAACTCTTTCATTGATTTTGAATCATTCAATAATGGTTTGGTCGACAAAATCAGTTCATATCATCACATTTCTGCCCCTTTATTGCCTTCTTTTCATCACAAGGATGACTGAATTGGATAAAGTCCATCCTTTGACCCATCCATCAGGTTCATCAAATGTCACTCGAGATATGTCCATAAAAATTACTAGAGAAAAATCAATGTTCATATGTTACTTGGCCTAATTTTGACGCTTGGAAATATTTGCATTAGTGAGAGGAGATTGCCTCAGACATTTTTTACAGATCCTAATTTACAAACAACTCTACACCTGATGTCGATCCTGTCCTTTATTCATTTTTCAACATGTAATTTACACGAAAAATAAACAATAGTTTATTAACTTTCAGAGGTCTTAAGTTAATATTAATTTGATCTGCGTATTAACTTCAATTAGTCTATTTTTGTAAACTCCAAATATCAAAAAAAAAAAAAAAAAAAAAACAAACTAACTTTTAAAAATGTAAGAAAATTTACTTAAATATTTTCCAAAGAGTTTAAATTTGACGAATATGGGTTTAGAAGCTTTTTAGATACCGGTTTAACTTTTTTTTATTTGTATAAGAACTTCGGAGCGAATCCAGGAAGCAACAGCCCGAAAAAAAAAACAGCTGTAATACAGGCACTTGCCCCTCATATGAACATATGAACCTCATCTCACAAACCAACCAAGTAAGCCGAAAAAGACATGCCGACCACTTGTGAAGAAGAAAGGACAAACGTAATAGTGATGTTCTTTTAAGAAAAATTGACGCGCCAGAGTTAGGCGACCAACAAGAAATTACATACATGAGCTTTGGGAGGATATTGGATGAAGTCTAGAATACCTGCCAAGAGCGATAAGAATGGATAGCAAGAGAGACATAGTCAGGGAGCTCCGTTTTATAAGCATGGCTTGATGATCAGGATTATATATATATATATATATATATATCACTGAGAAACAAGAAAATCAATAAGTATATTCCGTTATAAACTTATTTCGACCGCTATTAATAAACTCTTCAGATGTATTTGAAAAATTCTCTTCTTTTTACCGTTAACTCAGGGGAAATTTTTTATCTTACCTAAAGATTCCCTTGTCATAACTTGAATATTTATTTTTTAAAAAAGAAGCAAATTTGTTATGTATCTTATTAAAAAAAACGCTCCTATGCAACTTGCATAATCCCGTTAAAGTATATGAATAGAATCTATTATTATTAATAATAATAATATGGGACTTTGACATACAAACGGATCACCTAATCTTGGCCAGATGACCAGATCTTATAGTAATCAACTAGAAAAAAGAGAACCTGTAAAATAGTAGATTTTGCTCTACTGGCTCACCACAGAATAAAACTGAAAGAAAGAGAAAAGAAGGATAAGTACCTCGACCTTGCTAGAGTATTAAAAACTATGTAACACGAAGGTGACAATTATACCAATTGTGATTGGTGCACTCGGCACAGTAGCTAAAGGACTATTAAAGGGACTGGAGGACTTGGAAGTCGGAGGACGAGTGGAGACCATCCAAACTCCAGCATTATTGAGAACGGCCAGAATATTGAGAAGAATCGTGGAGACTTGAGAAGACTTGCTGTCACTAAAACTCCATTGAAAGACCATCAGCTAACGCTAATATGAAAATCTCTAAAGGAGTAAATTAGTAAAGTTGGCAACCATAGTCGAGGGTGACCCGAAGGCTCTCTTTTCGATAGCGACAACAGCAAGGTGTAGGGGAGGGCGCTACTCCTTTCCCTGAATTGCTCCACTTTACCCTTGATCTTTACCTTCTATTATTGAGTTTTAAGGCATCAAGTACCATTTTTTGAGTCTTTAGCGTGACTTGACTTGGGATTGAACCCAGGTCTCCCTGATCATTGGCGAACATATATTATTTTCCTATATATATTATTTTTGCATGGATATATATATATATATTATTTTGATGTATATATATATATATATATATATATTCTGGTATGTAAATATGTGTTTACATATTAGTATATATATATATATATATACTACACATACCATTTTTGTGTATTACCCATCTAGCTTTTTATCTATGAGTTTGATAGCGTTCAGGTAAACAATCCATACAATATTATGGACACTGCCACAGCTTGGAAGAAAAACTGTTCCATATTATCAGCTTTGAAGCAACACCCTACCAAACAGCAGCTCTCTGGCCTTTTACCTCCATTCTCACGAACCATCCAACTGAGACGAACAATACATGGTGGGCACTGCTGAAGAAATAGGGTTAAATCATGAGACGTTCTTATGAGAACCCCTACAAAAAGACGCATCAGTGAAAGCTGACCAACAAATATTTACATACTTCAGCTCTGTGCGAACACTGGGTACAGTTTAGAGCAACAGTCAGGCACGATGGACGATAGGAACGGACGGTGAGAGAAAATCAGGCAACTCCGTTTTATCTGCATGACCTGATGAGGATGACGATATATGTTTGGATCTATTAGTATCCAGAAGTATAGTCTCGTATATCTCTGAATATATATATATATATATATATATTAGGATAGATAGATAGATAGATAGATAGATAGATAGATAAGTTCATTGGCTGACCCTGGTACTCTCATGGAATGTGACTGAACTAGATATTTTTGTCCTAAACTCATTTCCTCCATCGCTCTTACAATGGTTGGATCTCATTGGTCAAAATATCATAGAAAATAGATATGACGTCATTATATGAAGTTTTTAGCCAATGAATTTTCTGGCAATGAACTGTTTGCCCACCCTTATATATATATATATATATATATATATATATATATATATATATATATATATATTCCTTCAGACATAATCTATAAATATTATAGTCTCCTTTGTGCTGTTTGTTTTTTACACAGTATTTCGCGGTCTCTCTACCTCTGTCTCTGTCTCTCTTTCTCTGACACACTCACACACACATAACACACACATATATATATATATATATATATATATATATATATATATATATATATATATATGTTATGTGTGTGTGAGTGTGTGAGAGAAATATATATATATATATATATATATATATATATATAAACGAGGTTATGATATTTGCAGATTATATATGAAAGAAAAATTATGTATTGTGAGATATATCAATCATAAAATGTTTGAAGCCAAGAGTACTAAACATAAACAGCTGAATATGAATAAAATAGCATTTAACACTGACATTAAAATATGAACACAAGAAAAAAACTAACGTGCTTACTAAAGAACTCTTCCAAAAAATAAATATCACACCCCAAACTGTAGAAAAATAAACAATACCTACAAAAAAGTCCCCCTGAAGACGATCAATCAATATGACTGAACGTGTTTGGGAGCAGAACCTCAGGCAACGTTTCTATCAATTGGACTCTGATACAAATAACATATCCAGAATTTTATAGAAAAAAGCATTATATGGTCTTAACAAAATTCTGTGTTTTTTAACCAACAATATACATCATCATCATCATCATGTCGCACTGATAGCATATATTTCCTTGACTATCTCTCTCTCTCTCTCGCCACTCCTCTCTATCATCCATTGCTTCCGGCAGGTCTTGTAGACTATATCTTGTAAACGTACAGAGCTGTTGTAAGTTTTTTGTGGGTCGGCCAACACTGGCACGCCTGCGTGAAGGGGTCCATTGTAAAACGTTACTTATGAGTTCGTTCTTATTTCTTCATCAGTGTTCTTTACGCCTCGTTCGTCTTAATTGGGTAGTTTTTTGAGATAGCAGGTAGGTGCCTGTACAGCTGTTGTTTTGTAGGGTGTTGCTTCAGTATAGCTACTAGCATTCTTGAGCAATTACCGTCTAGATTTTTCTTAATACACTTAGAGTCCATGTGGTGCATCCATAGAGTAGAATAGAGTAGATAACAGATTGAAAATAATCAAGCAACACGTATGACTAGTAAAAAAAAAAACACCGACAGAATTACCTAAGCAAAAACCTAATAAAGTGCTCATTACATGAGATAGAGCTGATATTATGAAAATAATTCCTATATGGCCTAGAACGAGTCCACCTAGGTAGACTCGGTCTTGGCCATGAAGGAATTATTTTCATTATATATATATATATATATATATATATATACATATTACATACACATATATATATATATAGTTACATTATATATATATATATATATATATATATATATATAGTGACATTATATATATATATATATATATAGTGACATTATATATATATATATATATATATATATATATATATTGACATCAGTTTGCGCTGAACGAAAGCATGGAATGCTATCTATCCTATACATGTATGTACTAATGCGAAACTGAATTGCTTGAAATAGAACTGCTTTTATATTTAACTCTGTATATTGGGGCTGTTGAATATACCGACTTCTTCTCAGCAGAGAAGTAAAACTCTCCCAACAAGTGTCCTGGATATGACACTAAACAATGTGATAGTGAGGTTCCAGTAATGCTGGAGTTATGAAGAAAGCAGAGAACCCCTTCATTTTCATCGGTCCCTGGTCCACTCTGGCCCGGAGTGGTAACACCTGAAAGGTCCCTATCTATGGGTCAGATAGAACTAAACCGTCGTTTCGAGAGTTTACTGTTTTTTTCATTTAAATTGTGTAGTTACACTAAACTGAATTGTTCGAAACTGTGTTGGTTGACATAGGGCTGTTTTGAGATTTAAACTGGGTACTTATACTAGATTGAATTATTTGAAATAGAACTGTTTTGACATTTTAACTGTGAACTTATGCTAAACTGAATAGTTTTTAATGTAACTGTTTTTACATTTAACCTGTGTACTTATGAAATTTAAACTGTGTAATGATGCTAAGCTGAAATGCTTGAAATAGAACTGTTTGAAATAGAACTGTTTGGACATGTAAAACTGAATTGGTGAAATAGATCTGTTTTGACATTTAAACTGCGTACAAAACTGAATTGTTTGAAATAGAACTGATTTGACAGTTATCTCTGTGTATTGCCCATTTGGCTTGGGCTGTAAAAATACACCGACTGCATCTCTGCAGAGAAGTAAGACCCCCACAACAATGAGTGTCCTGGATATGACACTAAACAATCTGATGGTAAGGTTTCAGTGATGCAGGAGCTTTGGGAAATGAGGAGCACCCCTTCATTGCCCTTGCTCCCAGGTACACACTGGCCCAGAGTAGTAGCGGCGTGACATAATAACTAAGTTTTAATGGGATATCAACTTTCTTGGGTTTAATGCCATAGCTTCTTTTAGAACACTTGTCGCACAATTTAAGTATGCAGTCCATCAGCGTTAATTCCTTGTTCCGGATTAGCACCGGGCCACCTGGCATACTTGCAGGGAAGCCAAACAATGACAAGCATTGATTCACATTGAACTAGACCTTCGGATCTATTGAATCTATGACCAGCAAGGCCACCGAGTTTCGAAATTTAGCATAGTTCACGATTAACCTAGTGATCCTATGACCTGCATTGACCAGCAGCGCACAAGCCGAGACTGGTGCGTGACCTCCTTCTCCTCCCCTAAATCCTCACTATAAAAAAGACCATGTGTCAAATCCTGCCTGGTTGGAGTCATGGATAGTTGTACTATTTTACCCAAAGCTGGAAGGATAAAAGGGTTCACACATTTTCCAAGGGTATTAGTCAGTAAGTGAACGCAATTGCGCGACTGGAATTCAAATTCTTTTACTACGATGTCGAAATCCAGTACGTTTGCCACTAAGTCACCTTATGGATGAGCTGATAACGAAATAATTTTGCGGCAATGTTACAGATTCTCCAGAACAATACTCTTAATGTTTTGAATTCAAATCTTTTTCCTTCTTCGAGATTAGTTGCCCAGCTGAGGCTACAAATTCTCTCAGTTCTAATTTTCCCCATATAGCTGGGTGCGAAGTGAAATGCAAGCAGTCTTGTCCGGGATTTGAACTCGGCGCGTCCAGTCTATTTCCTTAGGATCTTAACCGTTGCAGGAAATTACGCATCAAATTGCAGATCTCTAGAATACAAGTGCATACGTGTTTCTTTATAGACAGGTATCCACTGTTTATCGACAGTGCACTTATGATTCGTGCGTGTTAGGACATGTGCGTGAGCGTAAATTGCATTTATGCAAATAAGACTTTAATTTCCCGCGTTCTGAATGGATCTTTTACCTTCTAATCAATGGTTTTCGATTGATGGAGCCATCTATGAAACATAACACTGAAATTATACAATATTTGATTCGTTAGAATTTCTATCGTATTTCTTTTTATTCATTATAATCGAAAAGAAAAAGGAAAGAAATTGGAAAAAAATTAAAAGCGCTGTTAATAATCCTTTCTTTTACGTAACTCAATTGTTGAATTATTATTTTTCTCCTTGCAAGTTTTTCATTCCTGCTGTAGCTGGTAGGCATTCCATGGAGTCTAAGGGACAGCAAGTTTCCTCAGGTCTCCAGGACTCTTCTGAGTATTCTAGCTGATCTCAACAATGCTATAATTTGAACAGCCTTGATTCTTCCTCTAATATCAAACTTTTCCTATCCTTTAGGGACCATTCCATGTGCACCAACTATACCTGCAGGTTCGATAGTTCTTTTTTTTTTAGTTCTCTGGCAAGGTCCAAGTATTCGACTATCTTTTAGGTTTCTTTTATTTTCACTCTGTGATCCACCAGAACGGCATGTTTTCTTTTCTTTCTTTCTTTTTTTCGTTAATTAGCACTATTATTATACTCATTTGAGAATTTTTCAGACCAGTGTCAGCTGATGGTCTTTTACAGAAGACTAAGTGACAGCAAATCTCCTCAGATCTCCCGAACTCTTCTCAGTATTCTGGCTGATTTCGGTAATGCAATACTTAGAATTGTTTCGATTCGTTTTCGGATTTTCCAACTCTTCTAGTCCTCTTTCAAAACCTTTAGGGACTGTTCAAAGTGCACTAGCTTTAGTATTATTAATATTTTTAATAATCTTATAGATTGTCCTCATTATTATTCTTTACGAGTTTTTCACACCAGCATTTGCTGTGGACATTCACTGGAGTCTGAGGGACAGCAAGTCTCTCCGAGTTTTCTGGACTTGTCTGAATATTCTAGCCGGTCTTAACAATGTGGTCTGGATGCACTTGATTCTTCAAGTTATTTCCTATCCCTCCATTTTTTTTTTTCTCGGAGCCTTTGGGGCCCGCTCCATGCGCACTAATAACAATCGATGCGACCGCCACCTACATGTTCCACAAATTTTCACCTTACTGGCAAGATCCAAGAATTTATCTACCTTTTAGACTTCTTCCAAATTCCACACTGTGGACCGTCGTAACGACCATATTCTTTTAGATGACAAGTTCTTTTGAAATTGTTAATTACCACAAAATTTGGTCTTTTAGATTAGATGATCAGTTTCAGTTGAAAATCCCAGAAATTCTCTTTCTTCCAAGCAGCGGTCGTGTTGATACTGCACTATGGATGCACTACATGGACGCTAACAAAACGGATGGAGAAAAAGCTCGACGGCAATTACACAAGAATGCAGCGAACAATATTAAACAAGTCCTGAAGGCAACGCCTCACAAAGCAGCAGCTGTACGGCCACCAACCTCCCATCCCGAAAACTATCAAAGTAAGACCAACCAGACATGCAGGACACTGCTGGAGAAGCAGGGACGAGCTCATAAGTGATGTTCTGCTATGGACACCCTTATATGGCCGAGAAAAAGCATGTCGACCAGCTGGAACCTACATACAGCAGCTCTGTGGGGATACGGGATGTAGCCCTGAGGACCTGCCAGAAGCGATGAACGATATGAAGGAGTGACGAGAGAGAGTCAGGGTATCCGTGCTGGCGACACGCAAGATGATGATAACACAATTCCCGGGGGAACTCTTTTCCCACCCAGTCGTGCCTAGTTTTGTACTCTTTTTGTCTAAGGTTCCTGCAAACAGGTAATATGTGATTCTCTCTCTCTCTCTCTCTCTCTCTCTCTCTCTCTCTCTCTCTCTCTCTCTCTTTTCATATAACCTATACTTGATATTTTGTTGTACGTTATCAATTTTCGCTTTTATACAATTGATCTTCATGGCATTATTTAGTGCTACTATTAAAAGACTGAGTTTCTTTATTGAGCTTTCCCTTTTCTCAGCTATGTCCAGGTCTTCTCGTATTTGTCGCTTGAAGTACCTATACAGTTATTGTGCCCCATCTCTATTTTCCAATGCTTCTGGTTTTTCTGCTAATTCTTATCTTGCCTTTTGCTGAAATGAATTGCTATGAATAGACTTTTTTTTTCTCTTTTAATATATTTCTAAAATGTTTATATCAATGCTTCTGTTCAATAATCAATATCGAGGAGTCCTTTTCCTATTCCTTTTTTTAATCATACACGACATCTCCACACTAAACGGTAGTTCTTTGAAACTAGTTGATAAGTCCACCTACCTAGGAAGCAGTGTCTCACCAACCGAGACAGACATCAACACTCTACTAGCAAGAACATGGACTGCTATCGATAGGCTATCGGTCATATGGAAGTCAGACCTGACCGATAAAATAAAACCCTTCACGAAAACTATCCAAGTTAGACGAACCAGACATACGGGAAACTGCTGGAGAAGTAGGGACGAATTCATAAGTGACATACACTTGTGGAACTCTTTGCATGGACGAGCAAAGGCAGGACGACCAGCTAGAAACTATATACGACAGCTCTGTGAGGATACAAAATGTAGCATTGAAGACCTACCGGGAGCAATGGACGATAGAGAAGGGTGACTGGAGACAGTCAGGGATATCCGTACTGACGGCACGACATGATGATGAAGATGATAGTCTGTGTGAGTCATCTTTCAGGTGTTAGGCTTTGTATATCATCAATAATATTCTTGTCCTTTTGCCCATTAGTCTAAGCTCCTCCCTTGTTTATTTTAGGAATGGTCCTGAGTATATTACAAGGTGGAGTACGCAGGTTTTTACGCCTTTGAAGAGATTTCTTTTGCAGAGTTAGGTTACTCCTTGCAAATCAGCGCAGTCGACTGGAGGTGTAGAATACGCCGACTAGATCTATGCTGAGAGGCAAAAGACTCCCACCAACTAATGTCCTGGATATGACGCAAAACCATCTGATGCACCTGAATCTTTAGGAAATGTGAGTACTCCTTCATTGACATTCATCCCATGTCAACTATCATAAAGTCTGCTCTTCTGGCCGAGATTCGGTGATCCGCTTGTGTCTGAAAATCGCACAGAATTTTATGTGTCATATTTACCAGGACGGAGTCCGCATTGTGCATATACAATGTGGTAGTATGCTTTAATTTCACTTTCTTGCACAATTCCCAGTGAATATCCTTCCCCACCCAGTCGTTTCTAGTATTGTATTCTTTTTTAGCAAGTTTGTTGCATTCAATTATTATGTGATGAATGGTTTTGTATTTATCATCACATAACCCACACTTACTATTCTGTTACGTCTTATCTATTTTCGCTTTAATATAGTTGATCCTTATGGCGTTGTTTTGAGTTGTGATTAGAATAGATTCAGTTTCTTTCTTAAGGTTCCCCTTAGCCCTGTTCAGGTCTTCTTCTGTGAGATTTCGTCAGTTTGTCGCTCGAAATATCCATACAGTTGATTTTCTTCTCATTTCTGTTTCCTAGTTACTGTTTTTCTATTGATCTTTATGTTATTTGTACTGTTTCACATGGCTGTAATAAACCTTTTTTTTCTCTTTTTTAGGTAGTTTTCGAATCCTAGTATTGATGCATTACACATTCTTCAGTACTGGTGAGTCCTCTTCCTCCTTTTTTTTCTTGGCACATAGTCTGTCAATATTATGTATCGGGTGTAAGACATCATCGCTAGTTTTCTTGTTTTTGGTACATTTGTTGAAGTTCTTTTCCAGTCTTTTTTAAGAAAGATCCCGATTAAACTTACAAGGGGGGCAACCCAGGTATTTATCCTTTTGGTGAAATTTCTGCTATTTAGTTTGGTTTCAAGTAGGTTTCTTGTTCTCCTGATATACTCCTTTTTAATCTTTTTTTCTTTCATCTCCGCTTGTTAGATGGTGTCCGCTTTCAATATTCCCAAATACGTGTAAGTTTCTTTATTCCGATTGTTCAGATTCTGTTTTGATTTGGCAGTTTTACTCCTTCCGTCATTTGTCGTTTTCCGCTTCTCATTATTAGCAGAGCACATTTTTCTATGCTAAATTCCATTCCTTTATCCTGTCTATATATGTTATTATTAGAGTCTCCAATTCTATTTCATTTTTACAAACAGGATCATTGTCATTATTTTACTCGTTGCAAGTTTATTGCACCGGCGTTAACTTCAGGCCTTTCACTGGAGTCTGAGTGATGGCAGGTATTCTCTGGTCTCCAGGACTCTACTTAGTATTCTAGCCGATCTGAACAATGCTGTGGTCTGGATCGTCTCGATTCTTCCTCTGATTACCACTTCCTTCAGTGTTTTCTCGGGATCGTTCAAACTGCACCAAATACAACTGGTATGAGCGTCACTCAACAGTTTTTTCGTTTGTTTTAATTTTCGAGTAAGATTAAATTATTTGTCTATATTTTCGCCTTCTTTTCTTTTTAATCAAGAGTCAGCCGGAACGGCAAAGTCTTATAAATGACAAGTTTTCTTCTTGTCAATTAGCCGTCTTAGGTGATATATTTGTATCTGAAAATCGCAGAAAATTTTACGTGTCTCTTTCTCAAGGACTGATTCTGGTTTGTGCATATATCATTAGTTAGTACGTTAAAATTTCAATTGATTGCATAATTTACTATAGATCACCTTTCCCACACAGTCGTGCTTAGTCTTTTACTGCTTTTGTGCTAGTCTACCATCTTTAATCATTTCATCTTTTTCTCCACATTACCGACACGTGCCTTCCCTTGAGAAATATCAATTTTCACTTTAATATAATTTGTCTATATGGCGTTGTTTTTTGCTGTTGTTTGGAGAGATTTAGTTGCTCTCTTGAGTTTTGTTTTTTTAGCCATGTTCATATCTTTTCTTTTGAAATTTTACCAGTGTGTCGCCTGAAATATCAGTACAGTTGTTTTTGTTTTTTTTTTAATTTGCTTCTCGTTACTTTGAGTCGATGCAATCTTCAATGCTGACGAGTCCTCATCGTCACCCTTTTCTTGAGTCATATAATTTATCTTTGTCATATATTGAATGTCAGACCAAGTGAATTTTCATTAATATTCTTGTCTTTTGATTCATTTGTTCGAATTCCTGCCTTGTTCCTGAGAAGAATGGTTCAGAGCATCTTACAAGGGAGAGAGCCCCAGTGCTTATTCTTTTGATGAGATTTCTGCAACAGAGCTTGCTTTCGAATGTTTTCTTGTTATTCTGGGGTACTTTTCTTTTCTTTCATCTCTGTTGGTTTGATGGTGTTCGCTTCCAATATTTTCAAGTACTTGTAATTTGCTTTCTCTCTAAGGGTTCTAATTTGACAGTTTCTCGTTTGGTTTTTCTAATTTCCAAATTTTTCCCGTCAGCATGGCACATTTTTTAATACCAAGTTCTATTCCAATATCGTGGTTGTATATTCTTATTCTATATATTATACAATATTCATAAATCAAATGACGTAATTTAAAAAAACAAACGCAGATTCACAAATTAAACGCCAAATCTTGATTTATACATTTTTCCTAGGTTTTTGTATTTTTATTTTTAATCGACCATCTTTAATTAAACTTCTCTAATATCATCCCTCCCAGTTCTGATGATGGTTCCTTAGAACCAAAATGCTATAGTGTCGACTTTGCTTCTCAATAAATCTCTCCTTATACTTGGATTTCCTCGTTATGAATTTTTCTTTCCATATTGTCGGACTACACTCCATTATTTACTTCCATTCTTATTGTATGTATCTATGTCTCCAGTTCTTTTTCATTTTTTGGCAAATATTTTGATATCATTTATGTATATAAGGTGATTAGTATTGTCTTGTGATTTTGAAAATTAGTAGCCCCCCTGTGCATTTTCCCGTCATACAATTGAGGAGCATCTTACTTGTTACAAATAGGAGTGCTGAAATTGTGTCTACTAGGAAGATGCCTCCTTAGATTTTTACCTCTGGTAGGATTTGTCTTCCTGCTGCTAATTCCACTTTGAGAGATCATATTTTAGGCCTTTTTAAGTTAATTCCTGCGATGGCTACATTTTTCTGCCTTGTTCTAACCTCCTTGAGAATATGCTGATTTATGAATAGTGGGTTATCCTGTTCCTTCGCCACATCCTTTCCGTTTTCTATCATTAAGGGTTTTCAGACTATTGTCTTCATCTTTATTGTTATTTCAACAACGTTTCGGCTGATATTCCCTCCGGCCTTCGGAATAACAATAAAGATGAAGACAAAAGTCCAAAACCCCTTAATGATAAAAATCATTAAGCTTCGTCTCAGAAATTCAGACAACCAATATCCAGTCGGTACAGACCTGATACAATATATCAATGGAAACAGTTAGAAAAACTGACTCAGAAATTGGCACGAATGACAAACCGCCTTACATTTCTATACAGATGCCGAGATCTCAAGTTAGTTCCACCAGGCTTAACAATAAAGATCCCAGTTCATTCCAGGAGAGCGCGGAAAGTAACAAGAAGATTAGAGTAGGAATTAAAGAAAAAAATGAAGATGGCCGGAGGACATATCGGCCGAAACGTTGAGGAAATTACAATAAAGATGAAGACAATAGTCCGAAAAACCTTATGATGAAAATCATCAAGCTTCGTCTCAGAAATTCAGACAGCTAATATCCTTTCTTAAAATTAGTCTACAGCATTCAAGCAAGTAATATATATATTCTCTTGTTTGTGAAGTCAGAATTTTCCACATCATAGACAAACACGTTATGTGTCCGTAGTTGCTGGGGATGGTCCATTTTTCGGGGGTGGGGTCTTTCTGCGTCAGGGTAGTTTTGTCTTTCGTTATCCATTCGAATATGCTTGCATTCATTCAGTTGCTGAAACAATCTGTCATGGATGGATGAGTTTTTTTTACCCAGATTTCATACATGCCATCATGGTCAGGCGTTTTACAATTTGGCACTTTATTGGGTGTTACTCTTTTTGAGTCCAGGTGTATGTTCGTCTCTGTACTATCTTCAAGTCCTAGTAATTCTTTTTTAATGAAATTTATCCATTCGAAATTTCCTTTATGTTCTTTCAGTTCTTGTATTTTTACTACAAAACTGTTTTGTTTCCTTTGTATCCGCATGGGGATGTTTTGTCATGCATTCTTAACCGAATTGTTGATAGAATTTCCTCTCTTTATTTTGGAATTAAAAATGATTAAGGTTTTAGTTTATTATTTTTGTTTTTAGTAATAAATTGTGTGCAAGCTAAAAACTTTGAGTTCGTAGTTGCTGGTGTTCGATTCAAAGGTCAAAGCGGGTAAACCTTGTTTTGCATAGGCATGTCAGCTGCTGTAGAAATAAAAATTGACAGTTTGTTTTTGAGTCGGCTGTAAGCAAAATATATATCAATATAAACAAGTCCTGGCGGCAACAGCCCACAAGACACCAACTGTACGGCCACCTGCCCCCTATCACGAAAACTATTCAAGTTAGACGAACCAGACATGCAGGATACTGCTGGAGAAGCAGGGACGAACTCATAAGTGATGTACTCTTATGGACCCCCACACATGGCCGTGCAAAAGCAGGACAACCAGCACGAACATACATTCAGCAACTATGTGAGGATACGGGATGTTGTCCTGAAGACCTACCTAGGGCGATGAACGATAGGGAGGAGTGGCGAGAGAGGATCAGGGATATCCGTGCTACCAGCGCGATATGATGATGATGAGATGCATCATCATCATCTTGTCGTGCCGCCAGTACGGATATCCCAGACCGTCTCTCGCCACTCCTCCCTATCGTTCATCGCCCTAGGTAGGTCTTCAGGACAACATCCCGTATCCTCACATAGCTGCTGAATGTAGGTTCCAGCTGTTCCCCCTGCTTTTGCTCGGCCATGTGAGGGGGTCCATAGGAGAACATCTCTTATGAGCTCGTCCCTGCTTCCTCAGCAGTGTCCTGCATGTCTGGACCGTCTAACTTTGACAGTTTTCGTGATGGGTGGTTGGTGGCCGCACAGCTTCCACTTTGTGGTGTGTTACCACCAGAACTTGTTCAATATTGCTCTTACCATTCTTGTGTAATTGCCGTCAAGCTTTTTCTCCATCCATTTAGTTAGCGTCCATGTGCATCCATAGTGCAGTATCGACACGACCGCTGCTTGGAAGAAACTGCGTTTCATTTCATCGGTCAGGTCTCACTCCCATATGACCGATAACCTATCGATAGCTGTCCATGCCTTTGTTAGTTGCGTGTCGATGTCTGTCCTGGTTGATGAGACACTGCTACCTAGGTAGGTGAACTTGTCAACTAGTTTCAGAGAACTACCGTTTTGTGTGGAAATGTCACCTGTTTGATTAAAGCACATGTTTAGATTCATATCAGCTAATATTTAGCTATGATGTGTCACTTAAAATTAGTTATTACCTGTGATTAAGTGATTCGTTAGAGAGAATTATGAGAAGAAAATGTGGAGATTCGAAGACGCCTGGAGTTAGAAGTTGGAGCCGGTCTGTCGAAGTACGGACTTGGAGATAACAAACGACAGAGAGACCTCAATATGAGGGTGGGGTGGGGCCAGTCCATGAGGAATTCACACGCACACAGGTAAGATGCGGAACAGCAAAGACAGTAACTGCCCCTTTTCGTCACGTCTATTAGCTATGTCTCTGTCTATATTTTCGTCTCGCACGATAGATAGTCCCTTCCGATCTAATGGGTTGAAGTAATTCCTTTAATCTATTTCTCCCGTTTCCGTGGCTACTAAGAAAAAGATTTGCTAGCAATAAACTTTCGTATCTTGAATCTGACTGAGACGTTTTGTATTTGTGTGGTTACAACTATCGACATGACCAGTAACGCTACACTAAAGTTTATTCGGTGCCATGTTGGTGGGAAGATCCTGTTTTGTTTGTATTGCTTGATCCAGTCCTGGTATCTTTTGAGTCTCCCTTCTTTCACCAATTTCTTTTGATCGATTTCTTCTATCTGTATTGTTCGACTTTTCTATTATTGTGTATTTTCCCTTTCATTTTGTCCTTGTGAATTTTTCCTTAGAAATTTCACTTGTAGTAGTTTCTTAATTTTTTTCCTACTTGCCTCAATTCCCATCGGGATTTGTATTCCTGTTTGGTTTTTTTTTTTTGGAAATACCAATTTTATCACTGAACTGTTTTGCCCTTCCATAGATTAGCTCATTTAGTTTAGTGATTTGGTCCATTGAAATATCTTGCTTTAATACATTTACTTTTTCTTTTCATACCTTGAATTTTTTCCAGTCCTCATTCTTTTTGGATGGTGATGTAGTATTCGTTTTGTCTCGAATTTTAAAATTATTATCTAATCAGTCCTCCTGTATTAACATTTTTGTTGTGGTGTTGAGTTCTGTGATGTTTTGGTTTTCAATATTTTAACAGCTTGTGTAGAGGGCTCTTATTAAGCAGATCTACACAAGTTACTTGCTCATATATTTTTCGTATCTCAAGGAAAAAATAATAGTCTTTCTTTTAAATCGACATCAAATAGTCGGCAAAACTTTGTTTTATTAAATTTAGCGGATTTTGACCAGATTTCCGCTGTTTGTGCAGAATTGCTTTTGAAATAATTTTGGATGACATTTTTTGTCTTCTCAAGTCGATTTTTTTTTATCGTTGGTGTCTTTCAGATGCATTTTAGTCTTTATGTACCTAAAATAACGGCCAACTTTCACAGGATGCCGGTCGGATCCCCCTTATTAGCTATTAATGGTGCACCCGCCGATCATGACACTTAGATCTGTCATCTGGGTGTCACATTGATTTAGATTTGGATTTGTCATTTTCAATAAGTTGTATATTGTGACAGGAGTTTATCATCTGTGCTTCTGTCACACATGTGACCAGGTATTCTTCCAAAGAAAGAAAACCCTCGAGTGGGCTACCAAAATGAAAAAAAAAAGATACTTACGCAGCGGTCGCATCGATACTGCTATATGGATGCACTACATGGACTCTAAGAAAACGGATGGAGAAGAAGCTAGACGGCAATTACACAAGAATGCTGCGAGAAAGTCCTGGCGGCAACACCCCACAAGACACCAACTGTACGGCCACGAGCCTCCTATCACGAAAACTATTCAAGTTAGACGAACCAGACATGCAGTACACTGCTGGAGAAGCAGGGACGAGCTCATAAGTGATGTACTCTTATGGACCCCCACACATGGCCGTGCAAAAGCAGGACGACCAGTACGAACATACATTTAGCAACTATGTGAGGATACGGGATATGGCCCAGAAGACCTGCCTGAGACGATGGACGATAGGAAAAAGTGGTGAGAGAGGGTCAGGGATATCCGTGCTACCAGCACGACATGATGATGATGATGATGATAAGTCCACATATCTCTTTTATTCTAATCAGATGTCATGGCTTGATATTACATTTCTCTTCTATTACTATTTCACTTTAACTGAATTTTTGCAGCTGTCATCATTTCGAGAGGTTGCATATTTTTATTCCGCTGAAAGTTTAGGATCTATGAGTCTTTTTATTCATTTATATTTTTATGGCCAAGGTTTGATAAGTTTTACATTCAGAGCAATAACGATAAGTGTGAATGGAAGAAGTCGTATTATACCGTGGTCAAACTGAAACGAGTTATGCGTCCGATTCCACGTAGTATTTCGGTACTGCAAAAGCCCCGAGTACAAATGGCTGTGTTCCTTGTGGTTAGGGGAGTGTGTGATTGATAGTTGATTCAGACTGTTATAATGAATTTTTTTTTTTTCGGTGAGTGAATCTTTACTTGTCTTTTCTACGAAGGGTGGCCTAATTCTCATTCGTTCTTTGGTTTCCCAAGAAACAAGCATCTTCACGACGACTTACTGGATGGAATATATTTCTTTTATCATGTTAATTCTAACTAAAACCAATTAAGTAAATTTTAGCTTTACTTTTGATATCTGATGATCGATAATTAATGAAAAGACGACTGATTTTTTTTTTTTTTTTAGCAAAAAGGATAAAGAATGAGGGCACACTTCTGATACCAACTTTTCGATATGGAAGATTAGAACTTTCGACAGTTCGGTTTGAAGGTCGCATTCACTCTGTTTTGCTCAAACACTTCAAAGCATAGTGTAACATAGCCATACATGAATATGTGAAATAGACATAGAATGTTCATAACGCATATAGGAATCCCGAACCACAAAAACACTTACGACTTCTTAGTTCAGGTACGACACTTTTTATTACCTTTGACTTAAAAAGATTTTTCGACATGAGGAAGAGAGAGACACAATCTTTCTATGACGACTTTTCCATCTGCTCCCCCCATCACGTGCGGTACCCGCCGCAAGGCCTAGACGAGCTCCGAAAACCAACCGTCTTCTTCGGACGCTAAAACTCCACTCTCTCCGTTCGGAGGCAGGAACTCAACTAACTGACTTTTCTCAAATCTCAGCCCACGCTTCCGGTCATGACGTCATTCACATCCCCCGGTCATATATTTCTCTCTAAGCGAAAGGTTCTCAGCCTAACTAAACCGAAAGGCAATATATAAAACGAAATCCCTCGGCCATTATATTACAAGAGTTGTTACACTGTCTGGGATTTGATATTTTTGGTCTGTGTTTCATTTGGTTTACTTTTTTTCATTTTATGGCATATCAACCATGTTTGGTTTTTCAATGTTAAATCCTGTTTTAACATATATATTCAATATCGGATTTGTCAACACATTTTGTAGATACACACAGTTAAATGATCAAACAGTTCTATTTAGCATGATTCAATAAAGTGTTCCGATGTATCACTAACAATTAAACATCAGGCATTTGTTTACACACAGTTAAGCGAGCAAACAGTTCTATTTCTATCAATTCAAGTTAGCATTTGTCATTTATTTGCATTCAATTTAAATACCAAACAGTTCTAATTGCTCCATAAATAGGACTCTGTCAAATTCTCCCTCTCCGGGCTAAATGAACCTGAGAGCGTTGTCAATGACGGGATACTCTGCATTCCCCGAAGCTCCAGCATTACTAAGTCTCACCATCAGGTTATTTAATATTATATCAGGACATTCATTGGTGAGGGAACGTTGTCTTACCTCTCCATAGAGATGCAGTCGGTATATTCTACAGCCCTAGCCGAGCAGGGTTTGGTTTGGATATTTTTATATAACGGCATATCAATCCACGTGGTTTATACCCCATCTTACTTTAAATACCCTCACTTTGCTGGTCGTCTCCCCGTAGAATACCCTCTGACACATCTTACGAAAGATATTCCCTTTATACTTAAAAACATTCGCCTAACCTTTTAACCGTCTTGCATGAACTTCAAAGCATCACCGCAACGGTGTCAGGGATTTTTAAAAATTTATTTTGTCTGTTTATATATATATATATATATATATCACTAGGCCAATGATCCTGTTATATATATATATATATATATATAACAGGATCATTGGCCTAGTGGGTAGAGTGTTTGCCTATGGCCCGGGATACCAGGGTTCAGTCCCAGGTCATGTCATACCAAAGATTGGTACCTACTTGGTACCTACTTGCTTAACACTCAGCTTTATAAGGTACGTATCAAGGGTAAAGTGGAGTAATCAGGGGGCATGAGTAAAGCCTTCCCCTACACCTCGGTGTAGAAGCTATTGAAAAGGGACCTTCGGGTCGCTCTTGACTACAGTCGTCAGCTTTACTTACTTATATATATATATATATATATATATATATATATATATATATATATATATATATATGTTCGGTTAAAGACCACAGATTTCTTCCTTTTCAAAATCTTCAAGCGAATATTTTCGAGTCTTGTTATATTCCTATTTCTGGGTCAAGTTGGTGAAGAAAGTACCCCATACTTACCCAAGCGTTTTCGACCATTTTACTGGTCATCTTCGGAAGTTACATTTGGTTGTTTGTTGCTGTGAGTTTTATCGATATTTATTTTGAGAGATTTTTTTTTAATTGAATGGGTGGTTAGTTATTGAATTCTTAGAATGTTAATACCTGTGTTGAATGCTATTTTATTTATAGTAGTTTTTTTATTGTAAACACACACACACACACACACACATGCATACACATACACATACACATACACAGATATATATATATATATATATATAATTTGTACGAGCATAGTTTGTAACTCTATTCTTAAACGAATTAGAGTTAATTTGTTTGCACACAGGTAAATAGTTTTAAGTATTGGTATCTAACACTAATAATTCTATTTTATGTTATACATTTCTTTACACATAAATTACTTCAACTTTTACTATTTCTGTGCATTTATCTCTCAGCCACAGCCTTCTAGAACGTTTAAGATAAAGTAGGGTTGTGTACTTGTTTGCTACAAGAGCAATTTAAAGAATATGGCCAGGACAATCCCATTGTTGCTAGGACTTGACATGACCAGCCAATTGATCAGATTGGGCTTCACAGACTCCCTGTCAAGCCCAATAAGGGACAAAATGGATTGTCCTGTGACCATTTTGGCTTCCAGGTCACGGACTTCTCAGCCAATAGGACCCCATCCTGAAGATTGAGGGACACCACCCCCGTCCAACCCATGTCCAGAAGGATAAGACTCCAGCCTTGGTGACTGGAGTCTTATCCTTCTGCAGCAGAAGAGTCAACTTATTCTACAGCCCCACCCTACCAGGGCGATTGTCTGCGTATGTGAGTCGACTGGTCGTTTAGTTTATTTATTCATTAAAACCAAGCAGTATCCTTCGCCCCTAACGTAATCTAACGTTAATTTTTAATCCTATTCTAAATAAATGCTTCCGAATTTAACTATTAAGAAGACTTCAAAATCCGACACTTATTTCAAGACCTGGCAAAAAATTCATAAGACTAATGAACTTATGACTTATATGTTCTTCATTTCTTGGTTCAATGTTATCTTAGTTATTATTATTATAATATTACCCCTTGCGAGTTTTTCACACCAGGTTTGCTGATGGTCTTTCACTGGAGTCTTGGTTACAGCAAGTTTCCTTATGTCTCCAGGACTCTTCGCAGTATTCTGGCCGACTTTCACAATGGCGTAGTTTTGATATTCTCGGCTCATTCTCAGATTAACAACTCTTCAGGCCCTTTATTAAGTGTTTGGGGATCGTTCTAACAGCACCAATTATCATTGGTTCCACCATCACCTTCATGTTTCATAACATTTTTTTTAGTTCTCCGGGAAAGTTCAAGTACTTGTCTTTCTTTTTCGTTTTATTTAATTTAATGTGATTGGTCTATTATTATTATTATTATTAGGTCTCTAACAAGTTCCAGTTATTTGTGTAGCTTTCTCTGAGCCTTCCTCTGGTTTGTTGGCACAACAAAATCCATTATGTGACATGTTTTTTTTTCCTAATTAAAACTAGGTCGAATTTTCCGCTTTCAGCCTGGATTGAATAATCTTTTTGTACTTTAAGGTCTAAGAGAATTTAATTCGTTTCACTTTCAAGAACAGCTTCTTGTTTGTTAGTATTGTGAAATTTCAGTTTCTTGCACAATTTCGAATGGATCACCCTACCAATCAAATCATTATTCACATTTTTTTTACTCCTTGAGAGTTTTTCACATCAGCTTTAGCTGATGGTTTTTCCCTGGAGTTTGAGTGACAGCAAGTCTCCTCAAATCTCCAGGACTCTTCTCAGTATTCTGTCTGTTCTCAATAATGCTGTGGTTTGGATGGTCTCCACATTTCCGCCAACTTCCAAGTCCTCCAACTATTATTATTATTATCATTATTATTGAAAGGCGGCAACTTAAAGTGCATCTTCTTTATAAATGAAAAAATTAAAAAGAATAAGGAAAAATGCTTCACTCCTCCGGTAAGTACTTTTTGATATTCCTCTCAGTTCTTATTTCTTTGTTTTATGGGCACGAAATTCAGATTCGTTAAATCGAATCTTTATGTGGACAAGGATGAAAACAAAAACGGCGTCTTAAATCATAAAACAAGTCCCTTGAAATGAGGAAGAGAGAGGCACAATCTTTCTATGACGACTTTTCCATCTGCTCCCCCCATCACGTGCGGTACCCGCCGCAAGGCCTCGACGAGCTCCGAAAACCAACCGTCTTCTTCGGACGCTAAAACTCCACTCTCTCCGTTCGGAGGCAGGAACTCAACTAACTGACTTTTCTCAAATCTCAGCCCACGCTTCCGGTCATGACGTCATTCACATCCCCCGGTCATATATTTCTCTCTGGGGTTTCTATTTTGACATCTCTGAATGACACATCCGCTCCCCACGCACGTGAACACCTGCACTCATGTTGCACCTAACTAATCCATGCGCTAAGCGAAAGGTTCTCATCCTAACTAAACCGAAAGGCAATATATAAAACGAAATCCCTCGGCCATTATATTACAAGAGTTGTTACACTGTCTGGGATATTATTATTATTATCATTATTATTGAAAGGCGGCAACTTAAAGTGCATCTTCTTTATAAATGAAAAAATTAAAAAGAAAAAGGAAAAATGCTTCACTTCTCCGGTAAGTACTTTTTGATATTCCTCTCAGTTCTTATTTCTTTGTTTTATGGGCACGAAATTCAGATTCGTTAAATCGAATCTTTATGCGAACAAGGATGAAAACAAAAACGGCGTCTTAAATCATAAAACAAGTCCCTTGAAATGAATCAATCTGTCCCGAGAATCTTTTGGGAAAATTATTGATTCTCAACAAAAAACATCAACCACTAATATAAGTTCTTTCTTTCTCTCTTTCTTTTTTTCTTTCTTTCTTATAATAATTTTTTCGGTCCTTGCTAGAAACGATGATCAAATAACCACGCAGCTCAAATTACCAATTAAAAACGAAAGGCAACTGGTTCATCAAATCCGAAAATAAAATTTAAAAAATCTTTATAATTATGAAACTCAACAAATTGATATTTCAAAAAAACAGTCGTAAATTTACGCTACGATATTTCATTCGTGTCTCTCGTAGTATTTGAAGTTGGCTTCAGTTGCAAAATTAAACAAATAAATAAGAAATAAATAAGTCGGCTATCACTTTTCACAAATTTTTACACATTGAGTATTCCCACCAATAATAACTGGTTGCTTACTCAAGAGATCAAGTAACAGCAAGTATCTCCAAGAATATTCATTTCTTCTTAGTATGTCAGATATTTTTACTATGTTTTTACCTAACTCCTCTACCAAGGATAGGATGTAATAAAAGGACAACATTTTCATGCAGAGTAAAGCTGATTTGAAGCGAGAGTTCTCTTACTCCTAGATTGGTCGCCTAAGTAAGGCTAAAGAATCCAGTCTGCCCAACTACCCACCCGTAGCTGGGAGAAGAATTGACTGATATTCAAGGGTCTGAGCGCGAAGTGAAACAAAATCTTCGTAAAAAATTTGAACCATGGTCACCGATTCCATGCCTCATGATATTTTTTAGGTTTGCTTTGCCGTATTTGTTTAATGATATATCAATTTTCACGGGTTATTTGATGCCAAAGTCATCCTCTTCGAAATGAAGAACTGTAATACCATTGAGCCCATAGCTTGGGTGGCGATAAGGGGGTATATTTTATATATTTTAGCAGGTTTCAATTCTTCTTCAGATTTTTTGTTATGCCAACGTTTTCACTTTGTTCAGAACGACTATACCAAGTGTTCCAACAAAGTTTGACACAATTGTTACTTACATATTCCACAGATATTTTCAGTTCTCTCCCGAGGACAAGAATCAATCCTCCTAAAAGAGTTCGCCCTCCTTAAATTAAATGCTCTCGCCATATCATCGAAGTTACTCTGTACTTATAGATTACGCCGAGCATTATTTGAAAATGAAATCTTAATTTTCTTATGAACCAAAGATACCAGGACTTTTTTTATTCCTATTAAGGCAGTATATAATCAAAGCGGATATTATTAGATATTATGTAAATATAACAAAACAGCATGGCAACTGTAATTATAATATGAATATGTAGCATTTAAATAAAAGTAAGTTTGGTTTCTTTGTTTAAGGGCATATCCACCTTCGTTGAATATTTAATACCGAAGCCATCGTTGAAGAAGAATAACAGGGGTAGTATTAAATGTATTTCTGGGGTAATAATGGTGTTTATGCTTTTCCAAAGGATATTAATCTTAAAGTGAACGCAATACCACGAGTGGGGATCGAACTTGCTTACTGTGACGATTATAGTCCAGCAATTTAACCATTAGGCTACGGACACTTCCTGACTTCCGATATAAGAACAGGCCTTAGATTTTTGTGTGTGTGTGTGTGTGTGTGTGTGAGTTGCAATTCTGTAGAGTTCGGAAAAATGAATAATTTCTACCGTAAATTTAGTTGTGTAAGTCGATCTGGTATTGAAGCGGAAATTAAGATTTTTAGCTCAATATTCTGGGTTAGTCCTACAACGGCTGCGTTGATTGCTCCTGAAACATCATGTTGAAACATAAAGTTGGCCATAACTTAACCAGTAGGTCTAAACGAGGATAGGTTATGATAACTTGTCATTAAATTAAATAAGTTTATTGGATTCTGTAAATGTGCATTATTAAATAAATGTGTATTATTAAATAAATGTGCATTATTAAATAAATGTGTATTATTAAATAAATGTGTATTATTAAATAAATGTGTATTATGAAATAAAGGTGTATTATTAAATAAATGTGCATTATTAAATAAATGTGTATTATTAAATAAATGTGTATTATTAAATAAATGTGCATTATTAAATAAATGTGTATTATTAAATAAATGTGCATTATTAAATAAATGTGTATTATTAAATAAATGTGCATTATTAAATAAATGTGTATTATTAAATACTTTTAAAATTGCAGTATGGTATCTTAGTATTATATAATGAATTGTTCGATTATTAGGTTCATAAAGTAAGTGTAGAATTCAAAATATATGAATTAAAAAGTTATCCGGTAATTCGTTTGAATCAGAGGATTGAAAAATAACCAGTGATATGATAGACAAGACTTGACCCTTGGATGACCATTTTAGCAGTTCTCCGATTGGTTGGTTCAGTCGTAAGAACGAGTCAGTTAGAAAGAGTTAATGAGAGCAATCAAGTGCCTTAACAAGCGGACGCCTAAAATGACTATATCTACAGCCGTGCGGTTGATGTGGAAATTCGGCTGAATTAAAACATCAAAAAAAAAAAAAAACTCTTTGTGTCCATTTATAAGAACGGAAGTGGACACAGAAACCAAGGTAAACTCAAGACCACCCGAAAAAGTCCCAAAAAGAAGGCCAGCGAATCCGGCCAGATAGATAAGTATAAGAAAAAGAATAAGGTGTAAATAACATTAGAATGAAAGTTTAAATCGTCAATAAAAATTTTTAAAAAAGCTTCAAGTAACATTAGGTTGGTTTGTTGGTCGGGTGGTTGTGTTTTATGACATATCACTCCTTGTAGGTTGTTTCATGGCAAATATTGCTTATACGTATAGATATTAAATATATGAGTTGTAAATGAGAAGTTTATGTATAACATTTTTGTAGTTAATTAAGCTTTTTTCTTAGACGCTTATTAAGCGATTGATCGTCTCGTCTCTGTCGCCACAAAATCTACATCTGCTATTTTGTTGCGTCTTGTCTATTCTTGCTTAGACATAGTCTTTATGATATTTGTTTGTTTGTTTGTTTTTGTTTTGTTTTTTTGTTTTTTGTGCTACTATCAAAAGAGATTCAGTTTCTCTGTTAAGGTTCCCCTTTTGTTGTTATGTCCAAGTCTTTTCATGTGAGATTTCGCTTGTTTCTCGCCTGAAGTATCCATACAGTTGTTTTTCTTCCTATTTTTCCTAGTTATTTTTGTTCCGTTGATGCTTGTGTTGTCTGTTTTGTTTCTGGTCATTGTAATCAGTCTTCCTCAGCACTTTTTTATGCTGCCTTCTTGTCGTTGTATCGATTTATCAACACTATCTTAAATGCTGGCGAGTCCCTTTCCACCGTTTTTTTTTTTCACATACAGTCTGTCTACGTCACCTCTAGGATGTAAGGCCTTATCCATCGTCATGAGTTTTCTTGTTCTGTATGAATGAGGCACCCAAACAGTAAGTAAAATTTTTAAAGAAGCCAGAGCTCATTTGTTTGTATGCATTTGAATCTTAAACAATTCTGTTTGACTCATAGATGGGACCAAAACACATAGTACTACTCCAGATCAGAGCGGACCTGGGAGTAATCGCTATTAGGGGGTACTCCATATTTCCCAAATCTCCGGAACTGGAGCCTCACCATCAGATAACTTAGTGTCTTATACAGAATACTTGTTAAGGTGTATTCTACCTCTCCATCAGACTGCGTTTTCAAGAAACATTTATTTAAAATGTTGTGCGACAGGATCTTAATCATAATGCCAATGTGTTTATATTCTGTAAACAACCATTAGGTCTTATCAAACTGCATCTGGTATACGAGATTTTTCTCTGAAATTAGAATCATTCATGAAACATGCCAATCTTACACATTAGAGCTTACTTTTAGATAAGTTCACTATCAATTCCGCAAACAGAAATTTACGTCGATAAACAACATTTTGGAGTTGTCTGACTGGCTGCCTGGGTGCTATGACGTTCATGTTAGTATCAAAGTCAGTGCATAAGCTATTGAAAACTGTGTGTAATAGAGCCTTTATATAATTCTTAATTTGTATAACAGTTTCATAATTCGATATTGATCTCTGTGTGAATTTTTCAAATATGTTCACCAAATAAGAGTTTAAGTTGTTAATGTTTGTGGTAGTCAGGCTGATCTTACGATAAGAGCTCTATGTCTGATTGTAAGAAGTATTGCTCCACTGGTTGACCGAGTTTGGATTTTAGCATTACCGTATCTGTCCATTACTACGACTACTACAACGATTTTTGTTGTATTTTCTTTTTCTTTTTGTTCATTGATTTTATAAAATTCTTATTTGCTTGTTTGTTTGTTTGGTGGGTTGGTTGGTGTCGTTGTTTTTGTTGTCATTATAACTGCGTTCTTACAAATGCTTCAAATCCATGTTATTATATGGTATTTTAACATTGTTTTCATTTGAGAAACCTACTAAAAACCAAAACACCAGTCCCTAGAATTAAAAGATAACATAAAGATAAAACATATTACAACAGGGTATAAAAGTGTAAGTCGTAAATTAACTGACTGAGATTGGCCAAATAATCAAAATAAGAATTACTGTGAATTTGGTAGCCGGCTGAGTGACCGACAACAAAGTGTCAACCAACAGAACTCCCGCGGTAACAGCGAAAAACGGTTACACACGAGAGTTAGAGATTTTTGAAAAAGTTGTGTAAAATTATGAACAACAGTCAAAGCAACAAGGAACGACTTAAATTTGGGGACAACCGAAAGTCCTTGTTGTTTGTTTGTTTGTTTTTTTGTTTGTTTGTTGTATGGAACTAGATATGAAAGTCCAATTCTGCTCTTCTTGTAATCATAATTTTTTTGTTATTATTATTATACGCCTTATCTTGACAATTGTCAGATGATATCTTCGAAATATAAGACATGAATAATATCAAAAACGATAATCACGAAATTCGAAATCCATGAATTATTTAGGAAAGAGCGTATTTGTTTGGCAAATACTTTATATCATGTTAGCTGATGAAAAGATGGAGTCTTCCCCATTGAATAAATTCTAAAGGACAACAGAGGTTCTTGGTTGTGGCTGCCCTGCTTCCTTTGAGGAAGCCTCACAACCTAATCAGTCGTCACGAGAACTTGGCGCAGGTCGAGAGGTTTTAGTCATTCAATCACTACAAACGTCTGGTATTCAAAATTCAGCAAACTTCACGCATTCATAGATTAAATATGTTCGAAATAATTGTTTAAAAGGCCTCATTTCTTCTCAAGCCATTCTCAATTCAATTCTGTTATCAAAGACTCCTTCATTTTACTCGTCAGGTCCGAGTTGCGTGCTTGTCTAATTATATGAAAGTTGGCTGTCTCCTTTGAAATACCGACTTCAATTTACGCATGATTTTATTCTTTTTTAGTCTATAATTTCTAATTAATATAAGTAAATAAATATTCGATCTGTCACAAAATCGATTTCCACGCTTTTTATTGTGCCCAATTTTTAAAGGAGAAATGTTTTGATTTAGAAAGAAAGTTAAAAAATAAACAACTGACAATTTGGAGTGTGCTTTGAAAGTAAAGCCTCTTGTTTATTTCAACAAACGCTACGATAGATCTAGGAAAACCAACAATACAACTGATAGAGCAAGTTTTCAGCTACAAAGAACCAGCTTTCTATGATGTCATCACGATTACTTAAGCATTTTTGATTGATTGATTGATTGATTTTAATGGCATATCAATTCGTCTGGGGGTATTTCATGTTAGATGATTGGAGTTATGTATATTGCATATAGTGATAACCGGGCCATAGGCCTAATGAGTAGAATGTTCGCCAATGACCTGGAAGCCCGGGGTTCAATCTCTGGTCGAGCCATACCAAAGACTCAAAAATGGTATTTGATGCCGCTTTGCTTAACACTCTTAACACCATTCAACGAGTGTTCTAGAAATTACTTTAAACAATCAGATTGCCCAGTCAGCTGGGGCTGTAGAATACACTGACTTCATCTCTGCAGAGGGGTAAGACGCCCCCTAACGAGTGTCCAGGATATGACACTAAACAATCTGATGGTGAGGTTCCAGCAGTGCTGGGGCTTTGGGGAATGCGGAGTACCCCTTCATTGCCATCGCTCCCAGGTCCACTCTGGCCCGGAGTGGTAGCACCTGATAGGGCCCTATCTATGGGTTAAATAGGACTAACAGCATACTTATGCTAAAATGAATTGAGTAAACTGAATAGCTTGAAATATAAACGTTTTTGACAATTAAACCGTACTTAATTTTTAAACTGCGTGCTGATGCTTAACTGAATTATTTAAATTAGAACAGTTTTTCGACATTAAAACTGTATTTACACTTAACTGAATTATCACATAACTGCGTGAATAGTTTTATTTGGAAATGCTTTTGACAATTAAACTGTGTACTTATGCTAAACTGAACTGTTTTCAATAGAACAGATTATTTACATAAAAATGGATTTGGCGTTAAATAACCAACAAAGGTTGATATGCCATAAAACCAAACAAACCAAACCAAACCAAACTAAACAATCTGATGGTGAGGTTCCAGGAATGCTTGAGATATAGGGAATGTGGAGTACCTCATTTTTTGCCATCGCTCCCAGTCCCACCCTGTCCCAGAGTGGTAGTACCTGATAGGGTCCTATCTATTGGTTACATAGAACTGTTTGACATTTAAAATGATGGCAAAGTAACGATTTATGCTAAATTGAATTGTTTGAAAAAGAACTGTTTGATCGTTTATCTGGGTGTAAACAAAAGACTAATATTTAATTAAATTGTTAGTTATACCTAGCAATATATGGAACCATTTAACTTTGTTGATTCAAGCTAAATTAGATAGTAAGAAAAAGAACTGATTATTTAACTGTGTTTATCTATAAAATGTGTTTACAAATAATATATTTAATATTTATGTAAAAACAGCATTTGGCATTAAATGACCAACAATGGTTGATATGAAACCAAAACAAACCAAACTCTATTACTATGGGCAAATAAATAACTATAATTAGATATAGAAGACTACTAGAGACCAAATAATTTATGGTATTAGATAAAAATACTTAAAATCATATAACTTTGTTCAAATTATTTGTATTAGGAATAGTTACTTGAACGTAATATTGTTTACTAAGGATTATTATATAATCTCATCTATATTGTGTGCAAATTATTTGTATTAAAATAACTATTTGACGGTAATATTGTTTACTAAGGATAATTAAATTATCCCATCTATATTGCGTGCAAATGATTTGTATTAGATTGTAGTTGGTATCATGAAACACTATACAAAAATGATTCAAGTCAAATAGAAGTTTAGTTAGAAAAAGTGCAATGGAGCATTGAAAATATAGTTATGCTTAGTCATACGTTTACAGATGTAATGAAATTTTGGCTTTAAATATCCCAAAAGAACATGATATGCCGTTAAGCTAAAAAACACAGACCGCATCAATACAATTTCGTTTTATTGATGTCCTGATGTTTGCCATTTTAGTTGACGCGAAAAAAAACAAAACGCTAAAGAAAATGTTGAATTTATTTGGTTTATTTCACTGTTTGTGAAGTTTGGTTGAAAATTGCAATTTTACCAGGAACAAATCATTCATTATTATTGGTTATAAAATAATAATAATAATAATAATAATAATAATAATAATAATAATAATAATATTAAACCCAAAAAATATGTGGTCGATGACCTTGAATGTGAAAATTTACCACAGGAAGAAAGAACGAAGAAAAGAGATTTGATCGACTGATAATATTCCTCTAATTCTTGTGCGTCTCTGGAAGCAATAATGGGAATTTGAAAAGATACACATAAAGGCAGGAAATCTGTCAAAGGCTAAAGAACAGGTTGAAAATAATCTGCTGATAAACCAAATTTTCAAAACTAGCGGTTGACAAAGAGAAAAAAGCAAAGAATAAAGAGAGAGACAGACAGAGAGACGGACAGAGAGAGAGAGAGAGAAAGAGAAAGAGAGAGAGAGAGAGGAAGAGAGAGAGCGGGTGAGGGGGAGCAAACAACGAGGAGCAAACAAGTTGCTATAAAAATAATAATAATAATACAATTCTTTGGGTTTTTGAAGAAAAAAACTGATCACTGAATATTGGCGGAAAGACCAGACCTAGTTTTCATTAGCAAGAAAAACTAGGAATTTTCAAATAATGGACTTCGCTGTTTCAGCAGAGGGAAAGTCAAGGAAATCAAGAAATGGATAAATAACTTCTATTGACTGAGCGCTGAAAAATATGGAACATTAAGCCGATAGTGATGCCAATCATGATAATAACATCCAAATAATCTGAAAGAATCTAGGAAAAGACAATGAAAATTAAAGATCTGAAGAAGAATTGAGATTGCTCAATTTAGAGCCCTGACAAGAATATTGAGAAGAGAAGGCATGACCATCAAACATTAATGGGCTAAACTCGCAAAGGAATAATAATAATGATAATAATCCTCAAAGAATTGTACAAGGACGAGAAAACTTAGAGATCAGAGGACAAGTAGGGACGATTCAGACTACAGCATTATTAAGGGAAAAATCCCGGAGACTGTCACTCAAACTCCAATAAAAAACCATAAGCTAACGCTGGTGTGAAAAACTCGCAAACGAATAAAAGAATAATGACAATAGTAATAATAATACTTGGGAATATTCGAAGTAAACATCATTAAACGACCAGAGTTGAAAGAAAACATTTCGAAAGGAGTTCCTTAGAAAACGAGAAATTTTCTCGAAACCAATCTCTACAGCAATCTTATCAACTGAATAAATATCTGAGCAACCTCTCTTTCTAAGATACTCGGGACTATTCTTGGAATGGACAAGGGAAGAACTCGCTCAACTAGTCGTGAAGATTAGAAATTTGATGACGATGCAAAAAGATTTACACCGGAGAAATGACACTGACAGACTATATGTTTCAGGAAAAGAGGGCTATGTTTAAAAGCTCAAATATGGACTAATTACGGCGGCCAATAACATCATTAACAACATACGGACAAACAGAACAACTACAACAAGGAAATCGAAATGGGGGGAAACAACAAGAGTCACACAGACAAAATCTCACACGACATGGCTACGAAGGGGGAACCTTAAGAGAGAAACTTCTAATAGTAGCGCAAAACAAAATCATAAAGACCGATTCTATTTAAGCGAAAATCGATAATACGTATAAGACTAGTGTGAATTATTTGGTGATAGAAATGAGACAATTAATCATATGATAAGTAAATTTAGCAAACTAACCCAAAAGACTAGGCTCGAATGGATGGGGACCATGACCCACAAGGAATTCTGAAAGAAAGGGAAATTTGACCATTCCACTAAATGGTATATACACAAACTGGAATCCGTTCTGAAGAATGATACACATAAGATTTTCTGATATACAAACAGATCACCTAATCCCGGCCAGAAAACCAGAACTAGTGATAAATAAATAAAAAACACCGAGTGAAAATAAAAAAATTATTGAAAAGAAAAACAAGTATTTGGATCTTGCCAAAGAACCAAGAAAAAGCTGGTGTGAAAACCTATCATAAGAGTAAAATAATAATCCAAAGGCTCTAATAGAAACTATAACAATATTCAGCCAGGATATAGGAATGGAGTATAAAAACAAAAAAATGTGCCATCCTGATAATTAAAAGTAGGAAAAGAGGAAAAAACAGAAGGAATAGAACTGCCGAGTCAGAAAAGTATCAGAATGCTTGGGGAGAGAGTATTTGTAATATTGGATGCGAACAACATCAAGCATAGTGGAAAGGGAAAAAAAAAATGAAAAGAGTACCTCAGAAAGAAGAAAAAACTTATCGAAACCATGATCTGCAGCAGAAATCTTATCAAAGGAATAAACATCTGGGCAATCCACATTGTAAGATACGTGGGCCATTCTTAAAATGGACACGGAAGGAAGTCATACAGATGGACCAAAAGGACAAAGAAAATTGTTTATGTACAAGACGTTCCACCCAAGAGGTGACATAGAGAAGCACTTTCTGTGCCCTTTTTAATACATTCCTAATTACAGCTGGTGCCCAGACGGTTGCGGCTGTAGAATATATGGATTACATCTCTGAAGAAGAGTAAGATAATCCCAACAAGTTATGACGCTAAACAATCCGATGTTGAGGCTCTAGTTCAGGAGCTTTGAGGAATGCAGAGTACCCCTTCATTGCCATCGCTCCCCGCTCGACTCTAGATTGGAGTGGTAGTACCTGATAGGGTCCAATCTATGGGTCAAATAGAACTCTTCGACATTTAAACTGAGTGCAATCACATGACTTATACTCAACTGAATTGTTAGAAATAGAACTCTTTGACCATTTATATGTGTGTAAACAAATGACTGATATTTAATTGAATTGTTTGTGATACATAGCAGTACTTGGAAACATTTAACTGTGTGCTAACAAATGAGTAAGGTTGAATAGAATTATTAGTATTGAATAGCAATAGTTAAAGCTCTTTAACTGAGTGCTTTAATTGAATTATTGGTATTGCATAGCAATACTTGGAACCATTTGACTGTGTACAAATGAATGAATAGTGTTGAGTAGAATGATTACACTTAAAAAGCAATACTTGTAACCACTTCACTGTGTGCAACAAATAATTAATATTGAATAGAATAAATAATGCGATATAACAATATTTGAAAAGATTTAGCAATAGCAATACTAATCTTCAAACAAATTAGTTCGAACTTATTTGAAAATTAAATTACCAACAAATTTTTGACTTACAAATCATATATGTATCTCAGTTTAAATGGGTGCAAACAAATGAATTATTTTGAATTGTAACTGTTACAAAATGAGCTCAAGATCATTTAAAATGTTATCACCTACATGTGTTCACAAATCATAAATTATACATACATATATATATATGTGTGTGTGTGTGTGTGTGTGTGTGTGTACGTATGTATAACAAGGATTTGGCATTAAATAACCTACAATGTTTCATATGTCATAAAACCCAACCAAATACAATCGAATTATAGCAGTAAGTAACAGCAATAGCAACATAAGAAAAAACTGTAAAATAAATAGAAAAAAGGATTCAAAGAAAAATAACTTAATGGATATTTCAAGCTAACAACAGTTGAGATTGTATCCAAAAAGAGCTGGACATGACTAACAAAGGGACACCTCAAGAGAGAAACTGAATCTCTTTTAATAGGAGCAAAAAGACAAATGACAAATTAAATTAAAGCGAAAATTGATTATACATAACAGAATCGCAAGTGTTGGTCATATGAACAGTTAATTATATAATTATAATTACACAATTATAAGACGGTTAATTATATAATTAGTTAATGTAACAAATAAGCGCAAAACGAGTACAAAGATAAACACTACTGGGTTGGAAATGTGATCAACTGAGAACTTTACAAGAGATTATAAATTGACCACATTACTAAATGCTATATGGACAAACCAGAATCCGTCTCAGAAAGTGAGATGCATAGAATTCGCTGGGATTTTGAGATGCAAACAGATCACATAATCCTAGCCAGAAGACTAGACCGCATGTGATATTACGAAGAAAAAAATAATTTACAATCTCGTGAATTTTTCTGTTCTGCCGGACAACTGAATGGAAATAAAAGAAAGCAGAAAGACAGAAAAAATACATGGAACTAAAAACAAAAGATGGAAGATGAGGCTGACTATGCTACCAATTGTTTTTGTTGCGCTTGGAACGCTTCCGCAAAACCTGGGAAAAAAGACTGGAGGGATAGGAACTCAGAGAAAGAACCGGGACCATCCAGACCACATCATTGTTAAGATCGGCTATCATACCCTGAAGAGTCCAGGAGACCCGAGGAGACTTGCTATAAATTGCACTCCAGTGAAAGAGCATCGGCTTACCCTGTTGCGAAAAACTTGCCGATAACAAAATAATAATAATAATAATAATGATAATAATAATGATAATAATAACAATAATAATGATAATAATAGTGATAAAGAATCGCTAACTGTTCATCTCTTTTGGGAGTACAATGTGATTGAATAAATAATACTCTCTGTGTGTGTGTGTGTGTGTGTGTGTGTGTGTGTGTGTGTGTGTGTGTGTGCAATTACTACCTTCTCTCATCGGAGATCTTGGTGGAGAACTGTAAGACACCAAAACTAAGCTGAAAATTAAATGATAGCAAGAAGAAGAAGAAGAAGAAGAAGAAGAAGAAGAAGAAGAAGAAGCTGGAATTGTGTTAGAGATTAAAATTTGACCTTGCAGACAAATGGTACTCGTATATACACAAACAAGAAGCTGTCCTTGAAAATAAGACACATGATATTCTTTGAGATTTAGAGATACAAGCTGATCAACAAATTCTATTCAGAAGGCCAGACTTAGTGTTAATTAACAGAAAAAAAACTTAACTCGTCATATACTAAATATTTCTGTTACAGCGGACCAATGAATGAAAATAAATGACAGCAAAAACATAATCACCGACTCTTGCAAGAAAACTAAAACAGATGTTAAACATGAAGTAAATAGTAAAAGGAATACTTGAAAGCATAAAATGGTGTGCACATTATTTTTATTAAGAATAGTTACATGAACTTACATGTATCCAGCAGGACACATAGCGTAACGGTTATGGATGTTGGTTCCCTAAGTTTCTAAGTGACAATCATCATCAGGAGATTTAAGAGTAACAATACTTAACAGGAATACTTAACATTTGTACCTGGTTATGGTTAACGGAATCAGAGCAAATGTCACCCGTAGATTAAATAAAGAATATGGTTTGAAGTTCTGTGTAGGCTCCCATGTTTGACAAGAAACACATGAAGAAGGTCAAAGGACACATCGGCCGAAACTTTGTGAATATAACAGTAAAGAGGTAGACAATAGTCTAAAATCCCTGAATGATGAAAATTATCAAGCTTCGTCTCAGAGATCCAGACAAGTGAGTTACAGGAAGCTATCATTGTTTACTAACGATTACTACTTGATAGCATTTAAATTTTGCGCAAATTATTTCTATTAGATAGACGTAGTTGGTGTCTTCTAACTTTATGCAAACGGGACACCTAGGGTGGTGTAATCCTATTTACCAACCCCTCCGCTCAGGCAGGATATGACACAAGGTCAATTTTTAAAGCGGAGTTTAACAGGTTTGAATTCAGAGTTTTCCTTCTCCTAGACTAGTTGCCTCACCAAGGCTGAAGAACCTAGTCTGCCCTACAATTTTACCCATAGCTGGAGGGAGAATAATTGGATTCATACCTTTCCCAAGAGTATTAGCGCTATGTGAAATGCAATCAGTTTCGTCCAGGATTTGAACTCGTGTCGCCGTGTTCATTTCCTACGACGATAACAATTACACCACGGGCACCTCGGGTTGTGTAATAGCAAACTCTACAAGCAAACCTTTTCAAGTGAATTTGAGTCTTATTGGGTTCCCTATTCATTCGCCCCTATGCCACATCTAAGCCAAAAACTTAATAGATAACTTACAGTATACAAACGAATGATTTTACACCAGACATGGGCAACTTTTTTTCGAGAAGCAGGCCGCATGAGACATAGCTTATCAAATAGGCCGTATACACTTCTCGAAAAATTTAAGGTAAGTTTAAGTTGAAGGCAAAAAAATGCATATCAAAACTGACAAATTTTTATTTGCCTACATTTCTGAGATGAAATTTGATCATTTTATCACTCAGAATATTCGGACTCTTGTCTTCATCTTCATTGGTATAATTACAACATTTCCGCCGATATGTCCTTCGGCAGATATGTCGTTCCTGAAGACGAAAAGGAGGCTGTCACAGATCCTTAATAATAACAAATATCTCATACCAGAAACGAAATACAGACAGTTAATGAAACTTTACAGCAAGTTACCACGTATTCAGAGGTTAGACAAAATATTGGAAACACCTGGATACTTCAAACAAATTTATTTCAATATGATTTTCTGATTGCAAATCCGGCTTGGTGTAGCTCCCTTCAAACGGTTTTTTGAAGAAACTGGGTTCTCGAGATGGTCATTAAACTCTGCTGTAATTTTCGGAGCTGTTCTCTCGTGATCCTTCCTAACAATCTGTGTAAGAGTCCGACGGTCCCCTTCAAACAGATTTCGCTTCCTTCCAGAGTTTTGCTTCTGTGAGGAAGTTTTTTCTTCTTTCGCAAATGCTGTCACTACTTTCGAGACAGAACTCCTTGCTTCACAAACTAATTCAGCCGTTTTTGTTACACTAGCGTCTGTCATACGAGCACAAACAATCTGATCTCTTTTAAAGTCAGGTATTCAAGGTATCTGACATTTAAATGAATTTTTATTAATTTATTCTGATGATATCTGTAAAAAAACAATTTTACTGAAATAAGACGAGAAGATTTAATAATAAATTTAAAAAAACATAAATATAACAAACGTTTGATGGTTTTTATAGGAGTTTCAAAATTATGATTCTAAGATTCTTGGTGTTTCCATTATTGATGTGGACCTAAATCGGTACGCAGAAGGAAAACACGGAACACGGTTTAGAGGTAAGAAAGATATATTAACAAAAGTTTCAAAGAATAGTGTCCAATATTGGTAGTCGTACTTCTCTTACTATTGTACTACTGCTACGGCTGCTCGCCTTATTACGATATTTCTACGCTAGTAATATAGCGCTGGAAGAGTCCATGATGCAGGTAAGTTTCAGTCTCACAACAATTATTTTGCTCAAACCCTGTATATGACCTTCCTAAGATTCATTGATTGGATCCCATTAAGATCCATTGTCAGAAACAGAGACTAAGCATGTCACCCATTGAGTCGATCCTTGTGATGATATTCATCCAACTAATGGGTAAGTAATTATTTGTCAAACCCTCTGCCCCTTTCGTTAAAATAATCGTGGTTCATATTCATTCAAACCCGATGGTTAGTCCCGAAGTAGTAAGCATGTTTACGAGGGTACCAACTGATGAGACACAGTGGCATGGCATATGCTGACTGCAGATCCCTTGCTGGAAGAACTCACTTGTTTCCCAATAGATAACATGATGGAGAAGTCGACCTTCTGTGTGGAAACAACCTACTTCGGGATGGCATTTGACATATACCGTCAAGAAGAACAGGTTATGGAATAGCTGTAGTCGCCAGTATTAGCGAATATATACATGGAATACTTCGAAGAAATACCATAAGGATCTCCATCACTAAAGCTATCATTGTGGCTTAGATACATTGATGATACATTCATTCTCTAGCTTCATCAAGAAGACGTTTAAACACTACTGGATCATGTGAACTCAATCAGAACTTCCAAGATCTATTAATCACTCGTTCAGAGCAAGGATTCAGGTCATCAATATATCGAAAGCCAACCTTCACCGAATAGTACCTCAACTTCAATTCCCACCATCAATATAATATAAAGAAATGGATCATTTGTTGTCTACAACATTGGGCTAAAATCTATTAGTAATAACAGCAATGCATATCGAGAAGAAATTAAGAATTTAAGAGACAACATCCATTGCAGCATCAGCTCCTAGAAATCTGGATCGAACGACTGAGAACAAAACCCGAAACTAACAGCAGTCTGTTTGCCGTATGTCAAAGGCATAGCCGAAAATATACGAAAGATATGTAGTACATATGATACCGGGACAATATTCACGAATGGCACGACTATTCCAAAATATCTCTCCAAAGTCAAGCTCCCAGCAGAATACAACGTGACTAAGAATTGCGTGTACTCCATGCAGTTGTGGTAAAGTATACGTAAGTGGGACATGCCACCCACTTAATGTAAGGCTCGAGGAACATCGAAAGGAAGTGTGTTGGGGAGAGTTTGAAAATTCGGGTATGGCTGACTATATATGGAAAGAAAAGGAAACTTTCTGCCCTTGAGGGATGAAGTTAAAATAACTGATAAGGTATAAAACTGTAGAATAAGACGTCTTAATGAAGCAGTATATATGTTGGGCTACAGTGACCTTTTGAGCACACCAAGCATATATAATTTGGAAACCATCAATCAAAAAGACTCGATGAAAAAAATACGATATGAGCTCAGATAAAAATCGGATGTGATTGTAGAAAGAAGTATATCATGAGTTTATGGAGATATTAGGGTTATACGTCCCAAAAATTTCAATCTGAATTGTCCGGCAGACAATATGACACATTGGATAAGGTGTTTGCTTGAAAAGTGTTTTCGAATGAAATCATCTGGAGGTTGGAGGTTCAATCCCAAGTACAGGTAAGAATAACAAGATATACTTACTATAACTTGTTTCCAGTTACGGATAACAGAATTGGCACAATCTACTACAATGGATTGAATAAAGGGCTTAGTTAAAGTTACTGCGTTGGTTCTCGAGGTTGACATGAAGCACCTGAAGAAAGCTGAACGACATTTCTGCCGATACGTGGCGAGTAAAAGAAGGAAGATAAAGACAATCGTCCGAATATACTAAGGGAAAAAAATTGACAATTTTTTTCATTTGAATCTCCTCAAAAAATACTGAATTGAACTGACAGTGGCAGAGACAGAGGAAAGAAAAGAGGTGTGTGTCAGTGAGATAGATAGATAGATAGAGAGAGAGAGAGAGAGAGAGAGAGAGAGAGAGAGTTTGACTGTGTGTCTGTTTACAAGTAAATAAGAAGACCGAGTTTACCGAGGAGAAGAATAAGGTCTTTCTGGGGAAATATTTTTGTTAAGAGTTGGGCTAAAAACAGTCAAAGAGAACTTGACAAACACAGCAACTGCTGACCATTATTTGGGTTGAAAGCAAAAACATACATCTATGCACGCACTGCATAAACTTTGGTAGTACCCAATCGTTTGTTTATTGATGTAAAAGGAGAAGTTTTCAAACTTACAAAATTCATATCAATTCCTTTTGATTTTGCTGTAAGTATTTTAGCTGTCCTGAGACTCTTCAAGATGAAGAGGCTCTGGACAGCGAAAACACTTACAGCAATTTTAAGAATTTTTATCCGCTAGACTGTTGAAAGGGAATAATTTTAGTTTCTTTTCATTATGTTCCTGTGTATAACATACTGTTTTCTCTGACTCAAGTAGTCAATGGCTGAATCTTTGTCTGCTCTCGAGATCGGTCCTTCACTTCCTTGACTGACCACTGGTATTGTCCCTTAGGACTGATTCAGAGTACTGCTTGTTTCACTAGATTTGGGGGTAGTATACATCAGCTGGTCTGAACAAGTATACATCATAATATATCCTCTCCTCTTTAACTAAATTTCGAATAGCGATTTATCGAAAATGAGGATAATATGATTGTCACTGGGCATTTTCACTTCTGAAGATCATGCCCGTAGAAATAGGGAACACTTGATTTTTCTCTTCGGTAGTCCACAGGCTAAAGTATACTCCTGACTGTTCAAGAAAAATAGAAGTTTAGTTTTAAAAAATGGACCATTGAAAATATAGTTATGATTAGTCAAATGTTACAAATTTAATATAATTTTAGCTTTAGATAACTCATGAGGAGTTGATATGCTATTAAAAAAAAGTCAAAAAATGTCTGTATACTGTCGTATTTTTTATGTTCGTTCGTTTTTGTTATTATTGACGGCAAAAATAACTCTAAATAGAAAACACGAAATCCTTTTGGTCAGTTTCTCTGCTTGTTAATTTTGATAGCAAATCGCAATTTTAGCAGGAACTGAAATAAAACAAATCGTTTAAGGATTTATTTGTTATTGGTTATTGAAGAAGAAGAAGAAGAAGAAGAAGAAGAAGAAGAAGAAGAAGAAGAAGAAGAAGAAGAAGAAGAAGAATTATCATTGAATCAAAAATATGTGCTGGATGACCTTGAATATGGATATTTAACAATTGCAAAGAAGCAAAGGCTGGAGGAAGAAAGAAGAGATTTGATTGACTGATAATTCACCTCCTTTTCAAAAGCTTAGAATGAAGACAGAAGAATAAGGAATTAGAAGAAGAAGAAGAAGAAGAAGAAGAAGAAGAAGAAGAAGAAGAAGAAGAAGAAGAAGAAGAAGAAGTAGGGAATTTACTGAATGACATATTTCTGCTTTTTACAAGTACTGAAATAACTATCAATAGCAAAATGAAATGAAATAAGAGCAAAATCCTTCTTCATCAGCGGAGCACTTGCAAGTCTTTGCAATTCAAATTAATAAAGGATTGTTCCAGCTATAGCAAGGTAAGTTATAAGAAATCTTTCTAGAATAAAAATTTTCTAAAGAAATAAAACACACACACACACACACACACACACACACAAACACACACACACACACACACACACACATATATATATATATATATATATATATATATGAATGACACGTCAAGATTGACATCCCCTCAGCAACAGAGAATTTTGTGAATGAGCTGTTCCGATAACTGACACTAAATGGGTCATATCTCGAAAAGTAGACATTACACGTATTGATAACAACTTTGTCTATCTGGGGCAAATATTTCTTAAAATGACATCTCTCTCTGTGTTGTTTCTTTAACACAATATGTCGTTCAACACATTCTATCTTTCAGTATCTTTTTTTTTATTATTATTTTTTCGGACAAAAAATTTTCATCATTCCACAGATTTTTCGAAGTAGTAACTTAAATTTGTTGCTTTCATGACGCTACTTTTAAGGTGTTACTTTTAAGACGTTGCCAAATAACTATGGTTGAAGAAGATAGGTTTTTAAAAGGCATGAATCCATCTGTTCCCACAATCTACAGCAGTGGGTGAAATAGTTGGGCTCTCAAGCCTTTGTAAAGGAACAGGTCTATAATAAGAAAAAATACTGAAATCAAAACAAAGATGCACCTTTCAGAGGACATCAGTTCATCCAAAAATGTGGTTAGTTCTATACAAACATTCGTCAATATAAACAAATCACCATTACAGATTATTTGTTATGCTTCATCTGAGTGAATTGTCGTTATGGTAGGGGCGATGGACGAACATTATTTTATTGTCTGAAGTTTTAGTATGAAGTATTTTCTTTACATAATAGACTGTTCTATGTTCTTTTGGCCCAATCAGCTGCGGCAGCAAAATACATCGACTGCATTTCAGCAGAGGGGTAAAACTCCCCCAATGAGTATATTGGATATGACACTAAACAATCTGATGATGAGGCTCCTGTAATACTGGTGCTTAGGGGAGTGCGGAGTACCCCTTCATTGCTATTACTCCCAGGTTCACTCTGAACCAGAGTAGTAAGATCTAATATGGGTCTATTTATTGGTCCTATTTATAGGGGAAATAGAACTAAAGCGTGTAATTTTGCTAAACTGAATTGTTTAAAATAGAACTGTTTTTACATTTAACTGTGTACTTATGGTAAAAGTGTACTTATGCTGAACTGAATTGTTTGAAACAGAACTGTTTTGGGCATTGAAACTGTGTACTTATGCTAAACTGAATTATTTGAAATAGAACTGTTTATATGCATGAAAATGGATTTGCCGTTAAATAACCTACAATGGTTGATATGCCATAAAACCAAACCAAACCAAACCAAAATAACTTAATTCGGTGTTAAATAACTCAAAAAGGGTTAACACGCAGTGAAATAAAACAACCAACCAACCAATCTCTTCATTCAGACTGCATTCCTTCCAGAAAGATAAAACCTCACTACCACCCAAAAAAGAGGCATCATATCGATGACACTAAACTGCTTTTTGTAATGAGGCTCCAGTCTGGGTAATATGGAGCACTCCTTCTTTGACATTATTTCCAAGTCCACTTTAACTCAAAAAGGTAGTATTCGTTAGGGTCCCACCCGTGGCTCAAATAAATCTCGTCATGTAATGGATATCGTCGCAGGAAATGAACCTGGCGACCTGAATTCAAATCCTGGATGAGGCTGTTTGCATTTAATACTTTTAGAAAAGGTATAAATCCAACTATCCTACATCCAGTAATTGGAAAAATTGTAGGGCAGACTGAGCTCTTTAACATTGGTATAGCAACCGGTCTTGGAGAAAGACAACTTTAAAGTTAAACTCCGCATAAAAATTTGATATTGCGTCGGAGGGGTCGGTATATACATACAATGAACATAATCCCCAAACCTTGAGACATGGAATAACCCCAGATGCGTTGAACTACCGTTAAAATTAATGAATCAATCGTATTATTCCAAAGATTTTCGATCGATTTCATTAATCTTTCTCACTTACGACTGATATAATCGACCATTTTCTTGAAACTTTTGCATTAAGTCCTTTTATTTTGATTTTCAACACAATGCTTTACTCAATATGTTCTATCTTATTAATTCTTAAAACCCCGAATTCCTGACGTCCCTGACCTCTTCACGTCAATGGGCCACTGATCCTAGACTTATGAATGAAAGATAACTAAAAATGTTATTTAACCCATTACTGCAAGTCAATAGCGATGTAAAAATGGGGACTCTCTACTCGGAATTCAGCAACACCCCCACCGCCGAGCAAATGTACCAACGGGATTAGTACGCTCATCAGCGAACAAATTTCAGATTATGCAGGCTGAAGAATATCTTACAGTCAAGTCCAGTCTTAATGACAGGGACGTTTTCTTTCCTGGCAAACCTCGAGTCGCATTGGACAAGACACTGCAGAATAGTTCACAGCAAACAATATTCTAAGCTTACCATATTACGTTACAAGCTTACGATTGTTATGCCACAAAATCCAACTAAACTAAACCACACAAGTATATATAAGTACAGAATACTAATGCAAAAGAAAAACGTCTCAAATATTCAAGTCTCTTACAAACTTTCATATTTCTTAGGAACTTCACATACCCTTGCATCATTGTAAACAAATGATACCGGGGTGGGATTAGATAACTTTCCAAAACAGCCTACAACCGAAAGAAAGACGTATTGATAGAGTTCAGCTTCTCATTCAGTGAGCAATATATTACAAGCCATTCTTGAACTCGCACCTAGGACCAAGTCACCAGCGATAGCTATCTTACATGTGATGGGTGCTGGCTGGACGATGTCATTCACTCAAGGTAGAAGTGGAGTGGAGTGTTCTATTAATTTATCGAAACGGAGAAGTTCATGATTATTCTCCCTCCCCTTCTCTCTCTCTCTTTCTTCCTTTCTTTTTCTTCTTTTCGTGGTTGAGGTGAGAGGAGACAAACGTTCGTGTGAAAGAAGAACTAATAAAAAGGAACGAATCAGTTCCAAGAAGAATGAAGAATGAAGCCCATACTCTGTGTCTTCATTTTCCATTTCTTTCTTCTTCCATGGTCTCAAAGATTGAATGGAGCAAATAAGACCGCAAAGTTCCATCGCTGAAGACGTTTTGTATTTTTGCATTTTCCCCTCCATATCAGACGATGAGTCATCACAGATATAGCAATAGTCAGTAACTACGCCATATACGTCGGTACGATGAGGACATCTCAGCATTATCTCATTTTCTCTTATTTCTTTTAAGTTTTCTCAGGTAATAAAATATTAGATTACTTGGAAAATAATGTCTGATTCTAGAATAAACATTTATTACAGAATGAATGAATTTATATCAGAGTTTTAATCAGTCAAAATATAATCCCCGAACATCAATGCATTTTTGTATTCGAATAAAAAGTTCATTTGAACGTATATAATAAAATTCTAAAGGTTTGGATGCCAAGAAATCTTTAAAAACAGTTTTTGCTTTTCCTTTAGAATGTTATGCTTTTGGCGTAAAAAAGTGTCTTGATGCTTGGGAAAATGGTTGTCGCTAGGTGAGAGATCAGGAGAATATAGTGGATGTGGCCAAGTCTTGTATCCCAAGTCAATGAGCTTTTGCAGTGTCACCTTGGCAACATGTGGCCGAGCATTGTCATTAAGTAAAATAAGGACCAAGGTTGAACTCATGCCAAAATAAGAAAAAAATATATACGTATCATTACTTTTTTCAAATAAAACCCTTCGTATAACTTTTAATAACTGAATTCTGAAAGAGATAGAGAATCATCAAAATGACAATTTAATCATAAGAAACGTGAATTTTTAATGCAACTACTGTTAAAATGTTTGAACAGAATTTGAAGTTTATACAAAAATTGGAGGAGTCCCGGTTGCGAACTGACTAAAGTGATGGATTGCTGTCTTAAAATAAAAGAGTTCAATTTCCAGTCGCGCAACTGCATTCTCTTTCTCACTAATACCCTTGAGAAAGGTATGAACCTCCTTATTCTACCAGCTATGGATTAAATCCGTAATTCTCTACGTGCGGCGAATCCTTGACCGGTGGAACACGGTAATATATTGCTGAAACGTGCAATATTTTGGTGGGTCTTGTTAAGAGACCAAGTTAATGGACTTTTAAGCTTCCTTCACGTGAATTGCTGTAGAATTTTAAATATTTAAGAATCAAGTATAACAGGGATAGGAGCAGAATTTTAGAAATAGCAAAGTGAGGCAAGGCCCAAAATCGGTCGGTAACCACTGGATTAGATAACATCACTGTTGTTCCTTTAAAAGAAAGGCTTTGGCATGAAATAAACCAAGAACGTTGAGATGCCATTAAACAAAGACACCAATACCTAGAATTGGACAGTATATTAATCGTACATTATGGTTCTTGTACATTTTCTTGAAATTAAGAAACATTTTACAAAATACAAGGGTATTCCTATGGCCTTGTGGCTAACGTGCTGAATTTCGACGTCGTTGATGACGAGTTCAAACTCAAGTTGCACCATTGAGTACACTTTCGAACTATTAGCCTCGGGAAAAGTATAAATCCCTTTATCCTTCCAGCTATTTACTACGACTGTTCTTCATCAGCGATCGATCCGACATTAAATGATATATAGATGTCAATATGCCATAAAAAAAGCAACTAAACAAAATCATCTTCATACTTTAAGGTAGTAAGAGAAATAATGCTGTCCCAAGCTTCAATTTTAAGACTAATAAGAAGCGCCATTCATCGAGAGATTTTTTGAAGATTATTCTGAAATACGAATACTAGTGTAGTGAGGAGTAAAGATTTGTTGGGTTGTTTTTCATGGCATATAAACCCCTGTGGGGAATTTGGTTTGGTTTGGTTGAGTTAGTTGGGTTGGGTTTTATAGCATATCAACCCTTATAGGTAGTTTGGATTGGTTTGGTTAGGTTGTGTTTTATGGTATATCAACCCTTTTGGATTATTTGGTTAGGCTTGGTTGTGTTGGGTTGGGTTTTATGGTGTATCGACCATAGTAGGTTGCTTTATGGCATATCAACCATTGTGGGTTATTTGGTTTGGTTTGATTCGGTTGAGTTGGGGTTTATGGCATATTCCACTATTGTATGTTATTTAGTTTGGTTTGGTAGGGTTGGGTTTTATGGCTGGGTTGGGTTGCGTTTTATGTCCTATCAAGCTATCAGGTTGGGTTTTATGGCATATAAAACATTGTATGTTATTTGGTTTGGTTGGATTTGGGTTTATGGCATATCAACTCCGGTGAGTAATTTGGTTTGGTTTCATTGGATTAGGTATGGTTTTATGGCTTATCAACATTTGTGAGTTAGTTGGGTTTGTTTGGTTAGTTTGGGTTGGGTTTTATGACATATAAAGCATTGTATTTTATTTGGTTGGGTTTGGTTTGGTTTGGTTTGGTAGAGTTGGGTTAGGTTTTATGGCATTCTACGTTATTTGATGCCAGATTTTCTTTATATATATATACATATACACATCAAATATTTATGATTCGTAGACACAATTTGTTGATAACATTTTTAAACGGGTCTCAGGTCATTCTTTTGCACACAGATAAATGGCTACAATTTGATAGGAATAATTATATTAAGTATTAATCATTTGTTTGCACCAAGTTAAATGTTTCATGTATTGTAATGTAAAAGTAACAATTTAACTGTCATTTATTAATGGTTCTAAGTATTGATATGTATCAGGAACAATTCAATTGAACATCAGACATTGGTTTAGGCACAGTTAAATATAAAAACAGTTATATTTCTAACAATTCAATTTAGAAACAGTCATTTTTTGCACTCAGTTTAAATGTCAAACAGTTCTATTTGATCCATAGATAGGACTCTTTTAAGTGCTGCCACTCCAGGTCAGAGTGATTAGCTTTAAAAATCATTTGTGACATTAACACCATCAGGGAAGTGTAGTGGCTAACATTATAGACTGCGACATCGTAATAAGCGAGTTCGAATCCCGGGTGTGCTATAGCGTTCACTTTCAGACTAATACCATTGGTAAAGTTATAAACACATATACACCCATCCATAGGTTAAATAGTACTACTACAGTCCTTTTGCAAAGATGACTTTAGTATTAAATAACCCACAAAAATTGATAGGGCATAAACAAAGAAGCCAAACCCAAATCATATGGAGTTGTCTCTGTCTCTTTCGAGATATTCCCATTTTAGAACATGTTTTATAAAAAAACAAGTCTATTCTATACACACTAAGATACCTTAAATCTTTTGTTAGCATCTTCTTTTGGTAGACCGATAAATATCTAAGTCTAGACAGTGGAATCCCAACAGTAAGGATAAAGATAACAGCCGGGAAATTCTATGAAATAATAGTCTTTATCTCGTAATAAATTGCTGGATTGTTTTTAACAGAATGTCAACCCTTCAGAGGTTATTCTATACCTTGATGTTAGTGAATTGTGTTTATTGTATGTACATTTTCACATACAGAGTGTAGTTTTTAAAATGGTTGGTTAGTGGGTTGGTTGGTAATGTTTTATGGCATATCAAGCAGTGTGGGCTATTTTATGTCAAATTCTGTTTGTAAATCTGATTTTTAAGAGACTACTTTGTCGGTAACATTATTAAAACGAGACCGAGCTCATTTGTTTGTCCACGGTTAGATTGTTTCATGTATTGTTATGGTTTGTACTCATTTGAATGTCTTCAAGTATTGCTATTGTTGGGACACAGTTAAATGGATTCAATTCTTGCTATCAAATATTAACATTTCAATTTAGCATTAGTCACTTGTTTGCACACTATCAAATGGTTTCAAGTATAATTAATGATTGAATACTTCTATTTGTCACACAGATGGGATCATAACAAATACAATCAGTCTAGATCAGAGCTGGTCTGGGAGTAATGGTAACTGTAGACTCACTATCAGATGCAGTTAAGTGTCATAATCAGAACACTCAATGGGGGAAGTCTTACCCTTCTGCAGAGGTACAGTCACGGTATTCTACAATCCCACACGACTGAGCTGTTTTTTAAAGAATCTTTTGCATTTTATCAAATAATGTCAAGTATTCTTATCTAATACGAATAATTTGTATAAAAATATCATTGAACCATAGAGGGTATCCTAACAGGAACTATCACTCCAGGTCAGAGTGGACCTGAAAGTAATGTCAATGAAGGGGTGCTGCACACTAATCAGAACTCTAGAACTGGAGCCTCACCATCAGATGCAGTTTAGAGTCGTACCTCTGCTGAGGATATAGTTTAATATCTACTGACAGAGCTGGTCTTTATCGCAGATCTTCGGATAATACAGTTAGACCGAAGAACATATCGGCTGAGATATGCCATGACTACAAAGTTGACAATCGTTGAAATAATATACGGAATAATGAAAATCTATAATCTTAGAACATTAGAAAAAACCTTAAGGCCAAATAGTGTCCTGCTAGAAACACTGAAATCAGAAAACCAAGAAAGTCGACAATTTTCTAAATAATATCTTGAATAATTAAAAGAGATTGTCCAAAGAATGAATCTGCCGAAACGTTGTGTTAAAAACTAGAAAGATTGCTACAAATGTCTACATTGAGTTAGAATAATGGAAATAATTCGTAAGAGAACTTCAAGATTATAGAAAAGAAGGAGAATGTATCAGTTGAAACATTTTGTTAAAAGCAGCAAAGTTAACATCCACGGTACTAAATATATGCAAACGTTAAAATACGGAAAATCAAGAAATTGTGAAGAATATATTCTTGTCCTAAGTCTTGGTGTTAAAAACAGCGAAGAAGAAGTCAGCAGTCCGAAATAATGTGTGGTGTAAATGTCGGCTTTATTACGACTACCCAAGCGACAAGACGATGGAACATGTATAATTTGCTATATCATGTCAATCTAAATTTGCTAAAGATTTTTTCCTTTGATTCTGAATACTGCGACGAGAGAATGTAAAATAGATACAAAGATTCGAATAATGTCAGTTAATAACAGATTGAAGGCACCAAAAATATAATCATGTATATCTGATTATTGGAAGACTTTGTCTGGAAAAAAAAAGAGAAAAGAAAAACGAAATCTCAACCAGATCCATAGACTATATGGGATAATTATGAATGTCACTCTGAATAGCGATAGCGTTATATAAAAGAACACTGTATACAATCATTACCTATTTCTCTGTGATTTTGTGGTAACGATGTTAACAAAGCTTCGTTTTTTGTTGTTGATTTTGTTTGTTATTTTGTTTTGTTTTGTTTTTTGTATTTCTTTCTTTCGTTTCCTTTTTTCTTTTCTTTTTTTTTTTGTCTCAGTACAACGCAATTCTTGCGAATTCCACTGACTAATTGGAAGCAACTATGTATGAGGTTGTCTTGGATATGAACTGTCGGCAAGAACACAAGAATTCAAAATCTGGGTATTCCGTTACCTGGATTGATTTTGAAGATTTAGAAACTTGTTCCAGTCGGCCAGGTACTTTTTTTTTCTGATCAACTATTTTCTTGGCTTGGATTTAAAAAAGTGAGTCAGAAGACTTGCAATATTTTTGTAACATGGTCCGACAACTCTGAATGTTTTTGGCTGAGGTCATGAAAATGATCGAATTCCACTGGACTGTGATATCCAGATTTTGCCTGATACTCTCCGAGTGCATCTCATCGGATATGCTTCTATGGCTTGGAGCACTGCATCAGTATCCATAGTTTTAGGCTTTTCTGACTTGGTCTGATCGTCAAGGTATGGCGACACGAGCGAAATTTCTTCAACCATCTCATTACTGTGTTGGGATCAACTGCGCCTTCACCATTCGCACAACAAATGTTTTAGGTTACTTCGGCGGCGTTGAGGCGAGTTCGAACTCGTAAGGATTACTTTGCTCGCTCATGGGTTCGACTTTCAAATCACTCACATGTCAGCGGACTAGATACCACGTTGCTACCAAACACAGAGAGTACTTACTACGCCTTCGGTCAAGCAGATATACGTGCTGCAGACTAGCACATTACAAAATATTGCAAAACTTTTGATTCACCTAAGTAGATAGATAGGGTCTGTGAATAAAAAGCCGGATAATTGGCCGATGACTCAGGTTATTCAGGGGCCAATCACGCTCAACAACACCATCCCCTTTAATTTAACACCTAGAATTTACAGGGCACGCTTAGCAATGTCTAGCAAGTAATTGCTGATTAGAGTAACGATCTACCAATCATCAGGTTGCAATCCAGTTGCAGATGGAAGGAGGAATTGCAATAATCCCCTCCGCCACCAGACATTTCTTAATCAGCCCAACAAGCTATGAACTCGACAAGCGAAGGAACCGCCAAATTTTGCTCACGACATCTTCAGAAATCAGTATCCTTTTAAAGCTTCAGTTTTCTTTTTTTTCCAGGGTAAAACTGAGTAATTTGCTATGAGATAATCATTTAACAAGTTCGTGTATATTTCGATATATACACTTCAGTGACGGTCAGATCTTACGCTGGCTTCTTCATCATCAACCTATCACCCCAGGTTCAATCAGAGGAATAGGAACCATCTTTGTTATCAGAATGCCTACAAGCCAATTCAAAGCCGATACGACGGAACAATTTCGTGTAGCATGCCTGGGTGCATAAATTTCGTTCATACTCTACTTACGTCTTTTTTCTATCACTCTAGTACTTACACTTTTCTATCTATCTATCTATCTATCTACATTATCTTTCTGACTATCAACCAACCTATCTATTTTTTATTTCTTTATATATATTGTTTTTATATTTTAAAGAATTATATAAATATATAATTCTTTTAAATATCCTGTCCGGTGTCAAAAGCTGCTTGGTAGCGCCAGGAGTGCCAGTACCGCCTTGAGCTACCGAAACTGTGTTATCACCCCTAGTTGGCGGCTGATGAGGGCAGGGTATCGCGCGTGTTTTTACGCGTTGTATAATATATATATATATATATATATATATATATATATATATATATATATATATGTCTGTTTATCTATATAGCAGTACGTCAGTCATTTTTTATCTATTTCATGTCTATTGATGTTGCTGTCCAACAGACTATGCTCGTCTCTCCATGTCTACATGTCTACCGATCTTTATTCCTCATGTATCAACATGTCTATTGTGGTTTCTTCTCACATATACGATGAGCGGTTGAATGGTTCATAGGCTTACCAAGATACTCTCATAAAATGAGACCAAATGAAATCTATTTTTCTATATAGTCCTGCTTGCGGTCCACACACTTCTTCCATCAGTGCTTGGATCAGATTGGTCAATATGTCATCAGCAGCAGATATGACGTCATCATATTAACTTTTCAGCTAATGAGCATTTTTGGTAACTCTTGTATATATATATATATATATATATTGAAAGAGCACAAAAGAGACCTAAGAATTGGCAACTCCAACAACGCATTACTCGTACACACTTCTCAACATAATCATAACATTGACTTCAACTCTGTTAAGATGCTCACTTACATCCATAATAAAAAAAATCGTAGACGAATTTTCGAAGCCGCCGCTATCTCATTCCTTAGTTCCCTAAATACTCGTCCTGGCTTTTATAATATTTCTCCTTACTTGAGCAAACACATTTTAAATAGCTACAATATATTCCATCCTTCACCGCGTACACATGGGAAGCAGCATGCTGTACGTGTGAGTCTTGCGGCTTAACGCTCAAGATTGCCAGTTCGATCGGGGAACTACTGCTGCTCATCTATAAGAGTGGCTTCTATAGATGAGAACAAAAACAGCCATCGAAAGATAACCATGACTAGTACTCAAACCAGATCCATAAACCGCATCGCTCTTCGCGCGGGTAAAAAAGGGGCGCGTCCTGCTGAGGTTGGAGCCCTGGCCTCGGTGTTCGAAAAATCAGCTACAGAGCTCAAACACAAACATAAACTACTAAAATGCAAACAAACAATACAGATAGCGACATTTAACGTGAGAACCCTAAATAGAATAGGTCAACTAGCAGAGCTAACTGCATCAGCCGTAGAACATAAGATAGATATAATTTGCATACAAGAGCACCGATACACGCACACCGAAGATATCAAGTATCACGAAACTGGAAATGGATGGATGCTGGTGACTGTATCGGCATGGAAAAACTCTGTCAATGCATCGGTAGGAGGGGTGGGAATACTTCTAGGACCGAGAGCGTTAAAAACACTGAACAGCATTGAGAGAATACAACCTAGGATGATGGCCGCAACGTTTAATGGCAACCCCAAAGCAACAATTATCTCCTGCTACAGCCCTACCAATGTTAGCGAAGAAAACGAAATAGCCACCTTCTACGAAGATCTATCCTCCCTAGTACGTAGCATTCCGAAACACAACCTGCTAGTCATTGGCGGAGATATGAATGCACAAATCGGGAAAAACAGACACAACAAATACAGCCTACACTACACGTCTAACAGGAATGGACAGCATTTAATAGATTTCATGATAGAAAATAGATTAACCTGCCTCAATACAAACTTTCAAAAAAGGGAGGGGAAATTATGGACCTACACATACGCAAATAAGAGTAAAGCACAGATAGACTACGTCCTTATAAACAGGAAATGGAGAAACAGTGCGATGAATTGCGAGGCATACTCCTCCTTCGAACGGCCAAAGTACGACTAAGCCTAAGAAAAAACGCCACACGTAAAGCCACGACCAAGCACTATGACTGGGCCCTACTCAACAACAGAGATATTAGAGACAAATATGCATTAGAATTAAGAAACAGATTCGAAGCACTACAAGAGAAGGTAGAAATAGGCACCCC
>OY757909.1:84025820-84080820 GCA_963585895.1 Sepioteuthis lessoniana | reverse complement strand
AGATACAACTCAAATATAAAAGTATGAAATGTACAAAGTGTAACAAATTCGTAAAATCATAGAGAAAGCAAATTACAAATACTCGAGAATTTTGGAAGAGGACACCATCAAACAAACAGAAAAAGTATCAAAAAGAACCTTAAAAGAACGAGAAAACTTCTCGCAACCAATCCCTGCAGTAGAAAATTCATCATATGAATAAACACCTGGGCTGTCCCCTTTGTAAAATTCACAAGACCATTCTTAAAATGAACACGTAAGGAACTTAGACAAATATATCCAATGACAAGGAAATTGATGACGATGTACAAGACCTTACACAGACGTAGACGGATTATATGTGTCAAGAAAAGAAGAAGTGGTCTCTCTAGCATTAAGGGCTGCGTAAATACAAGTATTCGAGGACTTGAGGAATCCACTAAAATGAGCCATGAAAGATTGATTACAGCAGCCAGTTACAGCAATGGCAATACCGGTGCAAACAGAAAAACAGCAAAAATCAAAAAGATAAATGGAATGAAAAACATCTGTATGGATACTTCGTGCGAAAAACTGGCGTGATTGTCCACTCGTAGACCTGAACATGACTTACAAAGGGAAACCTCAAGAAAGAAAATGAATTTCTTTAAATAGCAACACAAAATAATGCTGACGGATCTATTATATATAAAGTGAAAATTGATACTCAGCAACAGAATAGCAAGTGCAGATGACGCAGAGAGAGATATTTAGAGATAGATAGAGAGAAAGAGAGAAAGAGAAAGAGAGATAGATAGAGAGATAGAGATAGAGAGAGAGGGGGAGGGATAAAAGTTTAATCACATAAGAAAGGGATGCTGCAAACGAGCACTAGTGGAGTACAAGAAATTAAAATTTTACCTTGCTAACAAGTAATTTAGGCACAAACGAAACCCTATCCAAGAAAATGGGTCATAAAATACACTGATATTTTGAGATACAAACGGATTACTTAATCCCTGGTGTTAACAAGAAAAAAAGCTTGACATCTATTGGATATTATCGTTCTAGTGGACTACTGAGTAAAAATCAAAGAATTCAGGAAAATAGAGAAATACCTGGACATTTCAAGAGAGCTAAAAAAAAAACGAACAAACTTGGGATGATTGCTGTCGGTGTGCTTGGGACGGCCCCCAAAGGCTTCGGAAAAAAATAGAGAAATTGGAAATCGGAAAAAACGAGACAACCAAGACCACAGCATTAAGATTGGCAATATACTCTGAAGTGTCTTGGAGACCTGAGGAGACTTGGTACGTAGAAAGGAACCAAGCCAACCCAGGGCCATTACTGAAGATGTATAGCAGCTAACCTATATTCTACAAAGGTATCCACTGGTTTAAAGTTATTTTCATGCTAATGTTTCCATATTTGTTGTGTTTATTGTACTCTCGATCATTTGGTTCTTGCCCAGTCGGTTTGGACTACAACTCTTCAGAAGGGCAAGACCCCACCTCCAACGAGTGTCCTGGATATGATACTAAACAATCTGATGGCGAGGCTCAAGTAATGCTGGAGCTTTAGGGTATGCATTGTCATCGCTCCCAGATCCACTTTGACTTGGAGTAGTAGCATCTGATAGGGTCCTATCTGTAGGTCAAATAGAACTAAACTGCGTACCTATGCTAAACTGAATTACTTGAAATAGAACTGTTTTGAAATTTAACTGTGTGTGGACAAAAACTTTATATGTACTAAACTGAATTTTTTTAAATAGAACTGATTGACTAAACTGAATAACTTGAAATAGAAATATTTTTGACAATTAAACTGTGTACTAGCATTTAAACTGCGTACTTATGCGAAACTGAATTGTTTGAAAAGAAACTATTTTTTATGCTAAACTGAATTGTTCGAAATAGAACTGATTATTTGTATAAAAAATGGATTTACATTAAATAACTTAGAAAGGTTGATATGCCATAAAACCCAAACAACCAATCATTTGGTTCATATCTTCTTTAGCCTACCTCAGCTGATAATTAGCTTCCACGGCTGCTTCAAATTTCTTTGGCTGTTTCCAGTGATTGCAAAAGTCTAGTGTTGTCGCGGGAACAGGCAAGATTAGAAGAGTTTCGTCCATTCTTATTAAGAAATGAGCCATATCTGTTGACCTCCGCTTTTATGAGACTTTTTTGCGGGTAAGAGAAAATGTTAAAAAAATGTATTGGCTCTTGATAATAAGAAGAAAGAAAAATACGAAGTAAAAAGAAGCTATATCTAAAGTTCAATAATAATAATAATAATAATAATAATAATATGCCAAAGAAGAAAAAAAAATTCGGAACGTGAAAGTCACGGTCATACCAGTTGTAATTGGTACACTCAGAACGATCCCCAAAATCTTGATAAGAGGGCTGGAAGAGCTGAAAATCGGTGGACGATTTATCCAATTTCCCACTTATTCTATCATCTTGTCAGATTTACCAAAATTTATTATTTCACCATGTATGTAAGTATAAAAAATACGTATATTAATTTTAGCTATTCTTCAATGGACGAGGATGGGTTCCCGAAGTTAATATTAATACTTAAAAACATAATTGCGTTAAAATTATTTGAATTAGTAGTTACTTGACACTATATTGCTTACTAAGGATTACCAGCTACTGGAAACAATATAGTAAAGTAAAGTTGGCGACCGTAGTCGAGGGGGACCTGAAGGCTCCCTTTTCAATAGCTACTACACCGAGCTTTTGGGGAGGGCGCTTCTCCTTTCCCTGGATTGCTCCACTTTACCCTTGATTCCTACCTTATAATGCTCAGTGTTAAGCAAGGCGGCATCAAGTAACATTTTTTAAGTCTTTGCTGTGACTCAACCTGGTCTCCTGGATAATTAACAAACACTCTACTCATTAGGCCAATGCAATAAAAATCCCGACTTCGGAATTAAGTAACCTAACTGGAGTTGTCATGTCGAAAAACAAACCAATCAAACGATATAATTAAAGGAAGTGATTATTTAAGTACTATATGATTAACGCTTAATTAGTATCTTCTTTTTTTTTTTGAGAAATTAGAATGATTCGGATGAATGCAAACAAAGACAGCAAGTTATTTGAAACCGGGGGAATCCCCGTGGCGTAATGGTTAAAGTCCTCGATTACGACATCGGTGTAAGCGAGTTCGAACTCCAGTCACCCTATTACATTTACTTTCGGATTAATACCCTTGGGAAAGGCATGGACCCCCTTTCCCCCCATCTATGATTTACATCGTATTAACACTGTTGTTCTCCAAACATAACTTTGGCATTAAATAACCCATGAGGGTTGATATGCAATTAAACAAAGAAACTTAATTAATCTAAACAAGTTTGAATTTTAATTTGAAAATCCTTCATTCTTCAATTTGGTGCATTTTGAATTGTGCTAGTGTGCTGATTAGTATTACGCTACGATGTACCCTTCTGCCGTTATGTAAATATACAAGGAAAAGTCAAATCGTAGTACAACATATTTGTAATATTCATTCACAAATTTAATGTACTGAAGAAAAGCTGGCATCTGCCAATTTTCAGTATACATTTTTCGTGTTCATTAAGACCTCCACCAGCCTACACCCCTAGAAGAATACCACCCTCCACCATTCACCATCGCTGGAACTGAGCTGAAAGCCATTCACCAGTTCATTTATCTGGGGAATACCATAACATCAGACGCCAAGATCGACAGGGAATTAGACAACAGACTGGTCAAGGAAAACAGCGCTTTCGGTAGACTCTACAAAAGAGTATGGAACAACAAGCATCTGAAAAAGGCCTCTAAGGTCAGCGTCTATCGAGCCGTCGTACTCACTACCCTGCTGTACGGTTCTGAGTCATGCGTAACCTACTACCATCTTCTACGACACATAGAGCGCCTCGATCAGCCCTGTCTCCGCACGATCCTCAACATTCACTGGAGTAACTAAGTCTCCAATGTTGAGGTCATTGAGCTGGCAGAAATCACCAGCATAGAGGCAATGTTGCTTAAGTCACAGCTACGCTGGACAGAGCATGTCTCCAGAATGGGAGGCCATCGTCTGCCCAATATAGCTCTGTACGGTAAACTTTCCATTGGCTACTGTGAGAGAGGGGCACCAAAGAAACGTTTTAAAGACTCCTTCAAGATGATCCTCGGTACCTGCCACATTGACCACCACCAGCTGTCGACACTTGCTGCTGATCTTCAGGCCTGGCGCCGTACCGTCTCCACTTTTGAGGACACCCGCAGAGCCAACCTAAAGGAGAAACGCAACAAGAGCCAGGGAGCCTCAGCAGCCATACCAGATTAGACCTTTAACTGCAGTCGCTGCAGCCAGACTTTCCTGTCTCGCATCGGCCTAGTCAGCCATCAGCATGCCTGAAATCGAAATGGACAGCCTACTTCATAAATTTTCGTTCGCGAAGTCTAACCAAGAAGAATTTTTTTTGTCTCTTAAAAAACAACAATCGGTTTCGGTCACATTGTTGACCGATTGTTTTGTTTTTTTTTTTCTTTTAAGAGAAATTGATTTGCTTTATGGATTTTATTTACATTGAGCACTTGAACGGAATTACTTAAATTTAATGTTCTATTTTTTATTATTTTATTGGTTCCGCTTAAATACTGTCATATATATATATATATATATATATATATATATATATGTGTGTGTGTGTGTGTGTGTGTGTGTGTGTGTGTGTGGATATAAAAATGTGCGTATGTGGGGATGGTGACAGCATAAAATATGTTATACAAAGAAGAATCGAAATTTTTTACCAAGCCTAAGAATTAACTGTTGACGTAAACCTGAAACAAAGAACATGTTCTTTTTTTTAAGCGGAAAAAAGTTTTGATAGCTGTTAGTTCGTTAGACCCTAGTGATACATCTTACAAAATATTTGAAGAATTGTGCACTGAAATATACCCGGAGTAAAGGCTTTTATATTCAACCGGAAAAATAGAATTATATCTCGCAGATTCATATGTTCATATTATCCCAAAGAAAAGTACAAAAATAGATAGATAGATAGATAGATAGCTGTGAAGTTGTTCGTGACGTAATAGTTACTGTTCTCGAAAATGAACACTGTGACCTAAGTTCAAATCCTAGATGAGGATGCTTGTATTTCCCGTAGTGCAAATACCATTAGGAAAGTTATGCATCCAACTATTTTCCCTCAAGCGATGAGTATGTAGTCGAGAGGACGAAGCTCTTTAACCTTGTTATGGTAAAAAAAGTCAAATCGACGGAATGCTAAATTCAAAACTGTTAAACTCCGTTTAAAATTGACCTTGTCTAGGAAGCAAACACGTGTGAAGGGAATGGTAAAGATAAATAGAGAGATTGGTCATTCAATAAAAAAACAGAATTTCTTTTGAAAAAATCATTTTTTCCAGAATTTATTCACATAAATAAAACAGACCAATTAAACATTATAATCAACAGAGATCAATAAAGTTCTACATGATTAGCACTTTTTTGAAAAGTATAATGATTCAGATGAGTGCGAACAAAGATTTTAACCTAGAAGAAAACTCTAAAGTAAAAACTTCGTTTAAAATTGACCTTGTCTCACATCCGGCTCGTCTAGAGGGGTTGGTTGTTGTTACGGCGTATTAACCCTTTTCGCATCATTTAAGGCCGAATTAAGTCATTTAGGCTTGGTTTGACTTAATGTCATATCAACCATTGTAGGTTATTTATTGCCAAATCCATTTTATACGTATAAGAAGTTCTAACAATTCAGTTTAGTATAAGTACACCGTTTAAATGCCAAAATCAGTTCTATTTCAAACAATTCAGTTTAGCATAAGTATGCAGTGTAAGTATCAAAACAGTTATATTTCTAGCAATTCAGTTTAGTATAAGTACTCTGTTAAGATATAGTTGACATAAAGAACCCTATCAGGTGCTACAACTCCAGGCCTGAGATGACCTAGGAGCGATGGCGATAAAGAGATATTCTGCATTCCCCAAATCTCGATTACTGGGTCTCACCATCAGATTGTTTTGTGTCATGCCGTTGTGGAGGTCTTACCCCTCTGAGGTTGAAGTATTCTTCAGCCCCCAGCCGACTGGGCCAGGAGGAGCCGGTAAAGTTAGATAGATCATCCAATAAATTACCGGAATTTTTTAGAAAAATCATTTTTTCCAGATTTTATTGCCATAAATCAAACAAACCAATCAAACATTATAATTAACAGAAATCAATAAAAATAAGTTTTATATGATTAGCACTTTTTTTGGAGGGGAAAAATAATGATTAGGATAAACGTGAACAAAGACATTTTTCTAAACTAGGAAAGTCTACATGGCGTAACCGCCAAAGTGCTAAATTTCGACATAGTTGTACATACCGTAATTTTTTAAAGAAGTAGTTCTCTGAATTTCTGAGACGAAGCTTGATGATTTTTATCATTCAGGGTTTTCAGACTATTGTCTTTATCTTAATTGTTATATTTACAACGTTTCGGCAAATGTATCCTCCGGCCTTCTTGAGGTCTTTCTTATCGAACTCAGGATCTTACACGGAACTTCAAACCACGTCCTTTATTAAATCCACGGGGTTTGCTTGCTCTGATTCCGTCTGCCATAACCGAGTGCAAGTGCTAAGTATTCCTGTATTGTTACTCACCTGCAGTCCAGATTAAACCTGCAACCTCCAGATTATTGTCATTTTGAAGCTTAGGAAACCAACGCCTATAACCGTTACGCCATGTGTCTTCCAATATAAACATTTAATTGAAATAGATGTTTTCCAAACTTTTCCCATACATTTAAAGGACACAATGAGAATTTGCAATAGTTTAAGCCCTGCATTGACGGGAATGTTTTGTTTTTTTTTTAGATTAATATTAATCTCACAAAAAAATTATTCTAAGACTATTCAAAATGGCAACAAATCAGAGTGCTCCAGGCTTGAACAGAGGTCTGTCATCAAATATCTGTAGGCTGAGAAGTACAAACAATATAAAATCTACAGAAGAATGTGTGATGTGAACAGAAAAGCATTTTTTTGTCAAAAAATGTTTTCAAATGGGATAAACATGGGTTCGTTCAAACGATTTTTTATTGACAAGACAGTCAATGAAGATACTGACGTTTTGGTTGCAAAAAGTTACTAATGCAGCGGTCTGGACAGGTCATGCAGATTATTTTCTGGGATATAAACGACGTCAATATTGTCCATTTCTTTGAAAAAGGTGCGACTCTAAAGAGTGCTTCCTTTTGTCATCTTCTTAGGTAACATTCACCTTATTTATTGAATGTACTTTGTAGATAGATAGCTATGATAGATTGATATTGAAATATATTAAAAGACTGAGATAGATAGATAGATAGATAGATAGATAGATAGATATGAAGGAATCGAGTTAAGTAAAGATGTATGAACCCACTGAAGGGAAACTAGTGACTATCTCAATGACCAAGTAATAGATAGATAGATAGATAGATAGATAGATAGATAGATAGATAGATTACAGATTTGAAGTATATAGACATTCTTTAATTAGTTTGAATGCTATTAGTAAGTAAAACTATTAGAATGAAACCCCCAAATTTGCAATTAGTTAAAATGGAGCGAGTTGGCGTGAAAAAAGGAATTCTATTATGACGAAATGGGGGTAAAGAAAGTGTATCCGGTGTAACGAACTGGATTTCAAGTTGGTTCCAGGGGGAATCTGACCACTTTGCTAATAGCAGTGATCGAATGAGAACAACACGCCCCAACACACTTCTGACGCGATTCTTTTATATATAAAGCTGTTCAGGTGTGAACCATGACTCACTCCATTTTATGACATTCCCTTTGCAAATAAAAGCAATCAAATAGATAAAATTATTTTCTCACCTCTGAATACAGACAACCAAGCAACTTTTTATGTTGGGGAACAGATGCTGAACAAATGAAGATGGATGGTATCTAATAATTTATTTTCTTTGTATTAATATATTCAACAAATGTATAATTTTGATTAAAAAAAACGTATCTAAAAACATAACTTAAATCAGGTTTCATTTTTTTCTTAAATATATAATAAAATCAGGTTTCATTTTTTCTTAAATATATAATAAAATTAAATAAAAAAATAACAATTTTAGGACGTTTATTTTACATTGTAAATAATGTCCTCGTATTTTGGATAATTATAGACTAATTGACTGATTTTACCGACATGTCAACCCGTCTAGGATTATTTTATGCTTAAAAGTTAGCAAACAGCGTTCATTGTACATTCATAATTACATTTTTGTATAGGTGTGCAATTTTTTTATTTGCACAGTTATATGATATCAAGCATTCATATCTAATACAACTCGTCGCCTAGGGCAGCAGAATACAACGACTGCATCTCTGTAGAGGGGTAAGACCCTCACCAAAGAGTGTTTTGGTATGACTCTAAAGATCTGATGGTGAGGCTCAGCAATACTGGAGCTTTGGGAATGCAGGGTATCCCTTCATTGTCATCCAATACTAATAGTTTATTTTCCAACTGATCTATTTGACACATAAATAGAATCCTAAAAGGTACTACCACTCTGGGTCAGAGTGGAACTTGAATGAATGGCAATGAAGGGGTATACCATACTCCTCAGAGCTCTAGAACTGAAACCTCACCATCAGATACAGCTTAATGTTAAACCTTGGACACTTCGTCCTATCGTGAGAGTTTCAAATTAAATACGAATAATTCATGCCGAATTTTATTGTTTCAAGTCCCTGTTTTTGTTTGATAATAATCATCTGTTTGTATATTGTTTTATGGTTTTAAGTATTCTTATCTAGCACCAATAATTTGCAAACAATTCTAGGGTTTCAAGTAATAAATAATTGTTGTAAAGTTTCAAGTCTTTCTAACATTAATAATTCTATTTAAAAATAACCATTTTGTTTTCGTACTGTTATATGGTTTGACACATTCTTATTCAGATCTAATAATCTTCCTGCAGTTCTATTTAACATATAGATAATAACCTCACAGGTACGACCACTCCGGTTCAGGGTGGACCTCGGAGTAATGTCAATGAAAGAGTACTCCACACTGCCCAGATGTCCAGACGTAGAGTCTACTGGGTGGTTTTGAAATTGAGTGAAAATAAATTTGAAGAATTTCGTATGAAGCAGGTTATATCAGGATTTGATCCTTTGAGTCATGAGTTCCTGAGCCTAAATTGATTGCCACTTGAGAGTGATCTCCGCACCGGGGAATAAAAGTATCACCGGTATACCGGTGTAACGGGCTTTATGCATCATGCTCTAGTCATGCAGAAGGCACTGATTCCTGTTCGACAACCGAAGTTACCGTGTTTGACGGCATATAAGACGCATCCCAATTTAACTGCTTAGGAGGTTTACATAGTATATCACTATACAATCAAAACGGATATTATTAGGCATTCTTTATAAACAAACTCTATGGCATTTAAACTCTGTAACCAAAAATATTAATATGCAGCAGTCCAGAAATAACTAGATTCTTCATATATCGGCAATTTTATAACTCATAAGCGACAATGGACTCCTTTGCATAGACACACATGGGTTGGGCAACCAGGGAAAAAATGACCATCATCAGCTCTAGGCAGACACTGGGTGCAGTCAAGACAACTTACTTAGGGCGATGGCTGATCGGGATGGATGGTGAGAGAGAGTCAAAGGAAACAAGGCTGTTGACATGACTTGTTTTTTGGTCATAGTTTCAATGCAAAAAAAGTTTGGTTATAGATAATAGCAAAAAAATCCGTTTTAATTGTAAAATATTCACACAGATTTTCAAAAATCTTAAATAGATATTTTTGACAGTTTCAACGATCAGATTAGTTTGGTCCAATGTTTGCAGGCAAAGTAGTATAAAAACTATTAAAAAATTACTTTCTTATGACTGTTACTTTGAGTCTACAGCTTTTTAGTTATATTTCTGCATTAACTCAACCTATAATCACCACGCTCCTTGCGTCTGGGGAAGAGGGTGCCCGTCACATACACAAACCACATAAACTCAGTATCTTAACCAGATCCAATTTCTGCCAAGGTGACTTCGATGACACATGCACCACCTCAACCTACAACCGATGTTACTTCTGCCAAAAATTAAAGTGTAGCATTTAGGATGAAATATAGCGTAGTCAGCAGTGGTGATGGTGGCGGTGGCTATGTCAATGAGAGTTAATTATAGGATAGGAGTTTTAAAAAAACGTTAGAACAAGTGTAATGGTTAATGTCGTATGAAATCGACACGGCGACACGAATTCAAATCCTGGATGAGACTGATTGCATTTCACATAGCACTAATACCCTTGGGAAAGGTATGAATCCAATTATTCTCCACCCAGCTATGGGTAAATAGTTGGGAAGACTGGGTTCTTTAGCCTTGGTAAGGCAACTAGTCTAGGAGAAGGAAAACTGAATTGAAACATGTTAAACTCCACTTTAAAATTGACCTAGTGTCATATCCTGCCAGAGCGGAGGAGTTTTTAAATATGGTTAGAACAAGTTCAATTCTAGTTTTAGGGCGTTTCATTATTTCATTCTCTCCGTTCAGAGTTTGCCGCCGTGGAAACAGAAAGAAATAGACAACGGATGCCACGCGGCTACCTTCTTCGTTATTTGCGGAAGAGGATTCTTCTTGTATCTTTGCTTCGTTCCTCCTTTCACCGTGAGCGCTTGTCTCTTTACACCTCAGCAAAAGGGAAAAAAGATAATCCCTATATATATATATATATATATATATATATATATATACTGGAGTTTGCAGAACAACCCACATCTACTTCCTCCTTAAGTGAGTGACACTTTAAATAGTAACCTCAGTCAGACCGGTCTCTAAGCGGTAGAGAAAGGGTATCATGTTACAATTACACTTAATAGATTAGTGTAATCTATTGTTTGACACCAAATGTAAGTTATTTTTAAAATGGTAGGGGAAAAATTTTGCCTGATTTGAGTGATATTTGATGACCTGGAGATCAAATGAATGCCTCGTTCTCACTGAATGCGATTAATCACATGATCCTTGAATAGTTAGACTTTTATTAAAAACTTCAGTTAATGAGAAGCACTCGACTAGAGCGGTTGAATGTTTCATCTCTGCTCGCTACTTTCCCGTAGGATGCATCGAGTGGTTAAGAAGTGTCGTCGATAAAATAAATAGTTGGGTCGTTGGTTGGTTAGTTGCGTTTAACAGCATATCAACACTTGGAGGTTATTTAAAGCCAAATCCTGTTTAGACGAATAAATTAGATATATATAATTTTTTATTAATTGTTTGTGGATAACATTTCTAACCAAGTCAATACTTCTTTGTTTGCTTATGGTCAGTTTCAAGTATTGCTATCTAGCACTAAAAATTTAATTTGCACACAATTAAATGCTTCAAGTATTGCTATCAAACACTAAAGGTTTTATTTGCACACGGTTAAATGTTTTCAAGTCTTACTATGTAATGCTAAAAAATTTATTTAACAATAATTTTTTTGTACACAGTTAAATGGTTTCATGTATAGAAAATTATTTAATGTTTCTATTTAACCCATAGACGAAACTCTGACGTGTACTTTCACACAGGTCAAAGTGGATCTGAAAGTAATGGCGATGAAGAGGTGCTCCATATTCCAAAAAGCTCCAATGCTGGAGCCTTACCATCAGATGCTGTTTAGTGTTATATATAGAACACACGTTGATAGGAGGAGGTCTGACCCCTCCACAGAGATGCAGTCACCGTACTCTACAGCCCAAGATGACTGGGCTAGATTGAATAAAGTAAAATGTGTGCATGAAAACTATGTCCGAGTTGTTCGTCATTCCAGCCCCAATGAACTCAAAAGAGATGTGGTTGCACCAATGAACAGATAGAGAAAAACGGAAACGACAAAATGGCGGACGACAAGCAGATACAGCCAAAGTACCATGACGAAAAACCAAGAGGAAATAAAGAAGTAAGAAGACGAATAGTACATACCATCCACCTTTAAGGAGCAAGCAATTCTACTTCAGTGGAAGAGATGGCAAACTTTATTAGTTCGTATATTTACTTTCAATGCTGCAAAAGTTTTACAAAGAAATATTCAGACCAATGTTCACAGCATTATTCTTTTATTTAATAAAGATGGGAAAGTTCTGTTGTCCCGAACAACATGGCTGTTCTCATAATATTCCCCATGGGGTCAAAAGGTTTTCAGGAGGGGCCAAGATACCTATCCAAATGTCTGTAAGCCAATTTATATTTCTACATTAGATATTTTAACTATCGTCTGCTTTATACCAAAGCTCCCTAAAATTGCTGTTTGTTTAATCGTTAGATTAAAAAGAGGAAAAATGAAGTAATATTCGTCAAAGTTTATTATAATAATTGACAATGTGTTATTTTTAATATATTTCCATCTGCATCAATGTTCAGCGTTTGAGTCGAGGTGAATACATTGATTTGGTTTCTTTGTTTAATGGAATATCAATCTTCATGTGTTATTCAATGCCAAAGCCGTATTTGTAAAAGAGAAGTAGTGGTACTATTTATCACATAGCTAGGGGAATTAATGATAATTTTCCTGGGTCTGGGTATATCATAATTTGTATTTTTTCTTCAGACCCTGGAAAATTATCAAACCAGAGATGTGATTTAATTGCTAGATGTAGACATAGGAATAAATTTAAACTAGAGACAAATATCGTGGATAATATTTGATTAACTAAATAAATAGGATTAATTTGAGTTTTGAGGTGAAATGAATGAAATATAAAATAGCAAGACACCATGTGATGTGAACGTACGTTTTCAGTGAAAAGGTAACTGAATTGATAGGCACGAATATAAATTTTAAATTTTAAATTTAAATTTTAAATTTTGAATTTAATTTAAGATAAGTATTACTGTAATCTTTATGTAAGGTTAAAAAGAAATGTTACAATTCCCTAAATTATTATTAAATCTGGATATTTACGTTGAAATTTATTTGGAATTTAAGTTTTAAAAAAATTAAAAATTTCATTTGCAATAGAAAGTGAGTTAAGGATATACGTCTAGTTACTTTATTGTGATTCCAACCGGTAAAAAAAAGAAAAACTGGAAGTGAGCAAATGGGGAGAAAACTCTTCACTCCTCTTCTACCCACTCCCACCCTTCCATCCTGTGTCTATTCTGACTGTAATTAATCTATCCTTTAGATCTGAAGAAGTCTTGTTATTTTTGGTGTTATTGATTCATATCAATACCCATAATAGGATGGAAATAAATTTATAACAAACAAATGAGTTCTGGTTTGTTTAAAAACAACTTTACCGACAGACTATTCACTTGCAAATCCTATGTATAATATATTTATAAACCGGGTGTGGCATTAAAGAACATACAAGGGTTGATATACCATAAAATCCAACTGAATCAAACGCTTACGCTGAGAATTACGAAAGATCAGACATCCGACTGGCGTAAAGTCAACCGGGTTTCGATTCCAGCTTGGAGCGTTGCACGTGTCTTGCAGCACTGAAGAATTGTGATACAATGAAACTGTCTGTAGATGATGATATATATTCCTCCCACAGTGTGTTGAGCACTCGAGGGAGAAATTACCGGCTGCCACATACGCGTAAATGAAAAACTCTTCTCATAAATTGAGCTCTCCAGCAGCTTATAAGTAAATATATAAATAAGATTTTTTCGCTTACGCTAAGAATGATATTGCCTCCATGGTAAGATATCGGACTGACATAAAGTCAGCCAGGTTTCGATTCCAGCTTGAATCATCTCGTGTGTCTAGCCACACTGAAGAGTTGCGATACAACGAAAAAGTATGTCTATGAATGACTTTATATTGATATCTATTAACTGACTTTCCAAAGACAAAATGAAGAATGTTTGAATCTAACGAAAAGCTTTATTATTGTATATGATATTCACTATTCTTCGCTGTCAGAGAAATAATATAATAAAAAGCAACAACAAAAAAAAAAAAAACGACGATCGTGAGTGGCAAAGCACAATATGTAAATTGTAGGAACTGACGTCATTATTTTCAGAGCTCAGTTTCTGAGAGAATTCGCACGTCCTCAGACCATTTGGCTGGACAAGAGACAATTTCGGTTAAGTGATAATTCTAACGCCGAGTTGAATTTATTTCCTCTCCTATCTTCGAGTCAATCGTCCTTTTCTTCATAGAACTCACCTCACCGACTTCTCTGCCACTAACATTACACAACCTCAACCAACATCCGACGACACCAGGGTCATTTCCAATAACACCCTAGTTCCATTATCGCTCATTTTTCACAGGAAATATTAGGAAGTATGTAAGGCTTGAACAGAAATGGAACAACAGACATGGACATCAGTTGAAAGGCTCCACTACTTTAACCTCCTAGAGAAAGATAGATAGATAGTGATCAAGTTAAGTAAAGTGATATGAATCGTCTGAATTGAAATATGTGACGATGTAACCAGCAAATGATTGACACAGAGACAGATAGAGAGAGTGGCCGAATGCGATTGACAGATATTAACCGAACAAGATAGATAGATAGATAGATAGATAGATAGATAGGAAATGAGTGAGTTATGTAGAGAGATATGAACCTACTGAATGGAAACGTGTGACTATCTCAAACGTGTGACTATCTCAAACAATAGATAGTTTATATAGATATATGTGAAGAGTATGATAGATAGATAGATAGATAGATAGATAGATATGAATAGACTGGAGTAGTTATGCAGTAGTTCAACGAGAATTTTGGAAAATGAGTGAAAATAATCCCAAGAGAAATGACGGAAACTTCAATGATTAATAATTTAAAATCTTCATTGACAGTGTGGTTAATAAATAAGTACGTTCAAACTTTTTTTTTTAATAAAAGTTAATTTTCTCCTAAACCAAAGATTTTTTGTCCGACTAAATCAAGGTTACTTCCGGGTTATCATATTACATTATATGATCGTTAACTCTCAAAGTCTCATCACTTTGTTTATTATATCACGAGTCTGCCAAAGCCATTGGGTAGATTTCTGGCTTTTGGGCTTAGAATAGAGTTTATTATAACTATTTACCAACGCCTCCACACAAGCAGGATGTGACTCAAGGTCAGTTTTTTTAAACAGAGTTTAACAGTTGTCTTTAATTGGAATCATTTTGATATGAGGCTTCTTAATCTTAAAAGTCCGCAATAAATAAAAAAAATTAATTCTCAGAGTTTAACAGGTTCAAATTCAGATTTTCCTTCTCCAAGAACGGTTACCATAATAAGGTTAAAGGGTGAGCCGAAAGAAAAGTAGATACATACTTTTCCTAATGGGTATTAACAATATGTGAAATACATATAGCCTCGTGCAGGTTTTGATCTTGGATCACCATATCCACTTCGAACGACGATAAACATTAGACAACAGTTAGTAAATGTTCTTCTTTCTCAGCTATATGCAAAGCTACGCTTACCTCGGTAGCAATATCTTGACTGAAGAAAATGATTTCAAGACTGTTCTTCACTGTTTATCGATCGTACTCATAAAATTAAAGGGTAATTCCGTAGCCCAATCAGTACTACTGTATGGTTCTACAAATTGAACTTTGATGGAGCGCTTCGAGAAAAAGCTACACGAGAACAACACAAAGATTCTGCGTGCTATTCTGAACAAATTCTGGAAGAAATTTCCGACGATACCGCAGTTGTTCGGCCACTTGCTACTCATATTGCAAGCCGTCTTCAGACGAACAAGACATGCTGGGCACTGCTGGAGAAGCAGAGGTGAACTCATAAATTATGTTTTCCTGTGAACTATCATATATGGACACACCAGTGCTGGTTAACTTGCGGAAACTAACATTCATCAGCTCTGAACAGACACTGGATGCTGTCTAGACCACTTGTAAAGAATGAGATCAAAGAGAGACGGAGAGCGAAAAAGAATCAAGGCGATCCGTGAAATCAGTATGTCTTGATTATGATATCCGAACAAATATCCAGACTCAAGCTTTCCATATCAAGGTTGAAATAAACAAGAAATTAAATGCAAATTTTCTTTTAAAATAATATTTTAATAGATATATACCGGTATATCAATCTTTATCGGTTATTTAATATCAAATTCTGTTTATCCCCATTAAATATACAAGGTGTCTCAAAATAGATGCAACCCATGAATGTGATAATGATTTATTACCGAGACAAGCGCAATTGCTTTACGTCCTTTGAGATAGAGACTTCAAATCACTGTTTTTTGTAATTGTTATTATATCAGCTTCAAAGACATGTACTCTTTTTTTCTTTTTTTTTTTTTCTTTTTTTTTTTGAGTTCCTTGTCTCGGTAATAAATCATTATCATGTTAATGGGTTATAACTATTTTGTGACAGTTTTGAATGATTTTGTCTTCAAATAAGAAATAACGCAAACTTTTCCCTCTCTTGTTCAAGGCATTGTGATCGAGGATTAATAGTTGTTAAATAAGGAATAACGCAAACTTTTCCCTCTCTTGTTCAAGGAATTGTGATCGAGGATTAATAGTTGTTAAATAAGAAATAACGCAAACTTTTCCCTCTCTTGTTCAAGGAATTGTGATCGAGGATTAATAGTTGTTAAATAAGAAATAACGCAAACATTTCCCTCTCTTGTTCAAGGAATTGTGATCGAGGATTAATAGTTGTTAAATAAGGAATAACGCAAACTTTTCCCTCTCTTGTTCAAGGAATTGTGATCGAGGATTAATAGTTGTTAAATAAGAAATAACGCAAACTTTTCCCTCTCTTGTTCAAGAAATTGTGATCGAGGATTAATAGTTGTTAAATAAGGAATAACGCAAACTTTTTCCTCTATTGTTCAAGGAATTGTGATCGAGGATTAATAGTTGTTAAATAAGAAATAACGCAAACTTTTCCCTCTCTTGTTCAAGGAATTGTGATCGAGGATTAATAGTTGTTAAATAAGAAATAACGCAAACTTTTCCCTCTCTTGTTCAAGGAATTGTGATCGAGGATTAATAGTTGTTAAATAAGAAATAACGCAAACTTTTCCCTCTCTTGTTCAAGGAATTGTGATCGAGGATTAATAGTTGTTAAATAAGGAATAACGCAAACTTTTCCCTCTCTTGTTCAAGGAATTGTGATCGAGGATTAATAGTTGTTAAATAAGAAATAACGCAAACTTTTCCCTCTCTTGTTCAAGGAATTGTGATCGAGGATTAATAGTTGTTAAATAAGGAATAACGCAAACTTTTCCCTCTCTTGTTCAAGGAATTGTGATCGAGGATTAATAGTTGTTAAATAAGAAATAACGCAAACTTTTCCCTCTCTTGTTCAAGGAATTGTGATCGAGGATTAATAGTTGTTAAATAAGAAATAACGCAAACTTTTCCCTCTCTTGTTCAAGGAATTGTGATTGAGGATTAATAGTTGTTAAATAAGAAATAACGCAAACTTTTCCCTCTCTTGTTCAAGGAATTGTGATCGAGGATTAATAGTTGTTAAATAAGGAATAACGCAAACTTTTTCCTCTATTGTTCAAGGAATTGTGATCGAGGATTAATAGTTGTTAAATAAGAAATAACGCAAACTTTTCCCTCTCTTGTTCAAGGAATTGTGATCGAGGATTAATAGTTGTTAAATAAGAAATAACGCAAACTTTTCCCTCCCTTGTTCAAGGAATTGTGATCGAGGATTAATAGTTGTTAACGTAAACTATCTTAAAATCTGAAACAAAAAAGAACTCAACATTATAATTAGTTGAGCAATTAGCAGTCACATGGTTACAATGTATATTGAGACACCCTATACATGATATATGCTCAGTCGGCTGAGGCTGTAGAAAACACTGCTTCTCTGCCGAGGGGTAATTCCCCCACCCCAATGAGTGGCCTAGATATAGCACTAAATAATCTGATGGTGAGGTTCCAGTATCGTTGGAGCTTTGGGGAATGCAGAGTACCTCTTCATTGCTATCGCTCCAAGGTCCACTCTGACCCGGAATGGTAGCACCTGATAGGGTCCTATCCATATTTACCAACCCCTCAGCTCGGGCAGGATATGACACAAGGTCAATTTGTAAGCGGAGTTTAACAGGTTTGAATTCAGAGTTTTCCTTCTCATAGACTAGTTGCTTCACCAAGGCTGAAGAACACAGGGCCCTATCTATGGGTTAAATAGAACCAAGCTGCGTATTCATGCTAAACTGAATTGTTTGAATTAGAAATGTTTGACTAAACTGCATAGTTTGAAATAGAAATGTTTTTGACAATTAAACTTCGTACTTATTCTTAACTGAATTGTTTGAAATGGAACTGTTTTTGGCATTGAAACTGTACACACACGAAACTGAATTGTTTGAAAGAGAAATGTTTTCACGTTTAACTGCGTGTAAACAAACTCTATACTTATACTAAACTGAATTGGCTGGTTTGGTTTGGTTTCTTCGTTTAATGGCATATCAACTCTTTTTAGGTTATTTAATGCCAAAGCCATTCTCCTAGAAGAACAGTAGTGGTAACATTTAACCTATAGCTGGGAAGATAAGGAGGTTCATACCTTTCCCCAGGGTATTTGCCCGAAAGTGAACGAGTACGAACTCGCGTACTACGACTCTGCAGTCCATCGCTTTAACCATTACACCACGAGGACACCCCCACTGAATTAGAACTGTCTGAATAACTTGAATAGCTTGAAATAGGAATGTTTTTGACAATTAAATTGTGTACTCATTCTAAACTGGATTGTTTGAAAAAGAACAGATTATTTGTATACAAATGGATTTGGCGTTAAATAACCTACAAAGATTGATAAGCCATAAAACCCAAACAACCAACCAAATATATACGATTTATGAACGAATAGTTAGTAAGTAAGAATTTTTAACCAAAGCAGAGAGCATTTGTTTGAACATGGTTTTATTTGGTTTGGCTTGGTTGAGTTTAATGACATATTAACGATTGTAGGTTATTTAATGCCAAATCTTCTTGATATATATATTAGATATTATTTGTAAGCTCATATTTTGTTTATAACATTTTTAAACGAGCTGAGAGCTCATTTGTTTGCATACATTAGAATACTTATACATATGATTTATAAGTCAATAGTTCGTAGGTAATCTTATCTTTAAATGACTCAGAGTTTATTTCTTTGCACACAAATATTGCTATTGTTTGCATACAGTTAAATGATTCCAAAGATTCTAACTTGAATGGTTCGGTTTAGTATTTATCATTTGTTTGCATTCATTTAAAGGGTTTCAGGCATCCCTATGTAACACAAGCAATTCAGTTTTGGCACACAATTTTGGCGAACTCTACTCATTAGACTGACTAATACCCTTGCGAAAGAGTTTCAAGTACTGCTCTGTATCATTTACAATTCAATTAGACAGACAGTTTTATACAGAGTTAAATGATCAAAAAGTTCAATATCTGACTATTCGATTTAATGTACGTCACTTGTTAGTACACATTGCTATTGGAGTACAGATATGACCTAATTAGGAGCTACCACTATAAACAGGACCTACTACTCAAGGTCAGTGTGGACCTGGGAGCAATGGAAATGAAGACGTACTCCATATTTCTAAGAGCTCAAGGACTGGCGCCTTACCATCAATTTGTTTAATGTCAAATCAATACACTCTTTGGGAGAGTCTTAACTGGCGGTAAAAATGTGGTCGGTGTATTCTACAGCTTCAGCCGAGTGGGCTCGTTTGAACACGGTTAAATGTTTTAAAGAATTGCAATCTAATACTAATATTTCAATTTAATCTTGATCATTTGTTTATACGCAATTAAACGGTTTAAAGAATAATGAATGTGTATAGAGTACTGTTTGACCCATTGATGGAACTCTAACAGTACTACCTCTCAAAGTGAACCTGGGAGTAATGGCAATAAAGACGTATTACACATTCCCCAAAATCTCGTGGATAGCAGCTTCTCCAGCAGATGCAGCTTTGTGTCATATCTAAGCCACTTTTTAGGTGGGATGTTCCACCTCTGCAGTCATGTAGTTGACTTATCGTATAGTCCCAGACATAGATAGATAGATAGATAGATATCAACAGACTGAGATAGATAGATAGATAGATAGATAAATAGATATCAACAGACTGAGATAGATAGATTATTCAAGCAAGTTTTGTTAAAGACAATGGAACACTGTTAGCTTTTTATTTTTTCAAGACTCATTATTTTTCTTGTGTCAGGATGTAGATGGTAGAGGGATTATTACATATCTTCTGCCCGAGCGCATTCGACCATACTATTGGTCATCATCAGGGCTAGTGTAGTTTTGAGTTGACTGTTGAGTTTTTATTGTTTTGATAATTTGTAGCGTTGTCAGTGGCAATGTTTTCAGCGTTTTGTTTTAAAGCGTTCGGTTGGAAAAAGGTTTAATCATAGAGTTAGATAGATATCAACAGACTGAGATAGATAGATAGATAGATAGATAGATAGATAGATAGATAGATAGATAGATAGATAGATTCCTGTTTCAGAACGGATCATGTAAGAGTAATTTTACATGTTCTTCTTTCGGCAAAGCAAATAAAATTAACAGGATGGGTCATCTTTCATTGAAAACATTGTCGTGTTTCTGAAACGCGAAACATCTTCTTTATTCACTTGGGATTCTTGTGTTCATCACAAAGTAAATGGTTCATCAATTTATTCTTACCATTCTCTGATGACTTCCAACCGGAATTGTGTGATTCCAGTCTGATGCTTAGCCAGTCGGGTGTCACTTTCTGACGCCGATCTCCCGTCTCATCACTGAATTTCTGATGACTATATATTGACATTTTCTTTTTGTTTATGGACCATTTGTTTATAACAAAATAAAACAACGGCCATTCGATATTATTTCCTTTCACTTGATTTACAAGTTCTTAGCTGTATTTCTCTGCTGTGTCACGAATTGGCGAATCATGAGGATAGGTAATTAAATGAGAGACGATAGTTTGGTTTGGTTTTATGGCATATCAACCCTTGTAGGTTGATGTCAAATACTGCCAAATACTGCATATACATATATATTAAATACATAAGATTTGGTTTGGTTTTATGGCATATCAACCCTTGTAGGTTGATGACAAATACTGCCAAATACTGCCTATACATATATATTAAATTTATAAGATTTGGTTTAGTTTGGTTTGGTTTTATGGCATATCAACCCTTGTTGGTTATTTAATGCCAAATCCTCTTTATACAGATATATCAAATATTTAGGATTTGGTTAGGATGGATTTTATGGCATATCAACCATTGTAGGTTATTTAATGTCAAATCCTTTTCATAAATAAATATTAAATATATGTTTTCTAAACATATTTTGTTGATAACATTTTTAAACGAGCCTAAACAATTTTTGCACACAATTAAATGTTTTCACTTATTTCTATCTAATACGAATTATTTTATTTACTATTTTTTAGCAGACAGTTAAAGGTTTATAGTTTTGCTATTTAACACGGACAATTCAATTGAACATGAGTCATTTTTTTCCACACAGTTAAATGATCAAATAGTTCAATTTCAAACAATTCAGTTTAACAAAAGTCATTTTTTGCACACAGTTTAAATGTCCAGCAGGTTTATTTGGTCCATAGGATCCTATCCGGTGCTACCATTCCAGGCCAGACTGGCCCTGAGAGCGATTTCAATAAAGGGGCACTTCACATTCTCCAAAGCTCCAACATTACGGGAGCCTCACCATCAAATTGTTTAGAGTCATAATTAGGACACTCGTTGAGTGGGGCGTTACCCCTCTGCAGAGAAGCAACCAGTGTATTCTACTGCCTGAGTCAACTGGACCAACGATTGTTTGGTCTGCTTTCTTTGTTTAATAATATATCAACCTTCGTGGGTTATTTAATGCTGAATCCATTTTTGTAAAAAAACACCAGTGGTACTATTCAACCCCTTAGCAATGGATATAAGAGGGTTAATATCTTTGCTAAGGGTATTAGTTCGAAAGTGAACGTAATAGCATGACTGGAGTTTGAACTCGATAAGTTCAAGGCCACAGTCTAGCACATTAGCAATTTTAATACGACGACTCTCTTAGTTTAAAATAGTGAAGTGTCTTTGTTCGAACTTATCCTAATCCTTATACACTCTCAAAAAAGATAATTATTTAGTGGGACTCAACGAGAGACCATAATGATTTCATCAATTAGTCTATGATCCCTTTATCGGCGCTGTTTAGAGTTGGTTCACTGAATCATCGGATGGTGAGGATCTTGTTTTGGTGATCTCGACAGTGTGAAAATACCTCTTCATTTCTATAACTCTCAGAACACTGATCCAGATTGTTAGTCGCAGTTAGGAACCCATCTATGGGCCAAACATTCTGTTTGAAAATAATTTGTCTTCATAGAACCTTATGCAAAATTAAATGCAAAAAATCCAATTAAGAAACATCATAAACGTTGATATGTACGTACAATGTATGTGATTCTTTACTTCTATCCAAAGAATTAGAAAAGACGAGTTGACATAGCGCTAAAGTCAATCTATAAACCAATCAAACACACTTGTAATAATCCTGGTGGATTCTCAAGATGTTGTGGTTAACGTGCTGAACTGTGAAACCGTAATTAGCGAGCTTGAAGTCTAGTCGAACTATTACATTCACTTTCTGACGAATAAGCAAAGTTGGCGAAGGCTCCCTTTTCAATAGCTACTACAACGAGGTTTAAGGGAGGTCGCTACTCCATTCCCTGAATTGCTCCACTTTACCCCTGATCCTTACCTTATAATGCTGAGTGTTAAGCAAGGCGGAATCAAGTACCATTTTTTTGAGTCTTTAGTATGACTCGACCTGGGATTGACCCCCTGTCTCCCGGACCGTTAGCGAACACTCTACTCATTAGGCCGACTAATACCCTTGCGGAAAGGTATGAACTACTTATTCCCCCACCAAAGGTTAGATAGTACCACTACTGTCTTACAATGGTTGCTTTGGCATTGAATAAACCCCTAGGATTGGTAAACCATTAAACAAGGAAAACAAACTTTTGTAATAATCCAACATTCCTTAGTTGAACGTAAATGAATGCGTGGTCACGGTCAACAATGATCTGTTGATCTTCCATCAGGGTTACCAACCTGAAAAATTAAAACATCAGTCTTCTTACATTCTATATAATCATAGAAGAACTTCCCTACATTGTTTCGTAAATGACATTTATTCGGTCCAATGGAAAAAAATCGGTTGAACCGTAGATTATCATAGAACTCTTGCCAAAAAGGAGGCTTTCAAATGCTTAAAGTACGTCTATTGTGATATTCCGAACGATTTTAAAGCCATGGAATGCACAATCTCGAAATATCATTGCCTTTCGTCCACGAATCCCTCGCAATATATATATAAACCAGGCTTCTTACAAATGACGATATGCAAATCGGCTATGGATTTTGTCATAAAACACGCATGTTTTGCATCTTTCTAAAACCTTCTGATAATATTTTGACGCATGCGCAGCGAAGGAAATGCAAGAAAGATTATAAAAAAAAATTCGTCAATTGAGAAGCAAGCAAAATGGCATCTTGAGAACAGATGATGAATGCGTTTGCCTGAAGGCCAAATTTGAAGGAGTCTCTAAACGCTTCAAACTTTCATTCACATTTACCTTTCCGTTCATTGCTATTTTTATTATTATTGTTTTTGTTGGTTTTTGTTTTTATTTTTATTTTTTTTTTTTGTTCTTTTTTTTTAATGGTGGGTTCCACAAAACCTCCCTGCGGCTTACAACATTCAAAGAACATCAATTCGTTTCCTTCAACAGTCTTGATTGGTTGGTTGGTTGATGGGTTGGCTTTTATGGCATATCAACCATTATTGGTTATTCTATCCCAATACCCGTTTACACATATATATTTATATTTTAAATATATATGATTTGTAAATGTATAATTTGTAGATAAAATTTTTAAACGAGATCATTTATTTGCACTATGTAAAATGGTTTTACGTATTGCTACATAATACCAACAATTTAATTTTTGCACACAATTAAAGGGTTTCAAATATTTCTGTTCAATACTAACAATTCTATTCAACATTACTCATTTGTTTGCATACAGTCAAATGGTTCTAAGTATAGCAAATTAAGACTAACAATTCATTTTATCGTCAGTCATTTGTTTGCACATAGTTAAAGAATCAAACAGTTCTATTTGACCAATACTGGGAACCTTAACAGGTACTACATTTCCGGGTCGGTCTCTACCTGGGTGTAATGGCAATAAAGGTGTATTCTACATTCCAGAACCGGAGCCTCATCACCATTGTCATATCTGAATCACTCGTTGGGGTGGGGGTCTTACCCACTCTGTAGAGATGCAGTCAACGTATTCTGCAGCGTCAGCTGACTGATGATTGCGAACAAGCTTCTCAATTTTTTAAAATCTTTCTTCAAAAATGGTAACTTTTTTTCCCCTTCCTTTACTTGCAAATACAGTTGATTTCACAGCGGCTATTAACGTAATACTTCATTCGACATTTTGGAAAACCATCATTGCAGTTTTTTTCAAAAGTAAATTCATAGATCAGCCTTCATGAGACAACAATTTATAATAAACTTTATATCTACATGGTACTTAGCATGTAGTCTGGCACAAGATCAACTAGAAATTAAGTCAATTAAGCTTAGGTTGGCTTCGTTTCTGGCCCGAAGTATATATTTCCGAGAGACCCTCCCCAACTTGGCATGTCGGTTCCATTTTCCGAGCAGTTAACCGTTAGCTCACCGCATCTCCAGTTGAACGAAAGAACCCAGTAGGTTACTGAACTCATCTACATTAAATATAGTGACATGCTAGTGATGGGACTCTTGTGTGAACAGCACAGAAATCTTCATTTCTTTTTTACTCAACCAGTCCGTAAAATTTGGGTTATTAAAGGAAAAGACAAGAAGCAGATTATATTTCTAAACATAGGGGTTGTTGTCTTCCTATACTATATAACAGATAATCAATGAATTATAAATTCCGATGACGGGGATGAGTTTTGTTTTTCCCTGAACAATATCAACTTCATAAAATTAGAAATATAAGTAAGTAAATTCTTTTTCTGTTTCGGGAATTGTTTCGTTGTAACAATTACTGAGTGTAACATTTCAGTTTTTAATCGAGAAGGATTGAAAAATAATATCTTTATTCAAATCTGACCCTGATAGTATGAAAAACACCGAGGTGTGAAGGAATGGAGGAACACTAGTCGGAGACGTCTGACTACAGGGCACCGTCGGCTGCATTTGCGCGAGGTATGCAAATAGGTCTCAACAGCAAATATGTGAGACTCATATAACCTGGCCAAATCGGTCCGTTGGCATCCATTGTACAAGACGTAGCAGAGATACTGCCAACGCTGCACGAGGAAAGAAAAATAAGTTTGTAGAAATGATACTTATAATAATTTGGTTTGGTTTGGTTGGGTTTTATGACATTGGAGGTTATTGAAGGTTAAATCCACCTCATACATATATACTAAATATGAAGGATTTGTTTTGTTTGGTTTTTACCGCATATCAAACATTGTAGGTTTTTTAATGCCAACCAGCTCATTGGCCTAGTGGGTAGAGTATTCGCCAATGGTCTGGGAGACCTGGGTTCAATCCCAGATCGAGTCATACCAAAGACTTTAAAAATGGTACTTGATACATCTTTGCTTAACACTCAGCAATATAAGTTACGTATCAAGGGTAAAGTGGAGCAATCCAGGGGAAGGAGTACCGCCATCCCCTACACCTCAGTGTAGTAGCTATTGAAAAGGGATCCTTCTGGTCACCCTCAACCACGGTCGGTTATATACCTCATATATGGTTTGGTAAGATTTTATGGCATATCAAACATTGTACATTATGTAATATCAAATCCTGTTTATATATGTATATTAGATATATGAGATTTTGTTTGGTTGGGTTTTATGACATGTTAGACATTGTAGGGTATCTACAGTCAAATCGTATTTACACATACACATACATATTGAATATAATTTGTTAAACTTTTATAGATAGCGTTTTCAAACGAGCCTGATATCATTTTTATTTTTTGACACACAGTTAAATGGTTTCAAGTATTTCTATATAACACAAACATTTGTTTGCACCTACTTAAATGGATGTACATAAGAGTAAATAGGTAATTGGATGGGTAATTTCATTTTTAAATGAGCTAGAACTAATTCTATTCAACATTACTCATTCGGACATCTCCACTCTAGAAGGAACCCCTCTTAAACTAGTACACAAATTCACTTACCTAGGAAGCAGCGTCGAATCAACCGAAAAGAACATCGAAACGAGGTTAACGAAAGCATGGACAGCTATCAATAGGCTATCGATTATATGGAAATCAGACCTAACCGATAAAATGAAACGCAGTTTCTTCCAGGCAGCGGTCACATCGATACTGCTATACGGGTGCACTACATGGACGCTAACAAAACGGCTGGAGAAGAAGCTAGACGGCAATTACACAAGAATGCTGCGTGCAATCTTGAACAAGTCCTGGCAGCAACACCCGACAAGACACCAACTGTACGGCCACCTGCTACCTATCACGAAAACTATTCAAGTTAGACGAACCAGACATGCAGGACACTGCTGGAGAAGCAGAGATGAACTCATAAGAGATGTACTCTTTTGGACCCCCACACATGGCCGGGCAAAAGCAGGACGACCAGCACGAACATACATTCAGCAGCTATGTGAGGATTCGGGATGTTGTCCTGAAGACCTACCTAGGGCGAAGAACGATAGGGAGGAGTGGCGAGAGAGGGTCAGGGATATCCGTGCTACCAGCGTGACATGATGATGATGATGATCACTAATAATTCAATCAAAAATTATTCATTTGTTTATAGACACTTAAATGATCAAACAGTTCTATTTATAACTATTCAATTGAGCACAAAATTAAAATGTCAAACAGTTCTATTTGACCCATAGATAAAGCCTTCTCAGTTGCTACCACTCCGGATCTGAGAGGACCTGGGAGCAATGGCAATGCAGGGGTAATCTACATTCCTCAAATATCCAAGGTTGGAGCCTCTCCATTAGATTGTTTAATGTTGTGTCCGGGACACTCGTTAGTGGTGGGTCGTACCTCTCAGCTGAGATGCCGTCGGTGTATTCTACAACCCCACTTTCGATCATCATGTCGTTTATATTGATTTAGTCTTTCAAAGAAGGTAAACATATTTTTTTAAGGATACAACTAATTGAAAACAGTGATCGTCCAGAGTGTAAAAAGAAATGAAAATGATAAAAACGAAAATATTTCATTCAGTAAGGATAATTATAGATTTGATTTGTATTTTCTTTTTTTTTTTTCTTTCTTTTTTTTAAGGCATTTCATAGATTATTTAATGCCCAAATTACTCATGTAGAAGTGGTACTATTTAACTCATAGCTGGCGGGTGGTGTAAAGGACGTTCATACCTTTCCCTAGTCTGAAAGTGAACGTAATAGCATGTCTGGCTCGAAATGAAGATGTCGCTGTCTAGGATGTTAACCACTACATCTGGGAATAAATATAAATATAGATTTTTACAAAATATTTTTTAATGATACACACGTCTTTGTAGTTCTAAAAGCAGTAAAAATGGTTTGAATTCACTTTTCCTTCTTCTAAACTGTTTGCTATACCAAAGTTAAAGAGCCCAATCCGGCCGATCATTTACTGATAGCTGGAGGGAGAATAGTTGAATTCAAATCTTTCCCAAGGTTATTAGCGCTATATAAAATGCGAGCAACTTCGTCCAGGATTTGAACTCGGGTTACTGTTTCCATTTCCTACGACGATAACCATTATATCGCGAGTGCCTCCTTGGAAGCATTTGCTGCTGTTATTCAATAAACTTTACTAAGTTTGATACATAGGCTTCATGTTGCGTACAGCACCTCCCTTTCCAATGTAGCCATACATCTAATTACTGAACAGGCTGATCATTGCATAATCCCGCGGATCTGATTGCAACTAGGGCTTTCAGTGTGACTTAACTGTAAATAGTCTGAATTCAGTTATTGTAGACAGACCAATATGAGACCCAAATTATGGGCCAAATAGTACTACTACTGTTTTTCTGTAAGGATGAATTTGGCATCAAATAACACACGAGGGTTGATATGCCATTAAACAAACAAACATAACTAAATCAAACCAATATGATGTTCAAAGAGATTTCTTCTGAGTAATCAAGTTATTTGCTTTAACATATCCCCAAGGACGTTTATAGTTAACGAAGGTGTACAGCTAGATCTCGTTCGACACTGTGATCTCCAAGACTCATCAAATCTATCAAACCAATACACCATTGTCGACTTTTTAAGGTGTGTAGACTTGAGATTACTTCACATCAAATCCTTTCCTTCCACTTATGTAAGATTAATCTGTTAAATACGTTTGAAATTGTAAAACGACGTAGTTGACATAAGAAAAAGGGGATGGGTATTCAAGTGTGGCTTAAAGTCTCTGAGTACAGTTTTGCAGGGTGTGTAATACAGTGGATGAAAATTTCTTTGGTTGGCATAATTTACAAAACACAATGTCCTCCTCTTGATAGATAGGGCGGCTCGACACAAAAGAGTGGATGCTCGAATGCAGCTATCGCTTTATATGATTGGATATAGTTGCATAGAATTAAAATATACCTTTAATCTACCGTCTTATCTTTATGGTTACGTCACTTATGAACCACCCCGTATTTACGACCGTAAGAAAATAAAAGCACACGAAATGCACAAAACTTAACCACACAAAGAAAAAGTTTTATATGGCGAACAGCATGAAGGAACTATTTAAAAAGATAGCACTCAAAACATAATCAACTCCTTAAAAAACAATTGGCCTCGTATTAAAGATATAAGCTGTTACCAACACCTTCGACCATCAAGTGTATACAAACAAAAAGCTTTGACCGATTTTAAAATATTAATTCCGGACTATGTATTTACAATTAATATATATATATATATATATCAATTTGACATTCAATGACCCATAAGAGATTAATATGCCATGAAACCCAACCAACCAACCTAAAAATATGCGTTTACAAATCATATATATAATATATATGTGTAAAAAGACTCTGGCATCAAATAACCTATAGAGGTTGATATGCCATTAAATCCAACCACCAACCAACCAACCAACCAACGTATTTCTTCGTTTTCAATTCATTCATTTGAATTCAATCGTCGATTTCGTAAGCAGTTGTTGCCAAAATAAACTCTGTATATATATATATACACACACGCATATATATGTCCCCCATATATATATATATGTATATATATAATGTAGTCTTCTTTATTCATAAATAGCAAAAGAACATATATTTGAAAGTTAGGAGACCGTCCGGTCGGCTACCACGGTAGATTACGCCAACTCCCTCTCTGTAGAAGAGTTAGACCCCATGCTCAAAAAGTGTCGTGGCTATGATAATAAACTGCATCGGATAGAGAGTCTTCAGTCTTGGAGTTTGGGAAATGTAGAGTACCCCTTTACTGTCATTGCTCCCAGGTCCACTCCGTCTCGGATTGATAGTTATTGTTAGGGTCTCATCAATTAGTCAAGTAGAACTGTGCAGTCATTCATAAAGGATCATTATTACTTGTTATTTGAAAGCATACGGTAATGTGCAACTTATATTAAATAGGAATAGTTGATAAATAGAATTACTAAATAGCAATATTTGAAACAATTTAATTGAATACGGACAAAAAAAAATATTGAATAGAATTATTAGTGTCACATAGGAATACTTGAAACCATTTAACACTGCGACTTTCTTATTAACAATTCTTGTTCTGATTGTTGAAGAGAAGTTGCTGAAGAAATTATAAAAACCTTATCGAAAACGAATCCGGTATTTCTCCGTCCGTTTAGCCATTGTTTAATCACTTATACGTTTGGTGTTGTACGATATGATATGCTTAAAAAAACTTTTATCGCATTTAATTTCATTAAATTTTCTAAATGCTTTCTTTGTGTTACTTCGTGAGTTACAAAATAGAGTCAAAAAGTTAAGAATATGTTTGTAACGTGAGGCATTATTTGGCAGTTGAATTATTTCTTGCTCACAGTTCATTGGTTTCAAGTACTGCTGTCTAGTTCTCATAATTCTATTTGATATGATTAATCATTTGTTTACACACAGTTTAAATGCTTTCAAGTATTGCTATATCAGCGCAATTGACCCTAAGGCACTGTCTTTCAGCACCTTTAAGATTAAATAGGGCTGAGATCTTGTTTGCCAAAAGAGTAATTTGAAGCATACGGTTCGGACATTCATAGTTGTTAGGGTTTAACATGACATGCTGATTGTTCAGATCGGCCATCGCCAAGTGAATTTGAACTCCAGTCGCTGAATTATGTGCACTTTCGGACATATAATCTCGAGAAAGGTATGAACTTCTTTATCACCTGAACTAAGGGTTAAATAGTATCGATGTTGGTTTTCTACAAAGATCCCTTTCGCATTAAATAAACCACGAAGACTGATATGCCATGAAATGAAGAAAATAAACAAAATGGTTTCGAAAACCATATAATTTGAAACCATATGACATATAACTGTTTGCAAACAAATGCCAATTATTAGATAAAAGTAATAACTTGAAACCAAGTAATTTTTAGCAATAGAAAGAAAGAAATGAAAACATACAATTGTGTAAATTTCTTGTATTAGATAGGAATATTTGATACCATGTAAAGTAGTAAGTTGACGACCGTAGTCGAGGGCAACCAGAAGGCTCCCTTTTTAATAGCTACTACACCGAGGTGTAGGGGATAGCGCTACTCCTTTTCCTGGATTGCTCTACTTTACCCTTGATACGTACCTTATATTGCTGAGTATAAAGCAAGGAGGTATCAAGTGCCATTTTTAAAATCTTTGGTATGACGCGACCTCGGATTGAACCCAGGTCCTGGACCATTGGCAAACACTCATTTGGCCATTGAGCCGGTACTAATACCATATAAACGTATGCAAAAAAAAAAAATCCAAAATATAGAGAATATAAATATAAACTTACTACTCCCTAAATTCGAAGAATAAAATAACCCCTGATGGGTCGACATGTTGTTAAAATAAATTTTTAAAAATCGATCAACCAGAACGAGTTTTGTGACCATTTCCCCACAACAAAGTGTTTCCGATGACTATTCATAATCTTCTGAATTGAACGGAACACGAAATCTGTCTGATTCTAATTCCTGCAGATAGGAGAAGTGGATCCTAATACACATTTTTGTGAATACTTTATTCGTGGAATTGACAGCAAGTTTAATTTATAAAACAACGTTTTGTAGAATTTCAAAGTATTTTTTTAAACGGCCTATTTATTTATTTCTCTTTCTTTATTTTAAGACACAAGTGCGACAGCATCGTTCATTTTAATTATTGCTATAGTTAGAATTTTTGTAACTTTTTTAATTTTTTGGCTGAAAGGAGAAGCAAAAATAATTATTTGAAATGGTTTTGGTCTGAGCAAAGACCAATCGATGGGCCGCAAGCCTTCGTAGAGACATTTTTTTTTATTTTCCAATTTGTTTTTTTTTATATTTTGTGGAGGGTGAATTATTTTTTGGTCACTTCCTGAACTTCAAATAAATTTTGTTCAAGTAATGAATGAAAATTGGTTTACATAATAGCATTAAAATAAATTATCACTCAAAGATGAAGCTAATTCAATTACGTAATTGAATCTTGACGAAGATCCAACTTGTTTAGCGTTTTCTTTCCTCTTTTTGACGAAATTTTCTACAAGCTACGAAAGCCATTAAGACGACTAATGTCTAACAAGGCGAAAGACGTCAAATTCTGCAAAGCCGAACACATTACACAAACAGAACAACTAATTATATTTTTAAACAACACCACGGAAAAATTATTTTACTTTTTAACGTCTATTTCTTAAGATACCTACGTTTAACTTCGATTGTCCACACCAAGACAACGTCTTCAGAAAAAAATCATCAAATATTGAAAAATAAAACCATGGATTATAGAAAATGATTGATTGATTGATTGATATTGACAGCCTGCCAACCCATTTTAGATTATCTTATGCCTAGAGATTAGGGAACCGCATTCATGGTACATTTCTTTTTCTTTCTTTTTTTTTGCACAGGGTTATATAATATCAGTTTTTTCTATCTTTTACAAATAATTTCCACACTTATAGTTTCCAGTGCTGAAACATAATGCTCATTTATTGGCTTAATAGTTATCCGTGCCTCCTACAGAGCAGGATTTCACAAAGGGTCTTTTTTATAGTAGGGATTTAGGGGAGGGTGAGGTCGGTCGAGAGACCTGTGCTCTGCTGGTCGATGCTGCTCATATTGTTACATATTGACCCTATACCGAGCCGTCAATCAGAGACGCACCTGTGCAAATAAGCGGAAGTAATCACGAGATATATCGGAAGTTGTAGGCGTTATGAAATGATATTTGCTGATGTCTGCTTGTCTGTAGGGGTCAGTTGGAATAAGTGAGGGCCTAAGTCAAAGCCAGCTTGCAGTCAGTGAGAATGCCCCGCTGGGGGCAGTGGACCCCAAGGTCTCCGGTTGAGTAACCCTCGGGTGAGAAGCAGAAGTGTCTAATGGGTCTATTTGACCCATATATAATACCTAATTCCTTTCTGCTACACAGTGAAACTTTTGGTAATGGCAACAAATGGGTACTCTACATCAACCAGAACTCCAGAAAAGAATTCACCATAGATGCATTTTACTGTCGTACACAGACACGCAATTCTTTTTTGGGGGGTGGGGGTTTTCACGCCCTCTGCTGGGAACATAAGTAACATGTTCTAAATCACTGTCAACTGGATGTTAGAGAAAATAAATTAACACTTCAAATACAAAAAATATTTACTAACACACATACACCAGTTGACAGTGGCAGTAGAACACACCGGCAACATTTCTGCAGAAGGGTAATACCACCACCTCCACCAAATGACTGTCCCTGATATGGTACTAAAAATCTGATGGTGAGATTCCTGTAATACGGGAACTTCGGAGAATACTGAATTCCTCTTGATTGCCATTGCACCCAAGTCCACTCTGCTTCGGGGTGGTAGCACCTGATAGGACCCTATCAACAGATCATATAGAACTGTTTGAAATTTAAATTGATTGAAAACAAATGATATTTGCTGAATTGAATTGTTTGAAATAGAACTATTTGATCATTTAAATGAATGTAAACAAATGACTGAATTTTAATCGAACACTGATACATAACAATATTTGGAACCAGTTAACTGAGTGAAAACGAATGAGTAACGTTGTATAAAATAATTAGTGTTAAATAGCAATGCTAGAAACCATTTAAATGTGTGCAAACAAATGAGTTTAGGATAATTTTAAAACGTTATCACCAAAATGTGTTTACAAATCATACACATTTAGTCTATATGCGTACAGAGGATTTGGCCTTAAATAACCTACAATGGTTGATATCCCATAAAACCTAACCAAACTGAATCCTATATATATATATATATATATATATATATATATATATATGAAGAGGATTTAGCATTAAATACCCCACAATGGTTGATATGCCATAAAACCCAACCAAACCAAATCCTATATATTTAGAATATGTATAAAGCGGATTTAGCATTAAATAACCCACAATGGTTGATATGCAATAACGCCCAACCAAACCGAATCCTTTATATTTAGAATATATATATATATAAAGACGTTTTGACATTAAATGACCCACAATGGTTGATATGCCATCAAACGCAACCAAACCGAATCCTATATATTTAGAATATATGTATAAAGAGGATTTGGCATTGAATAACCCACTATGGTGGATATGCCATCAAACCCAACCTAACCAAACCATAAAATGAAACCAAAGTAACACACACACACACACACACACAAACACACACACACACACACACACACACAAGATACATGTAAGGTTTCGTTGGTTTAATGACATATGAACCCTTGATGATTATTTAATGCGAAATCCTGTTTGCAAATGATTTGTAAACGAATAGATTTATGGTAATTTTTTTTTAAACAAACCTTCTTCTTTGTTTGCTTGTTTGTTATTTAATGGTATATCAACCTTCTCGGGTTATTTAATGCCAAATCCATCCTTCTTTTAGGAGGATATTTGTGGTACTATTTAACACATAGATGGGAGGATAAGGGGCTCCATGCTTTTCCCAAGAGCATTTATCTGAAAGTGAACGTAAGAGAAACTAACCTGAGTTAAATGGTTTCAAGTATTGCTATCTAATTCTATCAATTCAATTCATTATGAATAAATAGTTCTATTTGATTGGATGGTTGGTTGGGTTTTATGGCATATCAACCTTTGTAGGTTATTTAACGCCAAATACAATTTTATGTAAATCATCAGTTCTATTTCAAACAATTCAGTTTAGCATAAGCACGCAGTTTAAATGTAAGTACAGTTTAATTGTTTAAAAACATTTCTATTTCAAGCTATTCCGTTTAGTCAAGAAGTTTTAATTCAGGCAATTCAGTTTAGTATAAGTACAAATTTTGTTTACTCACAGTTAAATGTCAAAACAGTTCTATATCAAACAAATCAGTTTAGGGCAAATACAGTTTGAATATGAAAAAACCGTTCCATTTCAAATTATTCAGTTTAGCATAAGCACGCAGTTTCAATGTAAGTATGGTTTAATTGTAAAGAAAATGTCTATTTCAAGATATTCAGTTTAGTCAAACAATTCAGTTTAGCATAAGTATGCCGTTAGTTCTATTTTACCCATTGATAGGGCCCTATCAGGTGCTACCATTCTGCGCCAGAGTGGACCTGGGAGCAATGGCAATGAAGGGATACTCCGAATTCCCCAAAGCCCCAGCATCACCGGAACCTCACCATCAGATTGTTTTAGTGTCATTACCTGGACACTCATTTGGGGAGGGGTCTTACCCCTCAATAGAGGTGAAGTCAGTGTATTCTGCAGCCCCAGCTGACTGGGTAAAATTTTACTTGAGCTTGAGATAGAATCCTAACAAGTAATCCAATAAAAATTCCCCAGATATTTTAAGAAATAAACAGACTAAATAGATAGATAGATATTTACGGACGTACGAATATACGAGGATTCCAGACTTTTTTCATATCGGCACTTTTATTGATAGTACGCCCATGAAACTTTAGTCCCCTTCGAAGTAATCTCCTCCAACTGCAATGCACTAGTTGTACCGTTCCAACAACTTCTGGAAGGCCCCATGGAAATCCTCTTGTGTGAGCGTGTCAATGACCTTCGTCACAGCCTCTTTCATCTCCTCAATTGTCTCATAACGACAGCCTCTGAGCTTAGGGAATAACCAAAAGTCACAGGGAGCAAGATCTCGACTATAGGGAGGCTGAGGAACAGTCTTGAAGCCCATCTTGGTCAAATAGTCTGTGACAAGGATGAAGTTGTGAACTGGTGCATTGTCCAGGTGGAAATGCCACAGACCCGATTTGAAGAGTGCTGGCCTCTTCCGACGGAATTTCTTCCTGAACTCCCTGAAAACCTCAACATAGTAACCCTAACCCTAACCCTTTAGCCGATCAACTCTGGTGTATTGACTTCCTTACTCCTCCACACCTCTCATCATCCCTCACAGATTCCCTGCCTTCCTTGAATCTCTTATGCTACTCAAAAACTTATGTGGATGCATGCAAGATGCCCCAAAAGCAGTCTGAAGCATTCCATACGTTTCTGTGGCCTTTTTTCCAAGTTTAAAAAATAATCTTATTGCATACCGTTCTTCTAAAGTGTCTGATAGCATTTTTGAAAATCACCAGCTGTGACAATCAGGCTTTAGTAGGGCGTATTCCAATTCCTGCTGTAGCTGTTCATTTGAACCTGGAATCATAGAAATTGGTCAGTCATCTCATAAGATGTATAGCAATCACATACTGAAGTTTCAAGAGTCTACGACAATTTTAAATGCCTGTACAAAAAGTCTGGAAACTTATTGAATGGACCACGTATATATATATATATATATATACATTAGCAGAAAATGTACGCCAAGGCTGACAGATTGATAATTGACACTGTAAACAGAGAGGTTTTTATATATAAGTGATTTTGAAACATTAAATCGACGAATTTCAGTAAGCGAGAGAGAGAATAGAAAACGTAAGGAACAAAATCAGAAGGAAAATACCTGGTCACTCGGTGCCCATTTTGTGGGAAAAATATTGATGTCTAGAAATTTTGGTTTATGGTTTCGAAATGACTTATAGATATTTACCTCAATGCAGAGGATGCAGTCGGTGTATTTAAAGAACGGTGACAGAGCAGACTAGAAGTCATATAATCCTGCTGTCTTGTAAATGTTTGTTTGGTTGGTTGGTTGTGTTTTACGGCATGTCAACTCTTGTTGGTTATTTAATGCCAAATCCTGCTTATAGATATGTATCAAATTTTCATGATTTGTAAATGAATAGCTTTCAGGTTTTCAAGCAAGGCAAAGTGAAAGGGTTTCTAGAATTGCTATGTAATACTAATAATTCAATTTGATAGTTGTTTCTTTTCTGTTAATCCTATTTATTTAATCCGCTCGGGCAGGATATGACACAAGGTCAATTTTTAAGCGGAGTTCAACAGGTTACACTTCAGAGTTTTCCTTCTCCTAGACTAGTTGCCTAACCAAGGCTGAAGAACCTAGTCTGCCCTACTATTTACCCATAGCTGGAGGGAGAATTATTGGATTCATACCTTTCCCAATGGTATTAGTGCTATGTGAAATGCTATCAGTCTCGTCCAGGATTTGAACTCGAGTCGTCGTGTCCATTTCCTACGACGATATCCATTACACCACGGGCACTGTTAATTGGTTTCAAATAGATAAAATGATAAAACATTTCTATTTAATCTATAGAGGGGTCCCTAACAGGATAATAATGGAACTCGGAATAATTAAGATAAAAAGGTACGATCACTCTGGGTCAAGGTGGAGCTGGAATAATGGCAATGAAGGAGAATTCCTCATTCTCCAAAACTCTAGGACTGGAGCCTCACTATCAGATGCAGTTTAGTGTAATACCTGGACACTCATTAGGGGAGGTCTTATCATTCTGCAGATACGCAGTCTGTGTATTCTACATTCCCAGCAGAGTGGACTATAAATCTTTTGCTTAAAAGAAAAGTAACTCTTTGTAAAAAAAACTTTGTTTAGTTGTTATTTATGGCCGATACTGAATATAAAGAAAAAAGATCCAAAAACAACAAATAAAACACAAGAAAACTTAGGACTTTGTCATATTTGTTTACCCAACCCACCAACGCGAGTAGGATGCGATAAAAGGACAATTTTTTAACGGACTACAGTTGTTTAAATTCAGTTTTCTTTCACCTTGAATATGATAGTCTGTTGATATCTATTTGTGTTGTCTTACCAGGTCCAAAGCACCCAGTCTGCTCGGCTATTTACTCGTTGAAGGCTTGGTTTTCTTTGCTTTGCCTTGCTTTGGTTTCTAGAATATCAATATTTTAGGTTATTTAATGCCGAATCAATTCTAATACATATAAACAGTTCTATTTGAAACAATCAGTTTAGCATAAGTACAGATTTTGTTTACACACGGTTAAATGTAAAACAGTTCTATTTCAAGCAACTCAGTTTAGCATAAGTACATTGTTTAGTTTGATTTGACCTATAGAAAGGACCCTATCTGGGTGCTACGACTCCAGGCCAGATGGAGCAATGGCAATAAAAAGGATACTCCGCACTCTCCAAAGCTCCAGCATTACCGAAGCCTCATCATCACACTGTTTAGTGTCATATGCATGACACTTGGTTGCAGAGACTTACACCTCTGCAGAGATGCAGTCAGTGCATTCTACAGCTTCAGCTGACCGAGCCATATATGTAAGGCTTCTCATTTTTCGTTTACCTTTAAAATTAAAGATAATTTTGAAGATACAGTCACAAGTTAACTATCTCATGATGGTTTTATTATAAAACTGAAATGTTTAATATTTGTACCATAGCCAGATATCCGGATATGCGAAACGTACATAGAATGTTCGTAACAAATATACATAGGACATAGGAATCCCGAAACACGAAAAACACTTACGACTTCTTAGTTCAGGTAGGAAACTTTTTATTACCTTTGAGTTTAAAGGTTTTTCGACATAAGGAGAGAGAGGCACAATCTTTCTATGCTGGCTTTTCCATCTCCCCGCCCAACACGTGTGGTACCCGCCACAAGGCCACTGCGAGCTAGCGAAAGTCACCCTTCTTCTTCGGACCGCAAGACGCAACTAACTGACTTTCTTCAAAATCCCCAAAATCATCCGCACGTGCTTCCAGTGCATGACGTCATTCACATCCCTAAGTCACAATTTTCCATCTGGAATTTTTATTTTGACATCTGTGAACGACACATCCTCCCCCCGCGCGCGTTATCACCTGCGCTCAAGTTTGCACCTAACTATCCATGTGCTGAGCCGAAAGGTTCTCAGCCTAACTAAACCCACAGGCAAGATATATAAAGCGAAATCCCTGGGCCATTATATTACAATTCAACAACTAATAAAATCATCCTTTGAATACTGTTTTTCATATATATATATATATATATATATATTCGTCTATATATATATATATATATATAGAGAGAGAGAGAGATGTATGTATATATATATATATATATATTGTATATATATATATATATATATATATATATATATATATATATATATATATATATATATTGTACATTATTGCATTATGCAAAAATGTAAACAAACGAAAGCTACAAAATAATGCCTTATAATTCCCCAGCTGATGTGGTTCGCTTATTGGCTGAGTGGTATGATATTAGTCTAACGTAAAGTTGGGTGGGTTTCGATCCCAGCTTCATGTGTTCCACTTGTCTAGCCACACTGTAGAGTTGTGTTTCAGCGAAACATTCTGTAGATGATTATATATATATATATATATATATATATATACGTGTGTGTGAGCGTACAAAAAGAACCCACGTTAATTAAAATAGATAATGTATGTATGCATAGATAGATACTGTTGCACAGATACTATTACACCCCTAAAATACAAGTAGGTGTATGTTCGGTGTCTGTAAGAGTCATGGGATTTGGGAAATTTTGGAGCAAGCTTTCTGCAGCTTCTCCTAACTAACTAACATCTATGTGCATGATATCAAAAAAACGTTTTTCGTCTCGTGATATCTTTCAGTTTATCTTTCTTTTAATGAGGCTTCGTTTTAAAAATTCTCTATCCGCCTACTTTTTTCTTTTCTTTTCTTTTTCTTTTTTTTTTTTTTTTAGCTGGCTGCCATTTTCTTTGCCTTCAACATTGCGATGCCAAAATTCATTCTTCCCTATTCTGTTCAATAGGCAATCTTCTGTCAAGTCACATCGGCTCGAAAGTGCGTCAGCGCTGATAATCGGCTTTAAGTGAGAGACAAGACGTTACCGTAGAAAACGTCTCAGCTTACTTTGAAACTTTTTTCTTCTCTTTCACCTTCCAGCAACCCTTACACTTTTATTTAGATATATAATTCGTTGATAGAAACGAAAAGATATAACTACTTTACAAGAACGGGAATAGCTGTGTGTGGCCTACCTCAAGGCTAGAAATATGTTTATTTTATTTTATTTTATTTTGTCTTGTTTTATTTTATTTTTCTCTATGGCTCCAGCGGTCAGTGTTCAGACTCCAGCAAAGTTTAATATTTTGAATATTGCTTTTCAAGCTAGCACACTGATGAAGATTGATACGAACAAATATATGAGCATAGATAGATAGATATTAAAAGCTGGAGATGCACAGATACTGAGTTAAATATTAAAAGACTTACATATGTAGATACTGAGATTGATAGATATCAAGAAACAGACAGTTTAAGATTTCAAAGATTAGTTTTCAAGTTGAGTGATAAAGAAAGAAAGAAAGAAAGAAAGAAAGAAAGAAAGAAAGAAAGAAAGAGATTAAAATACTGAAATGAATAGATACTGAGATAGATATTAAAAGAGCGGCATAGATAGATAGATAGATAGATAGATAGATAGATAGATAGATAGATAAAAAAAGTGAGATAGATTAATACTAAGATATCAACAGAATAGGGATCTAAGATTTTAGATATTGGTTTTCAAGCCCAGAGACGAACTTGAAAAAAAATGACGTGAGCTACATGTGTGATTTAATCGATAGCTAGCTAGGTTGGAATACCATTTTTACTGAAGTTAATTTTCCTTTGATGCTATATATATCATGACATGAGCCAAACTAGAAAATGGTAACTGGAGCAACACAATATTTGTATTTTGATTCTCATTTTTTTTTCGGTTTATGGTAGGTTTTGAAAATGTGTGAAAAGTATAGGTCGAGGCTTTGTAAATCTAGCATTTTGAATGCTCTTTTTCAGGAAGGGCTGACCAGTTGTGGTTATATGAGAAACCGGCGCAAACTAATCTTCCTGTGCTTATTATATCTTTATTCATGCTCAACCAAATAAGATAAACTTAGTAAATATCGGTATTAACGGACAGGTCCACGCTGAAATAAATAGATAGATAGATAGATATCAATAGCCTAAGATAAAGAAATATTAAAAATCAGAGATGAATAGATATATCTACTGACTAGGGTGGATACAAACTGAGCTAGCTAGCTAGATAGATAGATAGATAGATCTATTAAAAATTTAGATGGATCGATACGTCGACGAATAAATATTAACAGTCATAGATAAATGCCATGACTGAAATGGATATATACTGAAATAAATGGATACTGAAATAGATAGATAGATAGATAGATAGATAGATAGATAGATAGATACCATCACACTAAGATAAATAGATACGTAAAAATATGCCTACTGCCATAACTACTTATATACTTAACTCCATCCATTGAAGTAAAATAATGTATGTATGTATGTATTAAAACGGCTGTGAGATGTATGTATGTATTAAAACGGTGTGATATATATATATATATATATATATATATATATATATATATATATGTGTGTGTGTGTGTGTGTGTGTGTGTGTGTGTGTTTATCTGTGCCTATTTGCATTCTTGTCTTTTAAAATCGGATCAATTGAACAGAATTGTTTGAAAACGGCTCCGATCACCTGGGGAAGATGCGATGAGCGTAGATTTGATTTAAAAAAAAAAGCAATTCAAATTCACCTTCTGCATTTATTTATTTCATTCTCTCTCTCTCTCTCTCTCTCTCTCTCTCTCTCTCTCTCTCTCTCTCTCTCACTCTCTCTCTCTCTCTCGCTTGCTCTCATACACACATAGCACACACACATTCAACGCACGCACACACTTTACCTGAAGGAAGCAATTCACCATGACTATTCACAACTGTGTGCCAATGTATCAGTTTGCTCTTCGCAATCATTGAAAATTGACGTTCCTAGTCTCTATGTTGGAATTGAAGACTGGGGGCACATGCGCATACGCAGTTCTTTTATCGCAACTTTTCAAAAAGGTGCCGTCTCCAACCTTTCTAAAAAAAGTTTTCCACCAGGATTTCTCTGTTGAAGGCATAATCGTGTCACTTATTAGGAACAAAGCCCAGTCGGCTGAGGTTGTAGAATATAACGACTGCGACTCTACAGAGGGGTAAGACGCCCCAGAAAAAAAAAAAACGCGTATCCTAGATATGACACTAAACAATTTGATGGTGAGGCTCCAGTTTAATGGAGCTTTGTAGAATGTGGAGTATCCCTTCACTGCCTTCGCTTCCAGATCCACTCAGTCTCAGAATGGTTCCACCTGAAAGGGTCCTATCTGTGGGTTAACTAAACTGACTTTTAAACCGATAGCAAACAAATGACTTATGCTAAACTGAACTGTAAGAAATAGAATTGTGTGAAAACAGATGACTGATATATAATTGCTTCTGTTACATAGAAATACTTGAGACTATTTAACTGTGTACTAGCAAAGGATTAATAGTTAATAGGATTATTCGTATTTGATAGCAATAGTTAAAACCATTTAAAAGCGGGCAAAAAAATGAGCTCATCCTCATATAAAAATATCACAAAGAAAATGTTTTTACAATTCACATATCTTTACTGTATTAGTATAAACATTATTTGGCATTAAAATTACCTACAATGGTTAATATGCCATAAAATCCAACCAAACCAAATCCTATACATGTAATATATATGTATAAGCAAGATTTGGCGTTAAATAACCTACAATGGTTGATATGCCATAAAACACAACCAAACCAAATCTTATATATTTAATATATATGTATAAATAGTATTTGGCATTAGATAACCTACAATGGTTGATATGCCATAAAACACAACCAAACCAAATCTTATATATTTAATATATGTGTATAAATAGTATTTGGCATTAGATAACCTACAATGGTTGATATGCCATAAAACCCAACCAAACCAAATCTGATATATTTAATATATAGGTATAAATAGTATTTAGCATTAAATAAAGTACAATGGTTGCTATGCCATAAAACCCAACAATATCAAACAAAGAAATCTTTTTTTGCTGGATTCCAAGCCACATTGGAGAGAGAGGAAATGATAGTGCAGACGCGGCAGCCAAATCGGCTTCAGATTTGACCTCCGACAAATAAAACAACCCGTACACTGATTTAAAACCCAAAATCAACAACTTCCTTCATAAAAAAGAGCAACAGCACTGGGATAAAAATATCCATAACAAACTATTCCTGATTAAGCCCATATGGGGAGAATGGAGACCAGCTTTCAGAAAATCGAGAAGAGAACAAATGGCAGTAACAAGATTGCGTATTGGTCACACGAGATTAAGCATTCTTTCTTACTCAGGCAAGAACAGTAACCACAGTGTTCGACATGCAAAATGCCCGGCACCATCAAACACGTTCTACTTGAATGTAAAGCATTTAATACCACTAGAAAGTGGTACTTTCAAATAAGAAACATGAAGGGTTTGTTTGAGAACGTCCATATGGATGACGTTCAATCTTTCTTGAAAGAGACAGGGTTATACCATAAAATATAAACTTGGGCACAGTTCCGAAAACTCAACCAACCAATCAACCTCGTACAAATAAACTATTGTTAAATAGATTTAAATTAGATTTATCCTAAGAAAATTAGTAATGAGAAATCAAAACAATCACTTGGTTATGCAAAATAATTACTTTATATCAAACTCATGTTTAATTGAAACACTTGAAACCATTTACTCGTGTGTGAGTAAACGAGCTGTGGCTTGTTAAGGGTGCTATATATCGTCATAGGAGTTGGACACGACGATACGAGTTCAAATCCTGGACGAGACTGATTGCATTTCACTTAGCACTAATACCCTAGGGAAAGGTATGAATCCAATTATTATCCCTCCAGCTATGGGTAAATAGTAGGACAGACTAGGTTCTTCAGCCTTGGTGAGGCAACTAGTCTAGGAGAAGGAAAACTGAATAGAAACCTGTTAAACTCCGCTTAAAAATTGACCTTGTGTCATATCCTGCCCGAGCGGAGGGGTTGGTAAATATGGTTAAGGGTGCTATATATAAAATGTGTTTACAAATCATTTGTATTTAATTGATATATGTAAACTGGATTTGGCATTAAATAACTCATATGCCATAAAACACAACCAACCAACCAACAAAACCAAATGTTATATCATTAATATATACGTATAAATAGTATTTAGTATCAAATCATCATCATCATCATCATCATCATGTCGTCTGGTAGCACGGATATCCCTGACCCTCTCTCGTCACTTTTCCCAATCGTCCATCGCCCTAGGCAGGTCTTCAGGACAACATTCCGTATCCTCACATAGTTGCTGAACGTATGTTCGTGCTGGTCTTCCTGCTTTTGCACGGCCATGTGTTGGGGTCCACAAGAGTACATCACTTTAGTATTAAATAACCTAATCTAATTTATTTAATGTCAACTCATCCTCCGTTTTCTTAATTAATCTTGGACTTCCTCCATTGGACAAGAGAAAATACACGGAAAAAATCCAAGATAAGGCTTTAACTGCATCAGCGTGGATCTGGCAATCCCACAGAGCGACAACAATCTGACAAAGTCTGGTGGAGTCGTGAGATACTGCTGGGGCTCTCTGGATTAGTGGTAATGACACTTCGGCTCGGAAACCATGCCTGAACCCAGAGTCATCATCTGATGGAGGCTTTGCTAGAAGGAATTCTGTTTTATAAACATCAGTTATTATATGATACGAACCTATAAAGCCATAAAACCCAACCCAATTAAACCAAACCAATTATTTGAAAGAGAATCTTGATCTCCTTTTATAATGAAACTATTTGGTCGCTAGATTCTCCGGCTTTCCTCGGGTGGTTTCTGTGTCAAAGTTATCTTATAGTGCTAAAAAGAACCTTCCCCAAGATGAAAAAAAAAATCAAGCAAAAAGACGCGACTCAGAAACTAAGAAGTTAGAATTTATGGACTTCAATTTTATGCTGTGCAGTTGAAATGAATGATGCGTGTGGTTGTCCAGGAAACATTTACTTTCCTTTGTCTTGAGCCAGTTATATTGGTTTTTGAGGGAACAAATTTCGGGTAAAAGCCTTCAGGTTTAGGGAGTGGATCTACCTTCAAAATTTGAAATCACGGTTTTCGATAAAATGAATATTAACCGGTCTCAAAAGCACTACTACTTCAACTACTGTACTAAATTGTCTTTTAAGTCAGGCAGTATTTGATGATTTACGGTGAAATTACTCAAGAAGCACCGGTAACAAACAAAATCAATCGAAATATAATCCTGCCACGGTTAGTTAGACACACAGCAAGTACCGTAAGCAACGTGAAATCTGCTAGAAGGTGAAGAGCAGCTTCTTATAGAAGCAGCTTTTTGCTGATTCAGTTGTCGGGTCGCACTTCGGCCGGCCGTGCTGGCTGCGGCGCGGATCTGGCCGGGTGTGTCTCGGTAGCTGGATTTTTCCTACGGCCTCAGGGGGCCTTCCCCTCAGGCTACTACCCCCCTTCAGGGGGGTTGGGTTGATCGCCCGGCGCCTGAGCAACCCCTAAAAAGGGGAATGCCGACGGGGCCGTAGGCATTTTTGGGAAATGCCGGGCGCCTGTGGGCTACGCCCCTGCGCCTGGACCCACCAAAAAAAAGACCTTGTGCCACACTTTTACGTTCGGTGGGGCGTGGAACAAATACCGCAACGTGAGATCTGCGTGAGAGACGCAGCAAAACAGGAAAAATAACAACTTTTATAAAGACACATAAAAGACTGTTGACTTCGTTGATATTTCAATGTCTATTTACATAATCATTAGAAAGATATAATACAAACTACTACTCTAGTCAAAAATTATTTAATTAGAACATTTTTTTACGAGGGTAGTGTCTAAATTTTTAAAAAAACTGTGTTATATATATATATATATATATATATATATTACATGGTAGGATCTGTGACCCTGGGTTTTATGCATTTTGCATTCGTCGGACATGAAACTCAGGGCAATAAACACTACTATGTAATATATATATATATATATATATATATATGTGTGTGTGTGTGTGTGTGTGCGTGTGCGTGTGTGTGTGTGTGTCTATGTGTCTGCGTGTGTGTAAATGTCAATCATTGATATTGAGCACTATTTAAGAACACTACAACATTTGACTAGTTCAGTTTCTTCACTAACATTGGTAGGGCTGTAGCAGGAGATGATTGTTGCTCTGGAGTTGCCGTTAAAAGTAGCTGCCATCATCCTAGGTTGTATTTTCTCAATGCTATTTAGCGTTTTTAATGCTCTAGGTCCTATAAGCAATCCTACCCCTCCTACTGCGGCGTTGACAGAGTTTTTCCATGCCGATACAGTGGCGAGCGACCATCCATTGCCAGTTTCATGATTTTTTATATCTTTGGTGTGCGTGTATGTGTTCTTGTATGCACATTATGTCTATTTTATGTTCTACGGCCGATGCGATTAGCTCAGGTAGTTGTCCTATTCTATTTAAGGTTCTTACGTTAAATGTCGCTATTTGTAGTGTTTGTTTGCATTTTAGTAGTTTCTGTCGTAAGCGACATTAATATTTGTCGACTTTACCAAGGCCTTCGATTCCATTCACAGAGGAAAGATGGAACAAATTCTACTAGCGTACGGCATACCTAAAGAAACCGTAGCAGCAATAACGATTCTCTATAGAAACACCAAAGTAAAAGTACGATCACCAGATGGAGACACAGAATACTTCGACATTGTAGCAGGAGTACTACAAGGGGACATGCTAGCTCCATACCTCTTTATCATTTGTCTAGACTACGTACTCAGGACATCGATTGACAAAATCAGAGAGAACGGCTTCGAACTGACAAAGAAAAGAAGCAGAAGGTACCCCGCAAAAACAATCACCGACGCCGACTACGCCGATGACATAGCGATACTGGCAAATACAACCGACCAATCCGAAATACTACTGCATAGTTTGGAACGAGCAGCTGCAGGCATAGGCCTCTATATCAATGCACACAAAACGGAATATATGTGCTATAATCAAACGAGGGACATCTCCACTATAGACGGAACCCCTCTTAAACTAGTAGACAAATTCACTTGCCTAGGAAGCAGCGTCGCATCAACCGAAAAGGACATCGACACGAGGTTAACGAAAATATGGACAGCTATCAATAGGCTATCGATTATATGGAAATCAGACCTAACCGATAAAATGAAATGCAATTTCTTCCAGGCAGGGGTCACATCGATACTGCTATATGGATGCACTACATGGACTCTAACAAAACGGCTGGAGAAGAAGCTAGACGGCAATTACACAAGAATGCTGCGAGCAATCTTGAACAAGTCCTAACGGCAACACCCCACAAGATACCAATTATACGGCCACCTTCATCCTATCGTGAAAACTATTCAAGTTAGACGAACCAGACATGCAGGACACTGCTGGAGAGGCAGGGACGAACTCATAAGAGATGTACTCTTATGGACCCCCACACATGGCCGTGTAAAAGCAGGACAACCAGCACGAACATACTTTCAGCAACTATGTGAGGATACAGGATGTTGTCCTGAAGACTCGCCTGAGGCGATGAACGATGGGGAAAAGTGGCGAGAGAGGGTCAGGGATATCCGTGCTACCAGCACGACATGATGATGATGATGATGACAACATTTGATCCTCTATTAAATCACCATGAGCTAGTAAGAACGATATATATATATATATATCATCATCATCATGTCATGCCGTTAGCAAGGATATACCAGATCCTCTCTCGCCACTTCTCCCTATCGTTCATCGCCTCTGGCAGGTCTTCAGGGCTACATTCCGTATCCTCACGTAACTGCTGTTTGTATGTTTGAGCTGGTCGTCCTGCTTTTGATTGGCCATATGCGGGGTCCATAGGATTACATCACTTATGAGATCGTCCTTGCTTTACCAGCAGTGTCCTTCATGTCTGGTTCGTTTAGCTCGGATAGTTTTCGTGATGAAAGGCAGGTGGCCGTATAATTGGTGTCTTTTGGGGTGTTACTGCCAGGACATGTTCAATATTGCTCGTAGTATTAATGTGTAATTGTCGTCCAGCTTCTCCAGCCGTTTAGTTAGCGTCCAAGTAGTGCATCCATATAGCAGTATCGACACGACCGCTACCTGGAAGAAACTGCATTTCATTTTATTGGTCATGTCTGATTCCATATGATCGAAAGCCTATCGATAGTTGTCCATGATTTCGTTAGCCGTGTGTCGATGTCTTTTTCGGTTCATGAGACACTGCTTTCTCTTTAGGTGAATTTGTCAACCAGTTTCAGAGAGGTTCCGTCTTGTGTGGAAATGTCACCTGTTTGATTATAGCACATATATTCAGTTTTGTGTGCTTTGACATAGAGGCCAATGCCTGCGGCGGATATATATATATATATATATATATTCATCATCATCATCATATCGTGCTGGCAGCACGGATATCCCTGACCCTCTCTCGCCACTCCTCCCTATCGTTCATCGCCCTAGGTTGGTCTTCAGGACAGCAACCTGTATCCTCACATAGCTGCTGAATGTACGTTCGTGCTGGTCGTCCTGCTTTTGCGCGGCCATGTGTGGGGATCCATAAGAGTACATCTCTTATGAGTTCATCTCTGCTTCTCCAGCAATGTCCTGCATGTCTGGTTCGCCTAACTTGAATAGTTTTCGTGATAGGGGGCAGGTGGCCGTACAGTTGGTGCCTTGTGGGGTGTTGCTGCCAGGACTTGTTCAGGATTGCACGCAGCATTCTTGTGTAATTGCCATCTAGTTTCTTCTCCAGCCGTTTTGTTAGTGTCCATGTAGTGCATCCATATAGCAGTATCGATGTGACCGCTGCCTGGAAGAAACTGCGTTTCATTTTATCGGTTAGGTCTGATTTCCATATAGTCGATAGCCTATTGATAGCTGTCCATGCTTTCGTTAATCTCGTTTCGGTGTCCTTTTCGGTTGATTCGACGCTGCTTCCTAGGTACGTGAATTTGTCTACTAGTTCAAGAGGGGTTCCTTTTAGAGTGGAGATGTCCCCCGTTTGGTTATAGCACATATATTCCGTTTTGTGTGCATTAACATGGAGGCCTATGCTTGCTGCTGCTCGTTCCAAACTATGCAGAAGTGTTTCGGCTTGGTCAGGTGTATTTGCCAGTATCGCTATGTCATCGGCGTAGTCGGCGTCGGTAATTGTTGTTGCGGGGTATCTTCTGCTTCTTTTCTTTGTCAGTTCGAAGCCATTCTCTTTGATTTTGTCAATCGATGTTCTAAGTACGTAGTCTAGACAAATGATAAAGAGATACGGAGCCAGCGTGTCCCCTTGTAGTACTCCTGCTACAATGTCGAAGTATTCTGTGTTTCCATCTGGTGATCGTACTTTTACTTTAGTGTTTCTATAGAGAATCGTTATTGCCGCTACGGTTTCTTTAGGTATGCCGTACGCTAGTAGGATTTGTTCCATCTTTCCTCTGTGAATGGAGTCGAAAGCCTTGGTAAAGTCGACAAATATTAATGTCGCTTGTAGGTTCTTTGCCCGTACACCTTCAAGGATTCTGCGGATGGTTAATATTTGTGAGATGTTTCTCCCAATATCCAATTATATACTCTCTCTCTCCCTCTCTCTCTCTCTCTCTCTCTCTCTCAATTTGAAGAAAGACTAAAGAAGAAAGAAAAGAAAAGAAGAAAGTCATTTATGTTTATGTACTATCCATTAATAATATAGCCGACACATTGAATATATGTATCCGCGTGTATAGTAAAAAGATTGATATATTTTAATGTTCCCACGTGTTGAAGTTAGTCATTTGTGTCGTCTGCTACCAAATCGTTTCATGCTTGTTTCCTTTACAGCTTCTTTCGCCTTATGTTATTTTCGCTTAAATTGTCCTATATGGATTCCTTTAAAAATATTATACGGGAAATCGGAGTTGTCGACTACTATAATTAAAATAATTACGTCTATACCTAGAGGTCCATATCTTCCATTGTTCTAGGGGAGGAAGAACTAGTGGCCTTGATGAGTGTGTGTTTAGTGTGAAATTTTGAAACCCCTTGCCAACGGCAGTCAGTCTAGCTATATATTAACCCCCACATAATATGCCAGTTCCTACATGCTCGAGAAAGGACTCTGAACCAGGACTTATTCTACGAGGGATCAAGTGCCAGACCGCCCCGTCTTCACAAGAGCGAAAAATAAACTCCCCGTTTGGTGATAACAATATTTAAATGCACCAGTTCCCATACGCTTTTAAATTGCTGATGATCCGGGGATCTTTTTATTTTAATTTGCCGTCACACTACTTAAATCAAAGAATATTTTTTCCAAGTTTGACAAAATATTTTGAGAAAATGCTATGTCAAAAATACTGCAGAGAAAAATATCAAACTCTAGCCCAATATCGAAGAAAATATTATGGAATTTATTGACAAAAATACTTCGAAATTTTATGACAGCCTTAAATCTTTCAGATAGTAATTTAAAGCAATAATCTTTTATCAAAGTGGTTTCAACATTCCCGAATGGTAGTTAATAGATATTTTTTGGTGTATGGAAATCTTCTAAAGAATCATTTTTTAAAGAATCACCTTTAAAACATTCAATTGGATTTAGATCGAATTGTTAACTTGCCATTTCATTGATTTTTATATGCTTTTCTGGAGGAAGAGATTTAATGCCCTTTGCCGTGTGACAAGATTTACATCGGCGATAATTGTGAAGAGCAAACTGATACATAATTACAATATTGTAAATCGTCTCGGAATATCGGTCGCTTCAGGCAATTTATGTGTGTGTATGAGTGCATATGAGGGAGAGAGAGAGAGAGAGAGAGAGAGTGGATGTGTTGGTTTTTATAGAATATTAACCCTTGATGGGGATTTAATGCCACATGATATTTACACACGCATATATTAAATATATATGATTTGTAAACGAATAGGCTGTTGGTTGGTTGGTTGGTTGGTTTGTTTTACGGCGTATCAACTGTTTCGGTTCGTTTAACGCTGAATTAAATTTCAAACAATTCAGTTTAGTATAAGTATAGTTTTTGTTTACTCAAAGTTAAATGTCAAAACAGTTCAGTTAAATGACAAAAACAGTCCCATTTCTAGCAATTCAGTTTAGCATAAGCACAGTTCTATTTGACCAATAGATAGGATCCTATCAGGTGCTACCTCTCCGGACCAGAGTGGACTTGGGAGCGATGGCCATAAAGCCTCAGCATTACTGAAGCCTCACCCTCTGATTGTTTAGTGTCATATCCAGAACACTCATTAGAGAAGTCTTAGCCCTCTGCTGAGAAGCCGTCAACGCACTCTACAGCCACAGCCGACTGGGCAAAGTTTGTTGGTAACAAGTTTTCTTCGAACCAGGGTGGATTTTTTTTGCTCACAGTTAAATGGTTTCTAGTGTTGTTATCTAACACTAATAATTCTATTTGATATAAATCACTTGTTTGGACTCAGATACATTGTTTTAAATATTCCTATGTAACAGTGACTATTTAATATAATAGCAGTCATTTGTTTGAACACAGTTCATCGGGTATAACTACATGATTCATCATTGAATAGTTTTTAGTAATTTTATTCTTAAATTAATTAGAGCTATTTCTTTGCACACAATTAAGTATTGCGATTGTCAGCACACAGTTAAATGGTTTCAAAGATAGATATGTACTTCTAATAATTCAATTTTTGTAAACAGTAGAATGGTTTTAAGTATTCCTCCCTGACACGAATAATTCTATTCAGCATAACTCATTTATCTATCACAGTTCTGTTGTTTTAAATATTGCTATAAAACACAAATAATTCAATTTAATATCAGTCGTTTGTTTGCTCACAGTTAAATGGTTAAACTGTTCTATTTGACCCATTGAGTGATTGTACCCTAACAGGTACTACCACTCTGAGTGGACATGTGATAAATGTTAATGAATGGGTACTCTACATGCCCCAAAGCTTCGGGACAAGAAAGTCACCATTAGATATTGTAGTGTCATATCCAGGACACGCATTGGAGATCTTACTCATCAGTAGAGATGCAGTCGATGTATTTTACAGCCGCAGCCTACTAGACTGAAATGCATGAGATAAATTTGAATCGCTTTTTAAAATTAAATCTACGCCCATTGCATCTTCCCCAAGAAACCAAAGGTATTTTCAAACAATTATGTTCAATTGATCCGATTTTTACTGATGAGAATGCAAATAACACTTACATCCATAGCTGCCAAAATCTACAATGCCCTACTGCGAAACCGAATAGAACCCAAAATCGACAACATACTTAGAAAAAAACAAAATGGCTTCCGAAGAAATAGATCCACGACCTCACAAATATTAACCATCCGCAGAATCCTTGAAGGTGTACGGGCAAAGAACCTACAAGCGACATTAATATTTGTCGACTTTACCAAGGCTTTCGACTCCATTCACAGAGGAAAGATGGAACAAATCCTACTAGCGTACGGCATACCTAAAGAAACCGTAGCGGCAATAACGATTCTCTATAGAAACACTAAAGTAAAAGTACGATCACCAGATGGAGACACAGAATACTTCGACATTGTAGCAGGAGTACTACAAGGGGACACGCTGGCTCCGTATCTCTTTATCATTTGTCTAGACTACGTACTTAGAACATCGATTGACAAAATCAAAGAGAATGGCTTCGAACTGACGAAGAAAAGAAGCAGAAGATACCCCGCAACAACAATTACCGACGCCGACTACGCCGATGACATAGCGATACTGGCAAATACACCTGACCAAGCCGAAACACTTCTGCATAGTTTGGAACGAGCAGCAGCAAGCATAGGCCTCCATGTTAATGCACACAAAACGGAATATATGTGCTATAACCAAACGGGGGACATCTCCAATCTTTTTACTATACACGCGGATACATATATTCAATGTGTCGGCTATATTATTAATGGATAGTACATAAACATAAATGACTTTCTTCTTTTCTTTTCTTTCTTCTTTAGTCTTTCTTCAAATTGAGAGAGAGAGAGAGAGAGAGGGAGAGAGAGAGTATATAATTGGATATTGGGAGAAACAGTCTAAAAGTTTACTTATCTTTACGACGACTTTCCTTTGGATAATATTTTCCTTTTTTACCGGTCGATGGAATTTATGTTATTTTTAGTTCTGGCTTGAAGGTATGTTTTCCCCTCATGTCCAAGATCCTTTCCGCTTTCTTTACCCGGAGTCTTGGCATGGGACTCGCATCCTCTCACGACGACCTCATCTTCAAAACTGATTTTTCTTATTCCCTATTTCCGCTGACGGAAGGAGTTCCAACTTCCGCCTTAGGGTTCTAGCAAATCATTTGGCTTCCATCTTCTTCCTTCCCCTGTCAGGCGATTCGTTAAGGCTACTATATGTCCCTGTACCCCATTTTTTACCCATCCGGTCACAAAGTACAAACATCTGTTGGTTTCCATTCTTAATTGGATTTGTTACTTCGGGATTGACCTACATTATCTCTCTTAACGGTCATTCTTTGACGGCTTGCTAAGTCAAACACCAGGGATAGTAGAAATTCCTTATTTCTCTTCTCCCAGTGGGAGACCACGTGACAATAGTTTAATTGAGTTTGTTTAGGGGATATTTTATGCAGCTAAATTTCAGCAATAAGAATAAAAAATTTTGCGTCTCATTTATTATTTGTTTATTTACTGCTAAATTTTTAGTTAGCGACCATAGTCGAGGGCAACCAGAAGGCTCCCTTTTCAATAGCTACGACACCGATGTGTAGGGGAGAGCGATACTTCTTTCCCACGATTGCTCCACTTTACCCTTTATACGTACCTTATATTGCTGAGTGTTAAGCAAGGAGGTATCAAGTACCATTTTTTAGAGTCTTTGGTATGGCGTGACCTGAGATTGAAACCAGGTTTCCCGGACCATCGTTTCAGTCAGCTAATTCCAAATATTTTGCCAGTAATAAGATTTGCATCACCATTGTGTGAATATGTGTGTGTGTGTTGATTGATGTATTGATTGATTGATTTTAATAGCATGTCAACCCGCCAATGATTATTTTATGCCTATTGGTTAGGGAATTGCTTTCATTGTACATTTGTCTTTATTTTTTGTGCACTTGTTTCTTAAGAGTGTTTTCACACAGTTAACATGGACACAATTGTATTGTTTTAGATATTCCTATCAAATACTAATAATTATGGCTTTGACATTAAATAAAGCACAAAGGTTGGTATGCGATTAGATAAATTGAACAAACTAAATCTAATGATATGGTTTAAAGTAATTATTTCTATTTAATAATAGTCATTTATTTGCAAAAAGACGTACAGTTTTAAGTAAACGACAATAATCCTTAGTAAGCAATTAGAACTCAAAGTAATAAAAATGATTTACATTTATATGATATCCTATAATACAATCAAAAACAAATAATTTGCACACAGTTGTATAGTTTCAAGTATTCCTGTATAATACTGATAATTATATGGTTTGAAATTGTGATTTGTATTTAATGATAATATTTGTTTCCGAATGGTTTCTAGTTAATAAAAGTAATCTTTAGTTAACAATTATAGCTTTACGAAACTATTCTTAACACATAACTTACAGTTATATGATATCAAGTATTCCCATCAAATATAACTCATTTACAGACAGTAGTATAATTTCAAGTATTACAAATACTAATTATCGTATGGTTTTAAGTAATCATTTCCATTTAATAAAAGTCATTTATTTACATATGGTTTCGAGAAACTCATAATACTCTTTAATAAACAATTAGAGCTTCGAATAACTACTCATAATGCAAATAATTTAGTAGCCCAGTCGGCTTGTACAATATACCAACTGCATCTTTGCAAAGGGATAAGACGCCCCTATTGAGTGTCCTGGATATGACACTAAATAATCTGATGATCAGACTACAGTAATGCTGGGGCTTTAGAGAATTCAGAGTACCCCTTCATTACCATTTATCTACTCTCTCACACACACACACACACACACACACACACTCTCTCTCTCTCTCTCTCTCTCTCTCTCTCTCTCTCTCTCTCTCTCTCTCTCTCTCTCTCTCTCAGCTGGGGATGTAGAATACGCTGACTGAATCTCTTCAGAGGGGTAAGACTCCCCCTGACAAGTGTCCTGTATATGACACTTAACAATCTGATGGTCAGGCTCTAGTAATGCTGGAGCTTTGGGGAATGCGGAGTACCTCTTCATTAACATCTTTCCCAGGTTCTCTCTGGCTCAGATTTATAGCACCTGAAACAAAATAAAACAAAACAAAAATATTTTACTGTAATATGATATCAGGCCTTTCTATCCAATGCCAACATTTTTAAAACAGATTTATTTAATCAATAGACGGAACCCAGAAAGGTACTTCGGGTTAGGGTGGACCTGGGAGTAATAGTCGTGAAGGCTTACTGCACTCACACCAGATATCCATAACTGGATCCTCATCATCAAATGCAACTGAGTTTTTTTGGAGGTTGCGGGGGGCCGTCATACACCTGTGTCGGGTATAAAATCAGCG
>OY757909.1:83933320-84020820 GCA_963585895.1 Sepioteuthis lessoniana | reverse complement strand
ACTTTCATTGAATTAATAACATCTGTTTTTAATCTTTTTAATTTTGTCTTGAGGTGAGTCACTGTCAGCAATTTTTATTATGATTAATACTGACTAGTACTTTCTTTCATCCCCTAATTGGGAGTTATGTTTTAATTGTTACACTCTCAGGCCGTCAATCAATCTACAACAGCTTGGAAAAAACAGGATTGGAACTAATGGTTGCCCGAAGGAAAGCAGACAGTTGCTGGTCCGCCCATTTCCATGAAAAAGGTTTATCTTTGTCGTAGTTATAAAGAATGTTCCATATACTGGCCTCACACAACACTATTTAACGGGATTGTAATTCAATTACATTGAACATTAAAAAGATACCTTTTCATCTTCTACTAAAGAGAATTATCCTCTTGACTAAATTGCCCAGTCGGCTGGGGCAGTAGAGTACACTGACATCACCTCTGCAGAGGGGTAAGACGCCCCCCATGAGTGTCCGGGTTATGACTCTAAACAAATTGATGGCAAGGTTCCAGTAATGCTGGGGCTTTGGGGAATATGGAGCACCCTTTCATTGACATTGCTCCCAGGTCCACTCTGGCCCGGTGTGGTAGCACCTGATAGGGCCCTATCTATAGGTTAAATAGAACTAACGACATGCTTATGCTAAATTCAACTGTTTGACTAAACTGAATAGCTTGAAATAGAAATGTTTTTGACAATTAAACCGTACATACATGTAAACTGCATGCTTATGCTAAACTGAATTATTTGAAATAGAACTGTTTTTTGACATTGAAACTGTATTTACATTAAACTGAATTGTTTAACATAAAACTCTTTTGACATTTATCTGTGTGTAAACAAAATCTGTACTTATACTAAACTGAATTAGCTGAATTAAAACTGCTTGATTAAACTGAATAGCTTGAAATAGAAATGTTTTTCACAATTAAACTATACTTACATTTAAACTGCGTACTTATTGTTTGAAATAGAACCATGTTCATAAAAATGGATTTGGCATTAAATAACCTACAAAGGTTGATATGCCATACACCCAAACAACCAACCAACCAACTTGACTAAAATCGAGCCCCTAAATTCAAATCTGAAAACAGAAGTTAGTCATCCCGTCACTTTTTAAAAATTAAACGCATCATAAATCTTATATATACCCCGTTACTCCGCGTGCCATATAACATGGTATATTTAATATTTGATATATTTGGTATATAACATGCCATGTTTAACATTTGGTATATTGGAAAGCAAACTAGATTATTCAAACTCGATAAATACATTATTACATCGCATTTTCATATTCACATCTCGTTTGAATTAAGAGTTGTCCTTCAGCTCATCTGTTTGCCTAAGCAAGATTAAAGAACCTTGTCTTACCAACTGTTTACCCATTGAAAGAACAGGTTCGTTCTTATTCTTCCCAAGTGTATTTGTGTGAGGTTAAATACCAACAGCCTTGTGCACGATTTGAACTCGGTTAAGCGATTCAATTATAACCGTCAAGCTAAGCGCACTTCTAATAGACATTATGTAAGAATTAAATACTTGTGTGTGTAAGCATATTATTTTTGCAAACTATGAAAGACGGGCTTTTCTAATGTTAAATGCGAGTCTCTTCACAAGTCTACAACTTTATATTTCCAGATTTCCACTCCTATATGAACTTTTTCTTTCTCAATCGTCTCGAGAAAATCTTAAATCAAATTCAGAACTTAAAATTTATAGCTTTTTAAACATTGTAAAAAATTTTGACATAGTAAAAATTAGGTAGATATAATTTTTTTCTTGCGAGTCACGTGAACTTTTAATCGCTTTGACATTGCTAACAAGAAAAATAAAATATTCTTGACTCTCTAATAAAAAAGTTAATGTCATATCAGGTTGTGAAAGCAACGTAATCAATATTTAACATTCACTTATGATTTTTCAATGAATAAGATTAATAACATTTTCCGTGTTATGAAGTCAACTATTAGCTGAATTGACATCCTCGTGACATTTGTGAACATTTTACAGTGAATAAATGGAACATGGTAACGAATTTTTTTTTATCAGAGCAATAACATTGAATGCTCAGAGAGAATATAGCAATTTCCAGTTCAATTTGATTTTTAATGAGTGGGTAATTGTTAGCAAATGGTTATTAAATACGAATAGTTACTTGAAGTCATATAATTGCCGAAGGAGTCCTTTTGACGTGGTGGCTATTGTACTGTACTGTGATCTCGTTTTAAGTGAGTTAAAACACCTGTCATGCAAAAGATATTCATCCAGCTATGGATTAAATAGTATCACTTCTCTTCTTCAATAATGATAGTTTTGGCATTAAATAACCTACGAATGTTGATATGACATTAAACTAAACAAAACCTAACTTTGGTATTAAAAAAATCAATAAGGGATGACACGCCCTAAAACAAAGCCATTGCCTAGCTGTAACATTTTTGTCCTTTCCTTTTGGGGAGCAGGAAGACATCTATAATACACAAACAAGAGTTTTTGCAAAACATTTTACTTACTAAATAAACGAGTTCTCTCAAAACAGCACAAACTTTCCAGGGGAGGATTATTTATAAATGAAGTCAGGTTCGATGGTTGGTTGGGTTTTATGGCATATCAACCTTCATAGGTTATTTAACGCCAAATCAATTTTTATGCAAATAATCAGTTCTATTTCAAACAATTCAGTTTAGCATAAGTACACAGTTTAATTGTAAAAAAGAAATTCTATTTCAAGCTATTAAATTTAATCAGATCTAATTCAGCTAATCCAGTTTAGTATAAGTACAGATTTTCTTTACATACAGGTAAATGTCAAAACTATTCTATATTATACAATTCAGTTTAGTGTAAGTACAGTTTCAATGTCAAAAACAGTTCCATTTCAAACAATTCAGTTTCGCATAAGGACACAATTTAAATGTAAGTACACAGTTTATTTGTCAAAACATTTCTATTTCTAGGGTCGAAATGTTGCATGTGCGAAAGAGAGAGAGAGAGAGAGAGAGAGAGAGAGAGAGAGACGAAGGACTCGACCATAGGACTGCTGTATTGACAACATATCTTCTTAACGCATTTTTCAACGCGAGGCCACTTGCACTCTGCCAGTTTCTACTCTAACAGGCATTTCTCCTGACTGACCACCAGACTACGGGGGTTGAAACTGTGTGCTAATATAATATTCGTAAGGCCCATGCGTTTTTCTTCCGGTTTGTGATTCATTTCAGCGGTCCCCCTGTTTACACAAGTGCATCTTGCTTACGAAATCTCTAACTGACGGGTCAATCTAATGTCACTATGTAACAGTATATTTCTCTGATTAACAATCCATAGCAATTACTCACTGGTAATGAAATAGTAAAGTTTTTTTTATGATTGATTGTTTTAAAGGCATGCCAACCCATCTGGTTTATTTCATGCCGAGAGGTTAGGGAATTGCGTTTATTGTGCGTAGTTTTTAAAGGTTTTTTTTTTTATTTGCACACGGATAAATGATTTCAAGCATTCCTATCTAATACAGAAAATTTTCTCAAAGATCACATTGCGTCATGAACGGAACGCCAACAGGAACTACCATTCCGGAATCAGACTGAATTAGGGAATAAAGGCACTAAAAGGATACTCCACCCTCCCAATTGATTCAGAGCTGAAGCCTCAACACTGGATCCAGGATACTGACTTTCGATTAGAAATTATCACTGTATAATACACCTTTTATTGAGTCACTAGTCGCCTTTTATTTAAGTGAAAATATACAAGATTACCTTCCAAAAATAAATTGCCGCTAATTTTTTAAAGTTAGAACCCAATGACTTGTTCGCCTATTGGTCACCGATCTGAGGATACTAGCGGCGGAAAATGTTAAGTATAGCAATCTGTTATTTGATATGCTGTTGTGGTGGGGGTCGATCCCCACGGGGTAGAGGCAAATGTGCCAGACGATGATATTGTAGTAAGCTAGATCAAACTCCATTTGCGCTATTACATTCACTTTCTCATTAATAACTTTTCAAAAAGTTATGAACCATCTTATTCCCACAACTGTGAGTTAAATAGCTCCACTAATGTTCATCTATAAGGACGATTTTGACATTAAATAATCCAGGAATATCAAACAAACAAACAAAAAATACTGCATATTATAGTTGGTTAGGCCAATGGCCCGGTTGACCGAGCCATTAGCCTAATGAGTAGAGTGTTCGCCAATCGACCTGGAGACCTGGGTTCAATTCCAGGTCGAGTCATACCAAAGACTCAAAAAAGGGTACTTGATGCCACCCCGCTTAACACTCATCATTATAAGGTGAAGAACAATCCAGGGAATAGAGTTGCACCCTCCCCTAGACCTCGGTGTAGTATCTGTTGAAAAGGGAGCCTTCGCAAACTTAACTCTTTATAGTTGGTTGTTTTGGGTTGTTTGTTCAACCTTCGTGGGTGATGCAATTCCAAGGCTGCCCTTCTAGAAGAACAGTAATTGTACTACCTAACCAATAGGTTATCAATCCGAAAGTGAACGTAAAAGAGCCACCAGAGTTCGAATTCACTTGCTACGATGTCGAAATCCATCACATTTACCACAACGCCATGAGGACTTAACTCAGGCAAAATTGAGGAAGAAATGGAAATGTCTGGGCTGTAATTCAGGATAATCTGGTATGTACCAGGCCTGTTGAATGGTAACTGGTTTGAGTGTATTGAGTGAACTATGGACGAAAGAGGGATAAGCTGATTGTGTTATCTTCTAACACATATACTTTTGGGAGTATATAACTATTATCTTTCTGCGACCATTGTATTTTTTCACATACTTTTGGTTTACGCCTCCTCTTCTTTAGATCATTCAGCTATGACAATTGAGGAACGAACATTGAATACCGAGCAACGATTAAACCGGAATTCTTCGATTTGGTTGGGGAAGTGTCCGTCGTAAGCACTTGATATGCTTTTGCAAGTGTTTAAAGATAATATAATGTCATTTACACGTGTTTTTGTGTGATATGAATAGTTCAAAGAGGGTTGTGTAAAGAGGTAAAATTGACTACGGGAGTGAGAGGCCTTCAACTAGATCAACTGAGATCAACGTTGACAATGTAAGGCAGATGGTGTGTGGTAATGGTTGGTTAACAGTTCGAATGATAGTAAGTCAGCTAACTGAAAAATGACCCTGTTTGGAAGTTAATCACCGGAGATATGGTCATGTCCGAAAAAAGTTATGGAACTATGTGTACTGAGCATCTGGTAGTTCCTGACTCAGGGGAATATCTTGTAGAACAACCTCCTTCTTCTTCTGATCCTGGTCCGTATAACTTTCTTCATTTCCGCAAGTTTAAAAGCATTATTAAGAGGACTAGTTTTGAAGGTGTAGAGGCCATCAAGAGGACCATAACGACGAAGCTGAGGGCCTTGTCCAGTCAACTGGTAGGTGGGGGCCGTAGAATACACCGACTGCATCTCTGCAGAGGACTAAGTCTCCCCCAAGGACCCCAGTCGGCTGAGGCTGTAGAATACACCGATTGCATCTCTGCAGCAGGCTAAGACCACCACAACGAGTCTCTTGGTAATGACACTAAACAATCTCATGGTGAGGTACCAGTAATGTTGAGGCTTTGGGGAATGCCGAGTAACCTTTTATTTCCATCACTGCCAGGTCCACTTTGGCCTGGAGTAGTAGCACCTGATAGGGCCCTATGTATGGGTCAAATAGAACGAAACTCTGTACTTATGCTAAACTGAATTGTTTGATATAGAACGGTTTTGACATTTAACTGTGTGCAAACAAACAAAAAACTGATACAAAACTGAATTGTTTGAAATAGAACTGTTTATATGTATAAAATGGATTTGGCATTAATAACCCGCAATAGTTGATATGCCAAAAAAACAAACCAAACTAAACCTATTATTAATCCTTAGTAAACATAAAGTAATTATTCTTTATACAAATTATTGGTAGTTTTATGGCATCAATAATTCCGTTTGAATGCAAATAATTCATAAAAAAACTACACTTGGGAGCAAATTATTTGTGAAAGATAGGAATAAAAAAATGTAAATATAAGTGCACCGATAGGCATAGTATATTCCAAGACGTGGTAACAAGCCGTAGAAATCACCCAGTCAATCAATCAAGGGCATTAGCGAGTACTGAAACGCAAACAGCGTCGTCCATGATTTGAACTCAGGTTGTCGATTACATTTCCTAAAAAGATAACCACCACCTGTCTCATTAGTGTCATGTAGACACAAACTAACTTAATCGGGATTTGAACACGGCTCGCTGATTCCTGTTTCCGCACCGCCAATCGTTATGTCATACTGCTGGTCTCTTTTCTTTTTAAAGTAGAGAATTAAAAAAAAAGGGAAAGAAATAAAAAGCAAATAATCAAATACTTAAATGTTAATTGCTTCTTCATTCATTCTCTGATTATTAGACCAAAAATTAAATTTAAAAAAAAGCAGCCAGCAATATCACGTCTATTAATTTGAAATTATTTTAAATGCAATGCGCTTACCTGATTTGCTGGCTTGAATACATTTTCAACCAATGAGTCGCTTCCCAGCGGCTTTGCCTCTTGTCACTCAGCTTCCCATCGGCTGTTTAATAGCGTATGTCGAGTGAGAAAAGCCGAAAAGCAATTCCCGTAATCACTAACTGTTATCGGAATTTAGCATTGTAGCAAGTGTGAAATCGGCACCATCTCTGGATCTTCGCTCCCAGTAGATACCGCCGGGGCTCGGCCGCAATCGGCTGTTAACTGTTGCGTGCTTATCAATATTAAGTAAGTAAAATATATTCGACGTCGAACCAAACCTCCCTATCCGACGAATTCATCCATGGGGAGTGGTGAAATGTTGATACGAAGTACTGACAATGCAAACCAAAGCCAAAGTACGTCCGGGTGAATTGACACATTAGGAATATTAATACCATTAGTTTCATAATACCACAAAAATCAGATCAATAAGACCTTTACTTTGGGTGGAGTTCCCATGGCGTAGTGGCCAACGTGCTGAACTTCGACATCGTAGTAAGTGAGTTCGAACTCCAGTACACCTTCGAATGAATACCCTTCGGAAAGGCATGAGCTTCCTGGTCTCCCTGCAATCGGTTAAATGGTACTACACTTCTTTGCTTTGATATTAAATAACGCAATAAGGTCGGTATACGAGGTGCATACGATAAGTTTCCAGATTTTTTTCGTATGGGCACTTTTATCGATAGTACACACATGAAACTCTAGTCCCTTTCGAAGTAATCTCCTCCGGCTGTAATGCACTTGTTGTACCGTTACAACAACTTCTGGAAGGCCCCATGGAAGTCCTCTTGTGTGACCGTGTCAATGACCTTCGTCACAGCCTTTTTCATCTCCTCAATGTCTCATAACGACTACCTATGAGCTAAGGGAATAACCAAAAGTCACAGGGAGCAAGATCTTGACTATAGGGACGGTGAGGAACTGTCTATCTTGGTCAAATAGTCTGTGACAAGTATGGAGTTGTGGACTGGTGCATTGTCCCAGTGGAAATGCCACTGACCCGATTTGAAGAGTGCTGGCCTCTTCCCAAGGAATCTCTTCCTGAACTCCCTTAAAACCTCAACATAGTAACCCTAACCCTACCCCTTTGGCCAATCAACTCTAGTATATGGACTTCCTTACTCCTCCCACACCTCTCATCATCCCTCACAGACTCCCTGCCTTCCTTTAATCTCTTATGCCACTCAAAAACTGAAGCTGGATTCATGCAAGATGGTCGAAAAGCAGTCTGAAGCATTCCATACGTTTCTGTGGCCTTTTTACCAAGTTTAAAACATAATTTTATTACATATCATTGTTCTAAAGTGTCAATTTTCATTTTTGAAATTCACCAGCTGTGACAATCAGGCTTTAGTAGGTTGTATTCCAATTGCTATTGTAGCTGTTCATTTAAACCTGAAATCATAGAAATTGGTCAGTCATCTCAATACATGTATAGCAATAACATAGTGAATTTTCAAGAGTCTACGACAATTTTAAATGCCCGTACGAAAAAAGTCTGAAAACTTATTGTATGCACCTCGAACCTTAAAAAAAATAAACCAATCCAAGACCTTTTCTTTGACGTGTACGATAGCATAAACTTCTTGTCTACAGTTTGGAATCCACATTTGGCTGTGTTTTTCGTAAATATATTTTGAAAACATATACGAATTACACATAAATACGTACTTATTAAACTTTTTTTTTCAAAACGTTAATTTTGTAATATTTCGTTTAGTAACAGTCAGCCACCAACACCCTCAGAATCCATATATAGCGGATGTGTTGAAAATTTGCACAGGCGTGATCCACAGGTGACGAGTCAAAGTTCAATCGTCGTTTGATTGGGCCAAAGAAACAATTGAAACTGAATTTGCACACGTTGGTAAGCAACGGTCTGTCCCCTGAGATTTGAGGGATTTATTTTGACACAAAAATTGTTCTTTGTAATTATATTCTGCAAAAAGACTGATATGGGATCTATGTACTTGTGATTAATATTGTATATAATATCGATCACTAATACATAGATCCTATATAATTTTTTTTTTTCAAAGCGTTAGTTTTGTGATATTTTGTTTAGCAATGGTCTCCCACTTACACTTTAGGCACCCGACTATAGCGGATATGTCGAATATTTGCGAAGGCGTGATTTACATGTAACCGGTCAATATTCATTCGCCGTTTGATGAAGCCTGAGAAATTGTTGGAATCAAACGTGCGTTCGTTAGTTGGATACAAGCTTGGTGGCGCTCATGGTTTAACAGTTATCATCGCTGGAAATGGGATAAGTAACCAGATTTGGAACCCTGGACGTGGCTGTTTGTATTTCATATGGCACTGATACCTTTGGGAAGATATCAACTCTTCTATTCTCCCCAATCCCGGCTATAGTATGTTAGACTAGGTCTTTACCCTTGCATTGGCAACCGGCTTTGTCGAAAAAAATCTCTGAATTCAAATCAGCTGTACTCTGCTTAAGAATTGTCACGAGGTGAGGGTAGTGGTTAGATACATATAGGTCACGTGAGATTTATTTTCGATTTAAAAATCAAGTTGAGGCCCCCGATGGTCGAAGAGTAAAGTCGTGCTAGTTTCGGCCCTTAGTAAAACCTCCCTTTATCTCAGGTGTGTGTAACGACTTATAAACGAAAATGTTCTTCTTCAATGTAACGATTTCTTAAATAAAACGCCTAAGGTCCTAAATAAATGTGAGTGAATTTTAGGACCAAGGGGTTTTTCGACTTCTTTCGCCCGTGAGGACGCTTTACCGTGATTATGCAATTGTAAGTAGGTGCGTTGAAAATACAGGTCGATAAAATTAGGTTTTCACAAGATACGAATTAGTATATATACATATATATATATATATATATATATATACATCAATTCGTGCATTGTGTCAACTTTATCATATATATATATATATATATATATATATATATAGCCAAATTTTGATTATCCGTAGAATTCTTGAGGGTGTACGTGCAAAAAACTTTACCAAGGCCTTTGACTCCATTCATAGAGGAAAGATGGAGCAAATTCTACTCCCTTACGGCCTACCAAAAGAAACTGTCGCAGCCATTATGATTCTCTATAGAAACACCGAGGTAAAAGTCCGTTCTCCGGTTGGAGACAGAGACTACTTCGACATTGTAGCAGATGTACTGCCCGGAGACACATTAGCCCCATACCTCTTTTTGTCTAGACCACGTGCTTAGAACATCTATTGATAAAATCAAAGAAAACGGTTTCAAGCTAACAAAAGAAAGAAGCAGAAGATACCCCCGCAAAAACAATTACTTACACCGACTATGCCGATGACATAGCGCTTCTGGCAGATACACCCGCCTAAGCCGAATCCCTGCCACATAGTCTGGAACGAGCTGCTGCTGGCATTGGCCTCCATGACAATGCACACAAAACGGAATATATGTGCTTTAATCAAACAGGCGACACCTCCACACTAAACGGTAGCCCTCTGGAACTAGTAGACAAGTTCACCTACCTAGGAAGCCATGTCTCATCAACCGAGACAGACATCAATACGAGACTAGCAAAGGCATAGGCAGCTGGAGAAGTAGGGACGAGCTCATAAGGGATGTACTCTCGTGGAGACATTCACAAGGCCGAGCAAAGGCAGGGCGACTAGCTCGAACATACATACAGCAGCTCTGTGTAGATACAGGATGTAACCCTGAGGACCTGCCGGAAGCGATGGACAATAGGGAGGGGTGGCGAGAGAGGGCCAGGGATATCCGTGCTGATGGTGCGACATGATGATGATGATGATGTATAGCCAACAACTTGAAGAGAGACGAGATGGCCAAAGACAAAATCCATGCGACATTTACTTACGTCGTTAATTCATTTCAAGAGTAAGAAGTTTGAGAAAATTAAATCAAGACTTGGTTTTTCATTATACCAAAAGAAGAGTTTCAGATAATGCTTCAACGTGTGTTGAACGGTAAAGCGACAGTTCGAAAGAAAATTAACGTTTCATTGACTGTTCGTTTTTCTTTTGGTAAATACACCTTCAGTCTGGACACTTTTTAAACACACCTCGTATTTTTCTTCATTTGTTCATTACATGATCTGCAGTTGCCTGAACGTGATTTTTTCAGGTTTAGCATTTATCGGATTATCAGTAATGTTGTTATTTATTAAGCTTAGTTTAGTCTGTCCCAAGGCTATAAGTGAAGGGTACTCATTGACGATCGAACTAATTTCATTAGTAATTATCTGCAAGACTAGCTTGCTAACTTTTACTTCAAAGCAAGGCTCCATGTCAACTCTATTTCGTTAAATATTCATCCACGCAAAAATATCTCATTTATATCGAGATGCTGGCCATTATTAGCTTGTAGATTAGTCTCTTAGAGTATCGATCTGCCATGTTAACGGAGCCTTGAATATAAAGACTGCATCCTCTACAGAGGATTAAGGCCATACCAAAGGGTTGTTATTTGTATATCTGTACACTAACCCGGTGGTAAAACTCGAGTTCTGGAGCTCAAGGAAGTACGAGCTTACCACTTCATTAACAATACTCCCTAGTCCACTCTGAGTCGAAGTAGTAGTAACTTTTGGTGACCAAACTATGTCAAAAACATATGTTTGAAAATTATTAGTAATACATAGGAAACCATATAACTGTATGTATTTACCAACCCCTCCATACGAACAGCATGCAACACAAAATCAATTTTTAAGCGGAGTTTAACAGATTTGAATTCAGAGTTTTCCTTCTCTTAGATTAGTTGCTATATCAAGATTAAAAAGACAGTCTGCCCTACTATTTTACCCATAGCTGAAGATTGAAAGGAAGCTGTCAAAGATCCTTTGTGAACGAAGATTTCATACCACAAATGAAATACAGACAGCAAACGCAACATTACAGCAAGTTACCACACATATATGGCCCTCCAAAAATTCATTAAGATTGTATTCCATTAAGGTATTAAAGTGATATGAAATGCATTAAGTCTTGTCCAGGTCTTGAACTTGTGTCACCGTGTCCATTTCTTATGCTGTGTATATATATATATATATATATGGGGGGCGAAGAGGCAGCCTCATTAATAAAACTTCACGAAAGGCCAACCATTAAAGTTTTGGATTTGCCTAATGTTTAGTCCAAACATCAAAAACGGTCGATGAAAAACTTTTGGACATTTCTTACAGGCACTAAGTTCTGATCTGCGTTGTTGATTCGTCCGGAAATAGAAAAGGTTAAGTGAAACAAACAAAAAACAAAAACAAAAAATAGAATTAAAAAAATTCCTTGTCTGTGTCCTTTGAACAAACTTGTATATAAGTAGATGTAATTTTATCAATACACCTTCTGATGTTTGTTCAACTCATTACTTTATCTATCTATCTATCTATCTATCTATGCCTTTTAATACTGGTCTATCTCTCGCGGTATTGGTTGATATCTAGACTGTTATAGATGGAAAACAGAAAATAGATAGAATTAAACGGATTGAAATTGGTAGATAGATAGATAGATAGATAGATATTAACATTTTTTTTGTTTTTAACGTTTCATGTGTGTTGTCTCAAAATAAATGCAACTCATTAACATGATAATAACTTGTTACTGAATCAAGTGCAATGACAGTCATTTGGAATACGTCTTATAAAAAGATGTATCCTTTGAGCTAGATACATCAAATCAATGTTTTTTTTTAATTGTTGTTATATCAGTTTCCGGGACATGCAATTTTTTTTTATTCCCTTGTCTCTGTAATAAATCATAATCATATTAATGGGTTGCATCTATTTTGAAAAGGATTTGAATTATTTTATCTACAAATAAGAAGTGACGTAAAATATGTTTCCTCTCTTGTCCAAGACAAGACATTGTGATCAAGGATTGAAAGTTGTTATAGTATACTATTTTCAAATCTGAAAGAAAAAAAACGCAACATTATTATTAGTAGAGAAATTAGCAGTCGTATGGGTCTCATCTATATTGAGACACTTTGTACAAACTCGTCTTTTCAATTTTTAATCTTCCTGCTGTTTACACACACACACACACACACACATACACACAAGCACAGATGCACCACATGGACGCTTACGAAGCGGCTGGAGAGGAGGCTGGACGGAAATTATACAAGAATGTTGAGAGCAGTATTAAACAAGTCCTGGCGACAACACCCCACGAGACTCCAACTATACGGACACTTGCCCCCCATCACAAAAACTATACAAGTTCGGCGAACCAGACACGCAGGACACTGCTGGAGAAGCAAGGACGAGCTCATAAGCGATGTACTCCTGTGGACCCCCACACATGGATGTGCAAGAGTGGGACGACCAGCACGAACTTACATACAGCAGCTATGTGAGGACACGGGATGTAACCCTGAAGACCTGCCGGAGGCGATGAATGATAGGGAGAAATGGCAAGAGACGGTCAGGGATATCCGCGCAGGCGGCGCGACATGATGATGATGATGATATATGTAACTAACCTGTTAAACTATGCTTAAAAACAGACCTTGCATTACATCCTGTCCTTGCCGACGTGTAAGTATATATATATATATATATATATATATATAAGCCTCTCTGTTTATAACTATCTATCTTAATCTGATCATAGATTGATAAAAGCTTTTTAGTTTTTCAAATTGTCAAACTAGATTGTTCCAGTTATATAAACAACTTTCGTCTCTTCAATTTTTATCTTTTATTTATTTGTCGCCTGGGATAAATAGTTAACATTCTGGTCTGGGACATCGTAATAAGCGAGTTCGAACTCTATTCGTGCCATTGCGTTCGTTTTGGATTAATACCCTTGGGAAACGTATGAACATCTTCATCCTACCACCTATATGATAAATATCACCACCTTGGTTCTTCTGCTAGGATGGCTTTGGCATTGAATAACCCATGAATGTTGATATGCTATTAAACAACGAAAGAAAAAAATGGATTTATTTCTCACGTTATCTTTGCATTTACTTTGATACAATATATATATATATATATATATATGTGTGTGCGTGCGTGCGTGCGTGCGTGCACGCGCCCGCGCTTGTTATTTTATCTATTAGTCTTTTCAGTTCCGTTCGTCTGCTTATATCTATAAATAGCTAACTTGCTAGATTGTTAGATCGGTAGATCGATAATTATGAAAAGAGAAAGTGATTTATAAACTAAGCTGGGTTGATCGGTTAAATTACACACGCCTGCATCTCTCCAGGAACATACGCCCTCCTATACTAGTGTCCTTGTGCCAAAGTTATGGCTATTTTTGAGGGGAGGCCACCTTACGTGGTGTTAGGGTTTATAACCTAGTTTCACAAATCCATTACTGCTGAATATTGTACATATATTTATATATATATATTTAAAGTAATCTTCAACGGCAAAGACGCCCTTACACAGTAGTAATATGCTAAAACAAAAGTTACATCACTTTTGTAATAGATCCTCCCTTGATGATGGCCCAAAGTCGGGCAGAAAGTACCAGCGATACATACAACTATGGACAATACATAAATCAATTCCCCCGAATACGATAAAAGTAATACGGGAATTCGAAAGGATCCAGAAGAAAATATGTAGACATAAAATGTCTATTATGTTTAATGAAATTTGCATATTTATATATATATATATATATATATATATATATATATATATATATATATATATTTATATACATACATATATATATTAATCAAAATTTTTGAAATGAAGCTTGATAATTTTTATCACTTAAAATATTCGGACTCTTGTCTTAAGCTTCATTGTTATACAGAACCCGAACCCAGCAATATCTAAATAAATCTTACAAGAAAGAATTTGATGAGGTCAATTCGCAACAAATCATCGTTGGAGAAAATGAAAACCAGTGGTATGAAAGCTCAGGTTCATTACGCACCAATGAAAGCCATTGTTAACATCAGTAAGCGCAAGTTATCTCTGAGTGCTAAACAAGGGTCTCAACTTTGCCACGACCATCAAGCGGATCCCCTACTTTAGATTTGGTAGCCCCAATTGAGGAGATTGCCTTTAGAATTCCTAATATAGATGAATTAATATAGAAAGTGAGACAAGCACTAGAGAAATCAAAACCTCCAAAACCAAACATCTAAAAGGAAGACTGGTCCTCAAATCATTACAGAGTGATGAAAACATTATAATCCTACCGGCAGACAAAGGCAATGCTACTATAGTAACTGATAACGTCGAATACTCCAAAAATTGGCAGACCCAATTGCCAACCGTGGCTACTGTAAAACAAAAAAAAGATCCGACCCTGAAGACAGAAAGGAAGCTGCCAAAGATACTTAGTAAGAACAAAGATCTCACACCACAAATGAACGACAGACAGCAAACGAAGCACTACAGCAAGCTACTACACATACATGGCCCTCCTAAGATTCGTAAAAATGATATCCCATTAAGACCCATTGTTAGACACAGAGGTTCAGTACGTTCCCCATTGACCCGCTTTCCTTGTGGAGTTAGTCACCCACTAACGGCTAAGGGCTCATCATATGTCAAAAACTGTGCCCACTTCTTGGAAATAAACAGCAAGGCCGCTATTCATTCTGACCAGATAGTGAGTCAAGATGAAGTTAACCTGTTCATTAGGGTTACCACTGATGAGACAACAACAGTGTTACAGGATAAGCAGGAAACGGGATAAGATTAAAGCTTTTGGTTAAAAAGAGTTTCACAGTGAAATCATCTGGAGATTGTAGGTTCAATCCTAACTTCAGGTAAGTAACAAGTGAGACTTACTAAAGCTTAATAGTTGCACACCTTGTTTTTTGTTGGTTTTTTTTTCATTCATTGACCAATCGGCACATTCGCGCTGGATTTATAATTTCTTTCATTTACAGGCGATATTTGACTTGAAGCGAAAAATTAGAAGGATCCAAATCCAAAATAATTTAAGAAGTATTTCCCCTCCTAACATTTTTAAACCCGTGAGAACCAGAGATAAATCATCATCTTTTTATTTTATTTTATCTAACTTTGAGCCTAGATTAATTTTATAAGTGAAGAAATTTATATTCATTTTGTTGGAATGGATTTATTCTGTATCGACTCAACTACCTTTCGGTTTATTTCTTTTGAGTGAAAATCTTTTTCTTTTGAGAATGCATTAAATTTCAAGATCATTTAACTAGCTTAACTTGAACAGATATGTTTGTGTTTACATTGATTTGTTACCACTGCTACCACAGCCTAAGCTTGCTGATGATAATTTACGCAACTGCTGTATATAGGTTTGATGCATAAGCTTACAATAACTGCTACATTTAATGCATGAATCTTCACTTTCTCTCTTAAAATATTTACTCCTTGACTATTGTAACTTCTGTTTTTCAGTATATTTTCACTCAATTTATAAAAATAATTTATTGATTTTTAGATTGGTGTTTTATTCAGTCATTTACACCTTTTTCGCTACATATGCATCCTCCAATACAAACACACACATACACACACACGCACGCGCGCACGCAATATATATATATATATATATATGTTGGTGTTCATGAGACATTTTGTTGTATGGGGGCGCACATGACTAGAAACTCATGCATGGCAGTCACAAAAAGGCTTGGTCCCAACGCCAATCCTCTACGAGGGAGCCTCAAGCGCAGGGCCATAAACTCGCCTTTCGTGCCTTTTAGACAAAAGAACTAATATTGCTTGAGAGAAGGCCCCCTGGGTCCATCCGAATAACAATCTTACCCAATTTAATTGCCCAAAGAGAAAGAGAGAGAGAGAGAGAGAGAGAGAGAGAGAGAGATTGTGTGTGTGTGTTTTGTTAAAGGCCTCAGAGATAGATATCATCTTTCAGCCTTTTTAATATGTTTTTATATCAACTAGTTTGTTGGCCGATATTTAGATTTTATATCCCTTACTTCAATTTCTTCTTGTTTTAATTTATTATCCGTAACTTTTTCTTCATCTTCCTTTCACTGTACCATCTTGCCTTTAGTTCTCAACCTCTTTAACCTACCATTAAATCCTTCCTTCCACTACGCCTGATTACACGTCTGCGTCCGTGTGTACAAAAATGCCTGTCTACATCCATGTATGCATTTCCAATCTAGCGAATCAGTTTTCTTCCGTTCTTCCTTTTCCCGTCCGTGTCAAAATCGAACGATTACTCAGCTCGGACGTCTTCAAACTGAGATGCTACCTTGCATTAGATGCTAAATCTTCAGGGACCGATATATTACGCTTATAGACCCACAGACTTCACTTTATTAGTCCCGTATGGTTAAGATGCCAGTGACCCATATTTCCAATTAATCATCTTATGGACATAAATAATACATTCACTTACTTTTTGAGAACGAATACACTTTTCTAACACTCACCCATTACCTATATTTGTATTCCTGTGTTTACCTACACTTAAATGAAGATTTTGAGGCTGGAATAGTTAAAGTGCTTGACTGCAACAGCTTAAACAAGTTCAAACTCAAATCACACAATAACGTCTACTTTTGGACTAATGCCCTTAGGAAAGGTAGGAAACCCCTTATCTTCCCGGCTATAGTTTTATTTAGATCGGTTTCATGGCATATCAACCATCTTAGGTTAATACCAAAGCCCCTTGATAGATATATATCAAATATATCTGATTTGTAAACCCATTTTTGATAAGATTTTTAAACGAGCCTAAGCTAATTCTAAATGATTCCAAATAAACTTGTAACACAAACAATTCAATTAAACATCAGTCATTTGTTTACACTCAGTTAAATAGTCAAACAGTTCTATTTTAAATGAATAAATTTAGCATAGGTCGTTCGCTTGCGTTCAGTATAAATGTCAAACAATTCTATTTGACCCATAGTTAGGACCCTATCAGTTGCTACCACTCCAGCCAGAGTGGAATTTGGACTGATGGCAATGAAGTGGTACTCTGCATTCCGCAATATGACAGAAGTCTTACCATCAGATTGTTTAGTGTCATATCCAGAACATTGATTAGATGGGGGCGTTACCCCTCTGCAGAAATGCAGTCGGTGTATTTTGCAGCCCTAGCTGACTGGGCTGTCCTAGCTATAACTTCAATAATACCACAACTGGCTTTCTACAAGGATGGCTTTGGTAACCTGCAAAGGGTTTTGATAACCTGCAAAGGGTTTTGATTACCTGCAAAGGGTTTGCCATTAAAAAAAAACTGGATAATTTTGAAAAGAAATTATTTTAAAAACTATGTCATATTCATTTCTTTTTTTATTCACACAATCATTTTTAGAGCTTTCGCTTTGTTTTCACTTTTTCCCCGACTGTGAAATTATTTACATGATTTATAGAAATTCATTACAGTATGTATTCGCCCAACTCTTTCACCATGTTGGCCTGTCTGTTGCAGCTGTAGAATACACCAACTGCTTCTCTGCAGAGACCAGCCCCCAATAAGTGTCCTGGATATGACGCTAAACAATCTGATGGTGTGGCTCCAGTAATGCTGGAGCTTTAGGGAATGCGTAGTGCCCTTCATTGCCATCACTCCCAGATCCACTCTGGCTTGGAGTTGTAGCATCTGATAGGGTCCTATCTATGGGTCAAATAAAACTAAACTGTGTCCTTATGCTAAACTTTAATGTTTGAAATAGAACTCTTTATATGTATAAAAATGGATTTGGCATTAAATAGCCTACAACAATTGATGTGCCACAAAACCAAACCAAACCAACTCCTTTATCATGGGCTAGATGTGACAAAAGGCTAGTCTCCTTCTTAAAGTAGAAGACAGCTGATTTAAATTTAGCGTTTTCCTTCTCTTTGATAGTCGTTCTGTCGACGAGGCGTAGAGTAAGCTAATTGTATCCCCTGAAGAAGTGTAAGACCCCTCAAAAAAAGGATTCACGAGTATGATGCAAAACTACATGTTGTGGTTAAGTTCAGTTTTGGGAATCTGGGGAGTGTAGGATACTGCATTATAGCCATTATTCCTAGTTATAGCTATTATTGCCAATCTCACAGTGACTCAGAGTCTATGTTAACCCATAGATGAGACCCTAACAGAGCACCATCAATTGGTTAAATAGATCTGCTTGCATATTATTCGTATTTGAAATAAGAATATGCAAAAGAAAGTCTCTGTGCCTGATGTAGTATTCAAGTTGATTTCAGGGGGATCCAGTGGCGTAATGTTGTGTGTGTGTGTGTGTGTGTGGTTATTCATTCTTGTTTAAGTATATATATGTATATATATGGTGCGGAAGGAAAATATGGAATACTTTTTAAAACCTTTTTTAGTCTGATTAGTCCAATTCTAAATTTTCATGATTTGTTCTATTATTCAAGCACTTTTTCATTAAAATTCAGCCCAATATGTGAGCAAGAAAAGAAACGATAAAGAATCTATGATTTGCTTAACGCCGAAACCGAGCCCAAAAAAGTTTCTCCTTGTAGCCCAGACTTTAATACCCTTGACTCTGCTATATGGGACATATCAGAAAAAAAAAACAAATGCAACTTCCCATCCAAATATTGGTTTGCATTCAAACTGCTATTGAGGAGAAATGGAATAAAATGTCTGAAGAATTTATTTTGAAGGCAGGCAAATCGTTTCGAAGGCAAGTTGATACAATAATTATAAAAAAATTACTTTTTTCAGCCTATCTTCTTATTTTGTTGTTGATTTTTTGAAAATAAAATTAATCTTGTTTTATTATAAAGTCGTTTATTATTATACTAGAATATTCTTGGTTTTGCTTCCGCACCCTATATATTATAGCATAACGATCATTGTCGTAAAAAATGTAAAGATGACTTGAGTTCAAATCTTGGACGACGTTATTTACATTTCACTTCGTTCTGTGTCATTAGGTATTAACCAATCTGTTATAGGTTAATTGTGTTCGTTTTTGTTAATTTGCTTGCTTGTTTGTTTGTTTGTTTGTTCTTTTTAAACCTTAGTAAGGCAACTATTCTGTAAGAAAGAAAACCCAACATACAAACTGACTTCGTTGATCATCATCATCATCATCATCAAGTCACACTGACAGCATAAAGTTCTATGACTCTCTCTCTCTCTCTCACCATCCATCCCTATACTCATATATATAACGTCACAAAAATATCATCATCATCATCTTTACGTCACACTGACAGCACAGAGTTCTATGACTCTCTCTCTCTCTCTCTCTCTCTCTCTCTCCCCATCCCTTTCCACATTTATATAACGTCACAAATTTTAGAAATTGTACAACTTTTGAACAAAACCTATTATATCCATTTTAACTAGCGATTAATTTGTACTAATTTTAGAATATAATATCCATAATATATGTCCACTTTCAGTTGCCCAGTCGGCTGGGGCTGTAGAATCACATCGACTGCATCTCTGCCAAGGGGTAAGAAAACGAGTGTTCTGGATAGGACGCTAAAAAATCTGATGGTTATGTTCCACTAATGCTGGAACTTTGGCGAATTCGGGATGCCCTCTTATTGCCATCGCTTTCAGGTCCACTATGGTGTGGAGTGGTAGCACGTGATAGGGTCCTATATATGAGTCAACTAGAACTGTGTGTTTAAGCTGCGTACTAATTCTAAACTGAATTGGTTGATATAGAACTGTTTTTAGATGTAAACTGCGTACTTATGCTAAACTGAATAGTTAGAAATGGAACTATTTTTGTATGCTAAACTCAATTGTTTAAAATAAAACTTATTTTGACATTGAAACTGTACTTACGCTAAAATGAATTGTTTGAAATAGAATTGTTTTAACATTTAACTTTGTGTAAACAAAAACTATACTTATACTTAACTGAATTGTTTGAAAAAAAAACTGTGTGACTAAACTGAATAGGTTGAAATCGAACTGTTTTTGACATTGAAACTGTGAACTTATGCTAAACTGAATTGTTTAAAATAGAACTGTTTTTGACATTGAAATTGTGTACTAATGCTAAACTGAATTGTTTGAAATAGAACTGTTTATATGTATAAAAATGGATTCGGCATTAAATAACCAATAATGGTTGATGTGCCATTAAACCAAACCAAATCAAACTTATCCAGTTTCAACTGTACAGTTTGTTTTAATAATACCTGACTTGTGCACTAACATATATATGCTCGCACTTGAGTATGTGTGTGTGTGTGTGCAGGGTAATTAAAAAATGTCTCCTTTTCTTCCCCATCTCCATCAACACATTCTGAGAGATCTTCCCAAGACGATCTCCATATATCAGTTCTGCTTTTCTAATAAAGGTACTCTCACCGAAATGTTAAGATTTTGACATTATCTGCGAAGATCGAACTCACTATTTAATAAGACTTCACTTATGAGACACCAAGATAAGCTGACCAGAAATTGATACTGAAAATGACAAAAGCAAAACATGGGAGTGTCGAAGTAGCAACGCTGAGAATTTTGCTTGCGCATAATGGATTCAATTGCAGTCGATGTTAAAAATGCAACTGTGATTTTTCCCCACCCTTTTCGACGGAATTTGCTGTGTCATTATATCAGCAGTCAATTGAATAAAATGAAAGAGTTATTTTTTTAAGTGCCTGCTAGCCGTAACACCCAGGGTTACATAAACAAATACTGATAGGGTACTTAGTAAAATATACGAGCACAGTTACTCAGAAGACTGTTTGTAACTACTTTACATAAATGTAACTGATTCTGTTCGCTAATTCGCATACAATCAATGGTAATCTCTTCAGAAACAATTGGTTGTATTTTTGTCTTCAGAAACGACTTTATAGAAGCGAACCATGATAGTCCCAATGCACACTTGATACGTCTTTCGATGTCTACTGTGTCAAATAAATTATTCACTTTCTTATGAATCAGTTGCTCTGAAATTGTTCCCGAAGGACTCATTTAATTGCTTTTGTGTCATGTCGGTCCTCAGCTCCAATAGTCCGGCCAATTATTTTCTAACCCTGGTCCACTACGGAATTAATTTCCAGTCCGACCCAAGGGTGAAGAACAAAGACGCCACGTCAGAATGAAGCGCCCTTTTCAATATAAACAACACGCTATTCACAGCACTTAAGTTAATCAAAGTTTATCATAATACGATCTGCTGATCCCCACAGAGGATCAGCTATCAAACTTATTCATATTTATTAGATATACTAATCTAACGCGCAATATAGAAGCTAAAAGAAATGTATTGACGAAGAATTGGCAAGGATTACGGCTTTGCAACTTACAACTCTTTAAATTGATCAATCAAAATGATCGAATATGTGTGTATATATATATATATATACATACAGGATGTAAGAAATTTATTAGGAAAATCAATATCATGCTAGATAATAACTGTGAATGATCTTATATCTAAATCTTGCTTTGCAAGAAATGCTAAATATTAAGAAGTATCTAAACTAAGTCCATGCGTTTGAATCATGATGGTTCCATTTGCTTACAACATGACAAGTCTTTGAAATTAGTTGATCAGTTCGTATACGTCGGTAGCAATATCTCATCGACAGAAAGCGTTGTCAACGTACACATAGGTTCTGCTATTTACAGATTAATTATTATGTAGTCATTTGATACCTCTGTTGAATTAAAGCAGAAATTCTTTCAAGTTGTGGCCGCGTCAGTACTACTGTATTATTGCACCAGTCGGACTTTGACGAAACTCTGGGAGAAAAAGCTAGATGAGAACTACACAAGGATACAACGTGCTGTTTTGAACAAATTCTGTAAGCATCACCCCACAAAACAGCAGTTATACAGAGACTTATCTCCCATCACAGAAACCATTCGAGGAAGTCATGCCGAGCATTACTTGAAAAGTAAGGACAGACACAAGTACATATGGACTCTCTAGTTTTGCTCGACTAACAAAAATTTACATTCATCAGCTCTATGTGAACACAAGGTGCCATCTAGAGAACTTACGAAGACTCATAAGATATATATATATATATATATCATCATCATCATCATGTCGTGCCGCTTGCATGGATATCCCTGACCCTTTCTCGCCACTTCTCCCTATCGTTCATCGCCTCCAGCAGGTCTTCAGGGCTACATCCCGTATCCTCACATAGCTGCTGTATGTATGTTCTAGCTGGTCGTCCTGCTTTTGCTAGGCCATATGTGGGGTCCATAAGAGTACATCACTTATGAGCTCGTCTCTGTTTCTACAGCTGTGTCCTACGTGTCTGGTTCTTCTAACTTGGATATTTTTCGTGATAGAAGGAAGGTAGCCGTATAGTTGGTGCTTTGTGGGGTGTTGCCGCCAGGACTTGTTCAATATTGCTCGCAACATTCTTGTGTAATTGCCGTCTAGCTTCTTCTCGAGCTGTTTTGGGAGAGAGACATGGTCAAGGGAATCCATGCTGTTGGCTCGTGTTGATAATGATCAAGATGATAATCTGCTCGCGAAAATGAAGATGATGGTGAAAGAGTTTGGTTTGGTTTGGTTTTATGGCATATCAAACATTGTTGGTTGTTTATAGCCAAATCCTGTTTTTACATATATATTAAATATATGATTTGTAAACACATTTTTAGATACCCGCAGCTAAATGATCATACGGTTCTATTTCTAACAATTCAATTTAGCATAAGTCAAAAAGTTAAATGGTTTCAAGAATTGCAATGAATCACTATAAATTCAATTAAACCTCAGTCATTTGTTTACACACAATTAAATGATCAAACAGTTCTATTTCTGATAATTTAATTTAGCATAAGTCAACTGGTGGTGAAAGAATTTACTCCGGAGCCTCAGAGTGGAAGAAATGTTTTATAACCATCAAAAAAGCTTTGCAAATAAAGGTTTAAGTAAAAATACAAGACAGGCGAGTCATGTATGGAAGATTAGGGACGATACTAGGAAGACACGAATCATCAAATAGTAGAAAATTAAAAAAAAAAAAAAAATCTTCATAGTGACGGAAAAAATGTACGAAGGTTATTAAATAGATATGGTGAATTTTGTCAAATGAGTTGACAATAGAAAACACTGTTTATAGCTGCACATATTTCAAGGAAATCAATAGTGATGTATTATTTCATGTCCCAGAATACTGTCAGCAAGACTTTATTTAGTGAACGTTTTCTTTACTAAAGAGTCCGTGTATTTGAACTCCATAGATTCTTTTTTCGACTCAGGATCATTGTGAAGAAACAGTGTTTCGCCCTTTTGTAAACATTTTCATAAAACTAAAATATAATTCTTCGAGTTCATCACACATTCTTCAGTAAATTTCACATAGTTTACACTTCGCGGCCAACAATGATTTGATGACAAACCTGTGATCAAGCCTGGAGCATTCTGTCTGATTCACTGCAATTTTGAATCACATCAAAAGAAATCTTTTATGCGAAATTAGAATAATTCTTGCTATAAATAAATCATTATGAAAAAAATTATGAAAATAGTCATAAATAAAAAAAAAAATTTTAGTGAATGACCCTCGAATATATATATATATATATATATATATATATATATATATATATATATATATATATGAGAATAATATCTCATATATATATATATATATATATATACATATATGAGATATTATTCAATCCATTAAATCCGGAGTAGGGAATGATTCAAATAAGGGCCAATAAATATTCAGAAATAGAATATTAAACTTAAATAATCCTGCTAAAGGGCTCAATGTATTTAAAATCCACAGAGCAAATAATGTTTTCCTTAAAAAACAACCATCAGTCATATTAATCAATTTTTTCAGCATATATATATATATATATATATATATGTGTGTGTGTGTGTGTGTGTGTGTGTGTGTGTGTGTTGGAATGAAAAAAATTCCCCCCATTTATTGAATGACCCTCGTATATATATATATATATATATATATATATATATATATATATATATATATATACGAGGGTCATTCAATAAATAGGGGGAATCTTTTAATTATGATATATACATATACATATATATATATATATATATATATATATATATATATATATATATATATATATATATATATTAGAGTATCAAGTTGCCAGTAAGACATAAATCGTATCAACGTGTCGACATCTGAACAAATATAGTCGGGACAAACGCGAGAGAATAGTTTAATAAATTTTCGAATGTGAAATATGGATTTGACTTGTTTGTTTCTTCTTTTTTTGGGGGGGTTAATGGCACATCAAATTTCATGGGTTATTTAATGCCAAATCCATCACTGTAGAAGAGCTGCAGTTATGGGTAGATAATGTGGTTCATACTTTTCCCAAGGATATTACTTCGAAAGTGAACAAAATAGCACGACTTTTCCATCATTCAAAAGAAACTCCCGGATTCGACTCGTGTAGATGCATAATAAGCCTGGTTGTGATGTACTTTTTTATTTACTGCTAGCTCTGCCTTAAATGTTTAAGAATTTATTATTTCACCTGATGGCATTCCCTTTTTTTTTAATCAATGATGCCACTTAAAGACCCTTCACTGGTTATTGCATTATATCTAAAATATTTTTCCCGCATTTTAAAATTTCCAAAACCAGTTCCATCCAGTTTGTCTCAACATCTAATAGAGACCCGTCGTTCAAGCTGGAAACAATTAAAATAAAATCTTCTGTCCAGCTGAGCTGCTTTTATAATGAAGTGATGATGTATAGATGTCTAGACTTCGTCTACCTGAGTTATTGCTAATTTGAAAAATCAGTATAAAAGTAGTCTCAGTTGAACTAAACATGTTTTTTTTTTGTACGTTGTGTGTATGGTAAGGATTCTTCAACAGCAGCTATATCTCCTATCATTTTCAAATGATGGAATCTAGTTTCTCATTATATTATTCGGAAAGGTTTCTATCAGCATTTTAAAGGTTCCTAGATCAGTTTTGCCCAATTTCTAGCAACATTTAAGAGACTCTTTGGTCAGCATTGTCTGCCATGAAAACATGTGACAAGCTGAAAACAATTCAAATGTTCTTTTGTGTGACTTAAATAATCAAGTGATGATGTCCACACGTCTAGACGGCTGTTTATATATCTAGACTTTGTCTTCATGTGTGCCCGAGGTGTAATAGTTATCGTCGTAGAAAATGGACACGGTGACACGAGTTCAAACCCCGGACGAGGCTGTTGGCATTTCACGCAACACAAATACCCTTGGTAAAAGAATGAATCCAACTACTCTCCTTCAAGCAATGGTCGAATAGTGGGAAATGTGGGCTCCCTAATCTTAGAATTGCAATCGTTCTTGAAGAAGGAAAACTCTGGATTCAAACCAGTTAACCACCACTTAAAAACTGACCTTGTGTTGCATCCTGCCCGTGCGGAGAAATTGGTTAATACATACATGAGCGTTGGGTATCACCCGACTTTTCCCACACAATGAACAAGTCCATCTGCCATATGTAGCAGTAGCTATTAATACCAGGGCAGACTAGAAGGTGAGGAGCAGCTTCTTATAGGAATAGTATTAGAGCGTTGGAGACTGGAGATCGCACAAGATGACCTTACTTGCTACCGTAATAACGGAAGCCAATACTATCGTTGGACTATATCTTTATACTTTATTCACTAATCCTATGTTCTTGTCTACTAACAGTCTCTCTATTGTATATACTTTTTTCCTGAGAATATATCTCTATTTCCTCTCATATCGGGATTTGTCCTTTATTTAATATTACAAGCGTTCACTAACGCAACAATGGGTCAAGTGGCAATTTGAACAAAAATATTATGGAAGTAATTTTATAGATTTTGTTTTTCCATATTAATTTTCTGGAATTTTAAAGTTTCCTGTTCTAATTTTTCCGATTTTTTTTTCTGCGTTTCCATTGTTCAGAATGTTCTGTTATCATATTTACTAACCCCTCCGCTAGGGCAGGGTATGACATAAGGTCAATTTTTAAGCGGAGTTTAACAGGTTTCAATTCAGAGTTTTTCTTCTCCTAGACTAGTTGCCTCACCTAGGCTGAAGAACCCAGTCTGCCCTACTATTTACTCATAGCTGGAGGGAGAATAATTGGATTCATACCTTTCCCAAGGGTATTAGTGCTCTGTGAAATGCAATCAGCCTCGTCCAGGATTTGAACTTGTGTTACCGTGTCCATTTCCTACGACGATAACCATTACACTACAAGCACCTCCTAATGTTCTGTTATGAAAACACGTTACATGCTGGTCAAGTCCTGTCTGGTGGGAGGCAGCGACAAATAGTCCTCGTGATGTAATGGTTAAAGGGATGGACTGCTGAATCGTAGTAAGCGAGTTCGTACTCCAGTCGCGCTATTACGTTCACTTTCGGGCAAATACCCTTGGGAAAGGTATGAACCCCCTTATCCTCCCAGCTATGGGTTAAATAGCACCACAACTGTTCTTCTTGGAGAATACCTTTGGCATTAAATAATCTACAAAGGCTGATATGCCATTAAACAAAGAAACTAAACTAAACCAAAGAATTCGAATAAATTCTCGTGCTCCTTATATAATTAAATGATGATGCTTGAACGTCTACACTTCTGTATAGATGACTAGACTTCATCTCCATAGGTCAGTGGCATTTTTAGAAATATATGACAGTATTCTAAGTGGAAAACACGCGTGTTCTTGTCTATACATGGTGTAAATGGACATGATGCTCGACGTGGAACTGTTTTCAAGTGATATATATCTGTTTTTCTATATTGCTTCGTTTGCTCAGTCGACTGGGACTGTAGAATACACCGACTGCATATCTGTTGAGGGGTAACCCCCACCCAACAACGAATGGCCTGATATGACATTAAACAATCTGATGGTGAGGTTCCAGTAATGCTAGAGCTTTGGGGAATGCGAAGTACCTCCTCATTGCCATCGCTCCCAGGTTCATACTGGCCCGGAGTGGTAGCATCTAATAGGTTCATATCTATGGGTTAAATAGAACTAAACAGTGTATTTATGTTAAACCGGATTATTTGAACTGCGTACTTATGCTAAACTGAATTATTTGAAATAGAACGGTTTATATGTATTAAAATGGATTTGGCATTAAATAACCTACTAGGGTTGATATGCCATAAAAGCAAACCATACGAAAACAATGATCTTATTATGTACGATAATACTTGCTTCATCGAATCGTTTAATGTCTTTATTGAGAGCCATTTTTCTCCAAATCAATGACTTGCTTGGCTATTCATTTAAGAAGCAAAAGTTCTTGAACATGCCAAGTCACAATCAGATTGTGGGCTTTCCTTTTGGATATTGCCACATGTTGGATTCTAGTTTCCCAGCAGAAGCTACGGGCTAAAGAGTAGAGTAGTTTGCTTAATAGTCTCAATCAGTCTGGAACTATCTGATTGCTTTCAGCTTAATTCTAAATTTTGGATTTTACTTGGTTACTGTCATGAAGAGCCGTATTTAAGTGTGGATTGATCGTGATTCGCATGCCAGCATTTTGATGCTGCTTTGAATGTGCGTTAAAATCAATACAATTACAGAAAGAAATTCCTGTGTAGTTATTCTCTACAGGGAAAAGTTTAAAGTATGAAGCAATTGAACCATTTCCTCGTTCTTTAACCTGTCCATAGTCAATATGAATTGATAAAAAAAAATAATTCTGGATTATCTTCTCTTGAGACAGGTGATTCGAATCTCCTATTAAAAATCTATTTTTTTTCAACAAGTTTAAATAAATAGGAAGAAAAGAGCTCACGATTTTCTTGGATTCAAACATGGATTGGTAGCATAGGGAAAAATCGAGAAAAGAACACGAGGTAAAAAAAAATTAAAGAAAATACCAACTTGCAAAACAAGAACTCTCTCTCTCTCTCTCTCTCTCTCTGTATGCCATCAATAACACAGCTACTAAAGAAAGCATCTCACTCACTATTCTCTGTCGGTAAAACATGATTCTCGCCACGACATAAAAGCCATTTATTTTACGTCTGCCAGTAAAAGTAACATTTCCCCACTAAAGTAAAGGTTACCATTTCATTTGAAAAATTTTTACCTGATGTGGAAAAAATACGTCTAATTCAAATGATTTAATCTAGTTTACATTTATTTATTTATTTATTTATTTTAAGGGTTGTCAACCACTGTAGGGTTATTTTAAGCCTAGAGATGAGGAAATAGTGTTTATTTTGTATCCATAATTATATTTAAGTTGTTGTCTTCAAAGATTTTTTAAAATCTTTAAACATATATATTTGACCTTAACAGGTACCACCATTCCGGGTTAGAATGGTTCTGGGAATAATGGCAATAAAGACAAGCTCCTCATTCTCCAGATATCCATACCGGTAGCCACAACATCAAATGAAGATTAGTTTCATACTTGGGACACTCATTTTTAGAAGGAGGCTTAGCCTCTGCAAGGAATGCAATCAGAAGATTCTGAGCCTAACCAACAAGGAATTTAATTTAGTTTTTGAAGGAATATTTTAAGAAGCCAGAACGTTCAGCTAAGTAAGAAAAATGTGCTGACCGCATGATATTAAACTATATCAGATAAACTGTATCCAGTCTTGGCGTTTGAGGAATGCCGAGTACCACTTCATTACCATTACTCTCATGTCAACTCTGACTCGATATGGTAGTAGTAGTTAGAGTCACAACAATATTTGAAACGATTTTACTGTGTTCGAACAAATTATTAATATCAAGTAGAAATATTAGTATTAGATAGCAATACTTAAAACCATTTAACAGTGAGTAAACAAATGAACACTAGTTCGATAAAATAATATTACCTAGAAACTATTGTTATATTCTCATATGCAGAATCATAACGACACAATAATAAAGACGCAGGAAAACTTCTTTAGAAAAATATTGTACCTCTCGTTTTATTGTAAGGGTTCGAAAAGGTTTGTGTGGGTTTCTACTGAGAGAGGGAGATGGAGACCGAACATAAACTGTAATATTTTGACCCCAAACATATGGCCGTCAACGTTGTGTCTTTCTCGTTCTCCTGATGCTCAACCGGAGGCCCAGAGGCCCACTCTGCTAGGTGATGACTTTCTTTACTGCATCTTATCAGCATCTTCTCCGGACCTCAACCCATCAAGGCCCCACGGCTTTACCTACCACCTCTCGTCTTTCTCTGTCTCCAACTCAAACTGGAACTCATCAGGGGCCCCAAGGCTCCAAGGCCTGATGTGGCTTTACCTACCACACCTCGTCCCTCTCCGTCTCCAACTCTACTGCAACTCTGTCTTGACTTCGGTCTTGACTGAGTTATATAATAGTTCAACGTCCACTCAGTCGCCTACTCGATCTTTGAAATCGCATGTTTGATCGTCATCAAGCGGAAATAACTGTCATGCAGTTCACAGGTACTCTCTTCCGGTTCATCAGTCTATGAGTGTACCATGGGAATTTTTTTACCTCGTCCCATTTCATCATCCAATTTCCGCCCACACGGAACTAACTGCCATTAGAATGTGTCACCTCCTTCCGGTGCATCACCTTGGGATGGCATTTTTGGCCGGGTCGAAGGTCAAAATACCACATTATTTCATTAAAAAATCATTCACTCTCTCTCACACACAGTTATAAATATATATATACATATATATATATATATATATATATATATGGACAAAAATTGGAAAACAAAGTAAATCAAAAATTGAACTTATTACGGGAAAAGTCAACGTTAAAACGTTTCAGTTTTAATGAACCTTCGTCAGGAAATTAAAAAGGGGAAACAAATTTTGATAAAACATCGATGGATGTTTAAACATCCATCGTTGTTCTATCAACTTCATCAATTTTGGATTTCTTTGTTTTTCAGTTTTTTCCATATTTTCGGTTTCTTTTCCATTATTTACTCCTATATATATATATATATATATATGTGTGTGTGTGTGTGTGTGTGTGTGTGTGTGTGTGTGATTTTTTTACCAATTTATATTACTCTGCGGGCATAAAAAAACACATGATGCAATTTGTCAAATAAGAATACTGCACAAACTGATATCTGGAAAAAAGATTTAAAAAAGAAATGACTAAAAACATCCATCCTGCTTTTTTTAATGCTAATTTAATTTTTTTTTCTTTTTAGTGTCCACTTTATATATAAAATGTTGTTTGGGTCAACCCTCTTTAATCAGAATTATCCTGAAGATCTATTATGTGAAACATGGGTAGGTAGTTCCTGTCGATTTTAGGTATTATATATATATATATATATATATATATATATATATATATATATATATATATATATATATATTATCCAATGCTGATAGTGGGAACGATTTTTGGATTTTCTATCTGCAATATCCATGTAATTCCAAATCCAAAAGTGAACTCAACGTAAAATAATAATAAGATAAATTACAGAGCAAATAATTCTTTTAAAATGGCAAAGAAATAATGAGAAATCTTCATTAGAAATGTCTCATTATTTCTTTGTCTGAAGATGCAGATTTTTTTAAATATAAAGTCTGCTGAAATAGATATTATTACAGAAAACATGAGTAATTTTAAAAGGTGTATATATATCATCATCATCATCATATCGTGCTGGCAGCACGGATATCCCTGACCCTCTCTCGCCACTCCTCCCTATCGTTCATCGCCCTAGGCAGGTCTTCAGGACAACAACCTGTATCCTCACATAGCTGCTGAATGTACGTTCGTGCTGGTCGTCCTGCTTTTGCGCGGCCGTGTGTGGGGATCCATAAGAGTACATCTCTTATGAGTTCATCTCTGCTTCTCCAGCAATGTCCTGCATGTCTGGTTCGCCTAACTTGAATAGTTTTCGTGATAGGGGGCAGGTGGCCGTACAGTTGGTGTCTTGTGGGGTGTTGCTGCCAGGACTTGTTCAAGAAACTAGACGGCAATTACACAAGAATGCTGCGTGTATATATATATATATATATATATAATGTTAGAAATTACCATGACAAGAAAATCCGGCAAACACCTACATGGATGCCACATATAAGCGATGCCGGGGATGCCACATATAAGCGATGCCGAATCAACAAGTCATGGTAAATTGCGCGACCACTTGACATCGCTTATATGTGGCATGAACCGGGGGCCCAGTGGTAGAGTTTCGGCTTCTGCATACTGTGGTTGCAAGTTCGATCTCCAGTGGTGGAGATCACGGTGTGCACTGCTGACGAGACCTAATAAGGTCGAAACAGCTGTTCAGTACTCCGTATGTCGCATGTAGGTGTTTGTCATGGTAATTTCTAACTTAATATATCAATTCCTCCATCCAAAATTATATATATATATATATATATATATATATATATATATATATATATATATATGAATGGAAGTCAGACCTAACCGATAAAATTAAGCACAGTTTTTTTCAAGCAGCGGTCTTGTCAATACTGTTATATGGATGCATTACATGGACGCTAACTAAAGGTATGGCGAAAAAGCTTGATGGCAATTACACAAGAATGCTGCGAGCAATAATGAACAAGTCCTGGAGACAGCACCGCACAAAGCAGCAGCTGTACAGCCACTTACCACCCATCACGAAAACTATCAAAATTAGACGAACCTTACCCGCGGGACACTGCTGAAGAAGTGGGTACGAACTCATAAGCGATGTATTCGTGTGGAACCCTTCACATGGACTAGCAAAGGCAGGACGACCAGCTAGAACCTATATACAATAGCTCTGTATCAGTACAGGATGTAGCCCTGAAGACCTGCCGGAAACGATGGATGATAGAGACGAGTGGCAAGAGAGTCAGGGACATCCATGCTGGCGCCGTGACATCATGATGATATATATACATGATTGAGAATTAAATAACCATCAAGGGTTGATACCCCATTAAACCATATAACCTAAAGATAAATGTTTTGTGTTTTATCCGTTACAAATTTACGTACTGCTAAATATCTGCATTTATTATAGAAACTAATATATTATTAAAGAATCTTCATTTTTTTTCTGTAATTTTCAAATATTTGTTACCTATGTCTTTCTAGCTGGGTTTGTAGAATACACCGACTTCATCTCTGCAAAGAGTAACACTCCCCCAACCTGTGTTCGGGATATCACACTAATCAATCTGAGGGTTAGGCTCCCGTAATGCTGTAGCTTTGACGACTACAGAGTACACTTTCGTTGCCATCGTTCCCAAGTCAAATACAACTAAACTGTGTACTTATGCTAAACTGAATTGTTTGAAATAGAACTGTTTTCACATTTAAACTGCGTACTTTTGCTAAAGTGAATTGTTTGATATAGAACTGTTAATTTGTATGAAAATGGATTAGGTATTAAATAACCTCCAATTGTTTATATGCCATAAAACTAAACGAAACAAACAAACATATTTTTTTCGGAATTAATTTAATTAATAGAGTAGTATGGACATGTGTGTGTGTGTGTGTGTGTGCACGTTTATGTAGATATTGTGAGTCAGTGTATGAAGTTACACATGGAAAAGATAATCATCTGTGGCAGGATTACATGCACCTGTCATTGAAAATCTGCATGGTTTGGAAAAAAATCATACCATTAGATAATATAATCTAGTTTGTTCAAGGAATATTTAATGAAACCTGAATGTGCAGTTTATAAAGAAAAATGTCTTGTGTCCTAACTGTTATTTGTTTATTTACCGCTGAATAAAAAAGATCTAAATGAATATGCCCTAAGTGTGTTAATTCTATTTTTCTTTACCGAGGATTGTGAGTTTGCAAGAAATATCAGATTTTTATTGAATTTCCGGTTTTTGCAACAAAAATATTTTTTAAAAATTAATCTCAAATATATTTGTTAAATTTATTTTTATTCACCAAATATCGGTCTTTTGAAACAACTAAGACTCCACTAAGTCTAGCCTAATTTTGACCAACCTTTCAGCTTTGTTGAAAAAATATATTTCATAAAACCAAAATCTTCATTTATTAAAGAAAAACATTTTTGTATCTTATAAACTATAAGTTTATTTACTGCTAATGAAATTATTAAAATAAAAAAAACAAGTGAACGTCTTCGAAGTGTTCTTATTCCATGATGTTTGGTCGAATTTTACGAGCTATTCTGAACAAATCCTTGAAGCAATACCCCATGAAACAACAGCTGTACGGCCTCTTACCTCCTATTTCAAAGGTCATCTGAGTAAGACGAACAAGACATGCTGGACATAGCCAGTTGGGGAGGCATGAGCGAATTCAATAGTGACGTTCTTTTACGGATCGCTACACCTGGACGTGCCAGATTTAGTCGGCCCACAAGAACTTATTTAGATGATTTCTGAGCGTAGAGGGGATGTAATTATGAAGACCTGCTGCGATAAATCGATGATAGGGGTGGATGGAGAAAGAGAGTCAGGAAAACCTGTGCTTTCAGTGCGATTTGATGATGACGATCATAAGTCTGAAAACCATTTGTTTCTGGCTGTGTTTCTTTGAGAATGTTCCAAAGATTTTCGTAGAGATTCTAATATCTAAATTCTTATTAATTAATAAACTACATATCTTGTTGCTTTTCTGAATACCAACTTTCGAAATCTCCAATTTTATCTCATATGAAAAACAAATACAGACATGGCAAACTTGTGATGCGTTCACCTCTAATTTTTTTTCAAAAATTAAAAAGCTAATTTAATATCTAAATTCTTATCGAATTCAACTTGACTAATGACTTCTGTCAGTCTCGCGAGATCATAGATCTGCATCAAGCTCTCGGCACAGGTCAAAACAAAGTCTGTATTTACCCAACCCCTCCGTGACGGGAAGCATGCGACACAACATTATTTTTCTGTCAAGAAGAGCTGGTTAATTAAAAACTAAGGTACGTGGGCTAGCAACGTGAGGAGGAAGTTATTGCAGGGTCATGGATAATGTGCTTGACTGTGACATTGTAGTAAGCGAGTTCAAACTCCGGTCACGCAATTATTTTCACTTTCGGACAAATATTCTTGGAAAAAGTATGAACCCTCTTATATTCCAGTCAACTAGGGCAGTAGAACATGTCATTTGTATCTCTGGAGAGAGGTAAGACTGCCCCAAAGATTGATCTAGATAGGATACTAAAATTTCTGATGGTGAGTGTCAAGTCCTGGAGTTTTCGGCAATGTGGAGTACCTCTTTCATTGCCATTACTCCCAGGTCAACTCACAGGGGTAATACCTGTTAGTGTCCCTTCTACGGGTCAAATATAACTGCTTAATCACTTACTATATTTGAAATAATTGAATTGTTGCAAATAGAACTATTAACATAATTTAAGCAATTCAACTGTATGAATAGAACTATTAATATTTGAGCGCAACACTTGGAACAATTTAACTAGGTAGAAATAAAACAGTTAATATTAGATCGCAACACTTGAAAGCATTTAACTGTTTGAAAAGAATAGATAACAACACTTGAAGCCATTTAACTCAGTGGAAACAATAAATAGCAGTACTTGAAAACATTTAACCCTAGTAAACAAATGAACTCTAGCTCGTTTTAAAAATGTTAAATGGATTACTATTGTCTTTTTATAACAACTTTTTTTGCTATATAACATGACATAGATTTTCGGTTCGTTCCAAGTGACCCCGTGTGCTTTGATAAGCTGACACGTTGTGATTAGTAAACAGGGCGATGGCAGCAGTCGGGCTAGGCAGGTCCAACAGGGGTGTAATCAGATGGAGACCACGTGATAACCACGCGGTCAGTGTTAGAGTGCAGAGAATCGGGAGTCGATCCAGGGACACACAGCCGATCAGAGGGTTAGACCATCTCTGACGATACGGCTTGCAAGGGGCCGCATGCATTGGCACCCACTGGCTTCCGGAAGAAGATATGGAGCAAGAAGTCCAATCTCTGAGTATAATTCTCTCCATCTATCTCTCAAACTAAAAACAAACAGTGTGTCCCTTTCGAGAATAAAATGAGAGATATATTTTTATAAGGAAGTGTTTTGTTCGTTCATTGAAACTCGTTCATTATCTTTGATTATGTTCCTCGTTGTTCATAAAGACACAACTGAGTATGCAACATTTTGGCATTATACCATTCACCAAGTTTGATATATCATTAAAAAAGCCAAAAAAAACCCCAAAAAAAACCCCAAAAAAAAACAAAGAAACCATCCCGTAAAAAATCTTTCTACGCAACGAGGAACATCAGAGACTAAAGTGGGGATACATTCCTCTACCCAGAAGAGTGTGGCAGATTTATTTGAACATTTATATCTCACAGTAAACATGTACTGAGACATAATGGACATAGAATACTTTTTAGAGTTTTTATGTTTTGGTCAGTATGAGAGATTTTCATTTGCACCGAATCTTTTATGACCGTTTCAAAAAAGGTCGTTTACTTGGCAATGTCTAAATTCCCTTCTTATAACAAGTAATGCTTGATTACATTGTACGTATAGCAGAAAAACCCACCAACCTTACAGTGCAACTCTCCATACCAGTGACGAGAATTTTCGTGGTGGTAGTCGCCGTGACATCTCGGCGATTTTGTAGTTAGTGAGTTCGAACTCAAGTTGTACAATTACGATCAGTTTCAGTCCCTTCAGAAAAGGATGAACTTCCTTATAACCAAACTTCTACAAGGAAGGCTTTGGCATAGAATATTCAAAGAAGGTTGATATGCCATTAAATAAGGAAACTGAAATAAACCGAACCTCGAGAAAGGTATGTACTCCCTTAATCCACCAGCAGCTATGGATTAATTAGTACACCGAATGTCCTACTACAAAGATGGCTTTGGCATTGAATAACCCATGAAGGTTGATATGTCATTAAACAAAGACACAAAACCAAAGAAAATCTTAAGTGATGTAAGTGACCACAAAAAGTGGAATATTCATGAAATTTAATGCTAATTTTGTAAAAAAAAAAAAAAAAGAATACCCTCAGCCTTGAAAGGAAGACCAACTATTAAGCCGGATGTTGTTTTCTGCTTTGAGTGGAGGTGCCTGTGTTGAAATGGTTATCATCGTAGGAAATGGACACGGCGACATGAGTTCAAATCCTGGACGAGACTGATTGCATTTCACATAGCACTAATACCCTTGGGAAAGGTATGAATACAATTATTCTCCCTCCAGCTATGGGTAAACAGTAGGGCAGAGTGGGTTATTCAGCCTTGGTGAGGCAACTAGTCAAGGAGAAGGAAAACTCTAAATTCAAACCTGTTAAATTCCGCTTAAAAATTGACCTTGTGTCATATCCTGCCCGAGCGGAGGGGTTGGTAAATATGGTTTTCTGCGTTGATAAGATTTAACCCATATTGTGGTAATTTACAAAGCTTTTTTTTTTGCTAAATGTAGCACAAGGCCGCATGAACGGGGCACCCAATGAGAATCTAACTCCCTCGTGCAGGTTTACTTGTCTAGCTTGCTAACCATTACACCACCCGAGGTGCCCTAACCCATATTTTTCCTCTTCAGAGGAGTCTAATTAGGGTAAAAATAAAATTAGAATTATTGCTGAAAGATTTCTGTATAAGAAAACATCATTATCATTAAACCATTTGCATCCTTAGGTAAACCCCTACACAAACTATGGATCAGAATTCGAATCTTGGCATAGGCTTAGCATTAATTGATTGTTTGATTTTAATGGCATATCAACCTGTCTTGGGTAATTTTATGCCTAGCAGTTAGGGAATAGTGTTGCTTTATATTTATATTTTTTGTGTTGTTGCTACCAAAGTTTTATTTACATTTATCTATTTATCTACTTTTTGACATGATCAGATCGGATACTAATAATTTTTAAACTGATCAATTTGACCTATAGATGTGGACCTGAGAGTAGTGGCAAGAGTGGACTTGAGAGTAATGGCAAAAGTGGACCTGAGAGTAGTGGCAAGAGTGGACTTGAGAGTAATGGCAAAAGTGGACCTGAGAGTAATGGCAAGAGTGGATCTGAGAGTAATGGCAAGAGTTTCCAGGGTAACAAAACTAGAGTCTAATCATCGGATGTAGTTTAGTCTCTTACTCTGGAAACTCTTTTTGCATGAGGGCCTTACCTGTTTGCAAGGGACACTATCAGCGTATTCTAAGCCCCAATGACAAAGCGGTCGGTCTAGACAGACTTCTATGGAAAACTCGCGGTTGCTATGTAGCAGGTTTTCTCCCATTGCGACACCGGTATTGTTCAAGGGAAGAGCAAAGTGCTATGTAACTTGACATTAGTGTCATTGGATGGACGTAATATTGTAAACGAGTTGTAAATTGAATGGCACAAAAATGTTTTTGATGTTATTTATGTCCAATGTGGATAAGAAAATCTCTGAAGAAGCCACTGAAGTCTTCTTGAGAAGATAAAATTTAGGACACTATAATCTCCATCGGAAAACTATTTTATTTTCAATCTGTGCAGAGATATTGGTGATCAGCTACTTGAGAAAAAATGTTTCGGAAAAAAAAAAAGAAGAAACGTTAGTCGTTGTGAAGAAGCTTACATGATTATGATATCGTTCGCTTATGAAGCCGAGGGTAAGAATTGATCTTGAAGGATTCATTGATTTTTTTTTCTCATCACAGCAGTTTCTTGAATATTACTTTTTAGGGATTTTTTTCTCTTATGTGGATATTCAGTTCTTCAATTTCCACTCAAAAATATCCAGAATGAAATTTAATCAACGAAAGAAGGATCAGTGTGTATGTGTGTGTGTGTGTTCTCTTCAAAGGACAATTTTAATAAATCTTCCCCAGTTAATGCTCTGAAAGTCTTTTGCCTCGATGGAAGTGAGATATCATCATCATCATCACGTCGTGCTCGTATATCGTCGTGCGGATATCCCTGACCCTCTCTCGCCACTCCTCCCTATCGTTCATCGCCCTAGGCAGGTCCTCAGGGCAACATCCCGTATCCTCACATAGCTGCTGAATATATGTCCGTGCTGGTCGTCCTGCCTTCGCACGGCCATGTGTGGGGTCCATAAGAGTACATCTCTTATGAGTTCGTCCCTGGTTCTCCAGCAGTGTCCTGCATGTCTGCTTTGTCTAACTTGAATCGTTTTCCTGATAGGAGGCAGGTGGCCGTACAGTTGGTGTCTTGTGGGGTGTTGCCGTCAGGACTTGTTCAAGATTGCTCGCAGCATTCTTGTGTAATTGCCGTCTAGCTTCTTCTCCAGCCGTTTTGTTAGAGTCCATGTAGTGCATCCATATAGCAGTATCGATGTGACCGCTGCCTGGAAGAAACTGCGTTTCATTTTATCGGTTAGGTCTGATTTCCATATAATTGATAGCCTATTGATAGCAGTCCATGCTTTCGTTAACCTCATGTCGATGTCCTTTTCGGTTGATGCGATGCTGCTTCCTATAGTCGAGAATTTAGTTGAGAGATAAAGGACGTGGCCGTGGTGTAATGGTTATTGTCGTTGGAAATGGACACGGCGACACGAGTTCAAATCCTGGACGAGATTGATTGCATTTCACATAGCACTAATACCCTTGGGAAAGGTATGAATCCAAATATTCTCCCTCTAGCTATGAGTAAATAGTAGGGCAGACTAGGTTCTTCAGCCTTGGTGAGGCCACTAGTCTAGGAGAAGGAAAACTCTGAATTCAAAGCTGTTAAACTCCGCTTAAAAATTGACCTTGTGTCATATCTTGCCCGAGCGGAGGGGTTGGTAAATATGATAAAGGATGGAGAAAAATGTGTTCCCCTTGTACTTTCTCTACGTCAAAATCTCATAAAATTTTTCCATAAAAAATATTGTTCAAGCAAAACTAAAATGATTTTCTTGTGTACCGAAATTTAAATCTTGACTCTTGCTTTTTTCAGCAGGGTAATTCAAATCTCCTTATTCTGATATTAAAAAAATGCGAAAATCTATAACTTTGATCTATTTTTTCAATGCTCAATTACAAATAGGAGGTCTTGGCCTTGCCAAGAACAAATATAAAGGTAGTTATACCCCCAAAATCGATGGTGTGATGACCTGGAAATGACCCTGATTTTGTCAAGTGCAGAGTATGTATTTACTAACACCTCTCCACAAGCAGGATGCGACATAAGGTTAATTATCAAACGGTGTTAAATGGGCTTAAATTCTGAATTTTCCTTCTCTAAAAACCAGCCGTCATGCCAAGGCTCAAAAGCCAAGTCTGCTTAATTATTTTACCCAAAGTTGGAGGAAGAATAGTTGGCTGCATACCTTTCTCAAAGGGTATTAGCACTATGTCAAATTCAAACAACCCATCGCGCCCCCAAAGTGCTAAGTAAGGAAGTGCAGCTCTCAGCAAAATACAAATATGCAAAAGAGTAATGACGTGGGCAGGATCCTCGCCACGGGAGACTGCGTCACTGATACCATACCACGAGATAGGGATTAGAAAGAAGATTCAGAGAGTTCAGCGTCGGGTAATCCTTATCAACTAGGCTCATAATAGGTAGACCAGATCCCTACAGAGGGTTAAGATCCCCCCAAAAGGGGTGTCCGTAGTATGACACTCAACTGCATCTGATGGTAAGGATTCAGAGTTCCCCTTCATTGCTAGTACACGCCTGTCCACTCTGACTTCGAGCGGTGGTGTCGACGAGTCATATTCGTAGGTCGCATCAATCTGTAAGATTTATTTCTCTCAAGAAATGATAGCAGAAAAATATAAATTCCTTAATTAGGCATAAAATAACTCTTTTAATGTTTAAACCGGCTCATTGGCCTAGTGGGTAGAATGTTCACCAATGGTCTGCGAGACCTGGGTTCAATCCTAGGTCGAGTCATACCAAAGACTTTTAAAATGCTACCTGATACCTCCTTGCTAGACGCTCAGCAATATAAGGTATGTATCAAGGGTAAAGTGGAGCAATCCTGGGAAATGAGTAGCGCCCTCCCCTGCACCTCTGTGTAGTAGCTATTGAAAAGATAGCTTTCACGTCACCTTCGACAACGGTCGCCAACTTTACGTTTTTACTAAATGTTTAAACGGATTTCTTGTGGAGCGTCGCATCTAGATGCAGTTTAGAGTCATACACAAGATGCCGCTTTTTCTTCAGCGTGGTCTTATCCATGTATGCAGTCAGTGTAATTTTGGCCCAGCTGATAAGGTAATATTAATCCTGGCCGTCCTTTCTATCTTCTCTTGGTCCAGAGTAGCATCCTTCCTTACACCTCGGTGTAGTAGCTATTGAAAAGGGATCCTTCGGGTTGCCCTCGACTACGGTCGCCTACAACAACAATACAGGGTGGTGAATGCATAGATATCATGTCAAACAAATTCTACTGTGTTGATCAGCTCATCGTGAATACATGTCATTCAAACATCACTGACATCCTTCAAACATAGCTGAGATCATCAATAAAAAAAAGAGGTGCCCGTGGTGTAATGGTTATCGTCGTAGGAAATGGACACGGCGACACGAGTTCAAATCCTGGACGAGACTGATTGCATTTCACATAGCACTAATACCCTTGGGAAAGGTATGAATCCAATTATTCTCCCTCCAGCTATGGAGACTAGGTAGTAGGGCAGACTAGGTTCTTCAGCCTAGGTGAGGCAACTAGTCTAGGAGAAGGAAAACTCTGAATTCCAAGCTGTTAAACTCCGCTTAAAAATTGACCTCTTGTCATATCCTGCCCGAGCGGAGGGGTTGGTAAATATGATATGATAAAAAAAAATAGAAATTGAAAAAAAAAATCTTCAAAACACATAAACTAACCTGGTACACGAAAACAATATATGACATTTAATTTAACGGCATCTCAAACCGTCTAGTGATATATTATACCTAGAGTTAAGCAAACGGCATTCATTGTACATTAATATCTTCATTTTTGTGTTGTTGTTTTTTAAGAGAATTTTTGCTTACAGTTATATATCAATTATTCCTATCTAATAAAAGATTATTTGCACACAGTTTTATGGTCTCCTATCTAATATTAATAATTATATTGTTTCAAGAATTTATTTCTATAATGATTATTTGTTTGCACACATTTACGTGGTTTCAATTAACTGAAAATGATAATCCTTAGTAAACAACTATAGCTTCAATTAACCATTCTTAATATATATAATCTACGGTTATATTGTATCAAGTATTCCTGAAGACTCCTTTGACATGTGGATGCAGCTGCTGGAGCCGGACACTGCGAACAAAAATTACAGGAAATGCACTCAGTACCTAAAGCAAACAGGACGCAGGCATTCCCGGAAGAAATACCACGTAAATTGCGCCAGTGGCATCCTAGAAGAAAGCGTGATCACGTGAGTTGCGTTGGTGGCAGGCTGAAAGAGATATGACCACGGGAATTTGCGTGGAGTCCGGGATTTAATGCCAAATCCTTTATATATATATATATATATATATATATATATATATATATATATATATATATTAGATATATGATTTCTACTTACATTTTCTTAATAACTTTTTAAACGAGCCTGAGCTCCTTTTTCACACAGTTAGATGGTTTCCCTCATCGCTTTCTCATACTAGAATTTCTATTTACTATTCATCATTTTTTCTCACAGTTTAATGTTTTCAGGTATTCCCATGTATCACTAACAATTCAATTAAAAAAACAGTCATTTGTTTACACACAGTTCAATGATTAAACAGCTCTATTTCAAACAATTAAATTTAGCATAAATACACAGTTTAAATGTCAAACAGTTTTATTTGACCTATAGATAGGACCTTAGGTGCTACCACTCCGGGCCAGAGTGGACCTGGGAGCTATGGCAGTGAAAGCGTATTCTACATTCCCCAAAGACCCAGAATTAATGAAGCCTACCATCAGATTGTTTTGTGTCGTATCCAGGGCACTCACTGGGGGAGTCTTATTCCTCTGCAGAGATGTAGTTGGTGTATTCTGCAGCTCTAGCTGACTAGGTCAGTCAATGAAGGGGTACTTGACATTTTCAAATTTTTAGAACTGAAGGGTATACAATCGATGCTATTTAGTGACGTGCCCGTACCAATTTTTCTTTCTTTTTTTTTTTTTTTTTTTTTGATAGCGGTTGTCATGCTCTTTTGCTGGAGAGACAGCGTATTCTAAACCCCACCAACTGGCAGGGAAAAGCAATATGATGTTGTTTATTTTCTATTTTAAAATCATTTATTCTAATTCTGAAGTAACGTGTTTTTCCATAAGTTTGGTTTCTTTATTTGATAACATATTAATTCTTGTACCGCCCTTTGAGGTGGGCAATAGAGTTCAACGATTCTATCTCGACAGAGAGGTAAGATCCAGCACCAGCAAGGCAACCGGTAAAGGGACCGGTAAAGCTTAACAAGATCTTGGTGGTTGAGCAGTCCGTGACCGGTAACCAAAAAGGTAACATGACCAGCAACACTCTACTTTGGCCTTTACTAGGCTAGACGGACTCTCAGAGAAAACTGATCCGACAAAAGGTAACGTGACCAGCAACACTCTATTTTGGCCCTTACTTGGCTAGACCGACTGTCAGAGAAAACCGATCCAACATAAGGTAACGTGACCTGCAACACTCTACTTTGGCCCTTTCTAGGCTGGACCGAGTGTGAGAGAAAGTCGATCCAGCATAAGGTAACATCACCAGCAACACTTTACTTTGGCCCTTACTAGGCTAGACGGACTCTCAAAGAAAACTGATCCGACAAAAGGTAACGTGACCAGTAACACTCTACTCTGGTCCTTACGAGGCTAGACGGACTGTCTGAGAAATCTGATCCATCGACTGGTCATGTCAAACCCAAGCACCTGCAATTGTTCAGACACATATCTTCAAGTTGTTCTTGTAGCAAACGAGTACCCAACCCTATTTTATTCTAAATGGGTAAAAAGGCGGTAGCTGAAGGTTATTTGCGTTGAGATAGCAATGCTTGAAACCATTTAAACTCTGAGCAAGCAGATGATTTATTTCAAATAGAATTAGTAGTATTAGCAGTACTTGAAACCATTTAACTGTATGCAAGCAAATGAGCTCAACTCGTTTAAAATAATGTAACCTACAAACTATTCGCTCACAAATCATATCTATACTAGAATACACCCGTCATTAATGACGGTTGAGTTTTATATAAAATATATGTGTATGTCAAAATAGCTAAATAAATGAAAAAGAATAGAACGGCAATTTTTTTTTTTTTCAATATAAACTGATGATTCCGTAAATAGGTATCTCATAATATGATGAGCAAAAATCGATATGTAACGCAAAAAAAAAAAAAAAGGAATGGCTCAAAAATACCCCAAAGAAACTTCTTTTCATATTTAGAAAAAATAAATTTCGGATTTTTTTAACTAAAAACAAAAAAAAATTACAACATTTCTTTCTCAGCGGAACATTTTTCAATTTGAGAAATAATTTTTTCTTCTCAGACACATGACTGTTTAAATAACATTGAAATAATAGTTTTCATAACTTTTAAAATTATTCCGTAGACACGTCTCTCCTTGTTGCTCCGTCGGCTAGGGATGTATAATACTGCTTTTCTGCTGAGGGTTAAGATTCTCCGCCAATGAGTGTCCTGATATGACTCTGATGGTGAGGTTCCAGCTTTGGGAAATGTGGAGTACACCTTCATTGCCATCGCTCACAGGTCCACTGTGGCCTGCAGAAGTAGGGTGATATCTATGGGTTAATTAGAACTAAACTGCGTACTTAAGCTAAACTGAATTGCTTTAAATAGACGTTAATTAATACCCTTGGGAAAGGTATGAATCCAATAATTGTCCCTCCAGCTATGGGTAAATAGTAGGACAGACTATGTTCTTCAGCCTTAGCGAGGCAACTAGTCTAGGAGAAGGAAAACTCTAAATTCAAACCTGTTAAACTCCGCTTAAAAATTGACCTTGTGTCATATCCTGCCCGAGTGGAGAGGTGGGTAAATAGGTTAAATAGACGTTTTGACATTTAAATTGCATACTTATGCTATACTAAATTGTTTGAAATGGAACTGTTTTTGTATGCTAAACTAAATTGTTTGAAATAAAACTGGTTTTGTATGCTAAACTAAATTGTTTGAAATGGAACTGTTTTTGTATGCTAAACTAAATTGTTTGAAATGGAACTGTTTTTGTATGCTAAACTAAATTGTTTGAAATGGAACTGTTTTTGTATGCTAAACTAAATTGTTTGAAATAAAACTGGTTTTGACATAGAAAGTGTACTTACGCTAAACTGAATTGAAATAGAACAGTTTGGATATTTAACAGTGTGTAAACAAAAATTATATTTATACTAAACTGAATTGTTTTAATTAGAACTGTTTGACTAAACTGAATAGCTTGAAATAGAATTTTTTTGACAATTAAACTGTCTACTTGTGCTAAACAGAATTGTATGAAATAGAACAATTTATAAGTATAAAAGTAGATTTGGCATTAAATAGCCTACAAAGATTGATATGCCATAAAACCAAAACAAACAAAAAAATTCTATCTTTGTTTTACTCTTTTCCGTGTCTTCTTCGACGCTAGGAATCTACAAATTGCTCAATTTCATCGTTCTTTCATTCTTTTTTACTTTCATCTTTTTCTTTTTTTAAGATTTTAAAAACACAAAAAAAAAAAACTGTAGACATCTCACCTTTCTTTCTTCCTTTCTTTCTTTCTTTCTTTTTTTTTTTTATTTAGTTCTCAAGTCAGCCTGCTGTTACGACTGCTGACTTGACAACTTTACTGCTTTCTTTCCTTTTCTCTTTCGATGTGGCAAGCTACAAATCAGGTGATTCGTTCTGTCTTTGTCTTTTTCACTTTAATTTTTTTCATTCTTTAAAGATTACAACAAAAACAGCTGGGATCTTACCATCTGTTCTTTCTTTCTTTCTTTCTTTCTTTCTTTCTTAAATTTTATGTATGCAGACACACAAATGTACACACAGAACGCTACACTTGTGTTTTATATTATAGAGAGATGTGAATAGGATTTACCATTGACAGATGAACAATAGTTGATTTGCCATTAGTCTAAATAATCTAACCCTACCAACCTTTTTATTTAATTCCTACGTCATCCTTGTTGAAGAGAAGTAGCGTTACAGCTCAACATGTATTTGTAGGGGAATAAGAGAGTTCGTATTTTTTAAAGGTTTTTAGTGAACGTACTAGTACCTCCGGAGTTCGAACTCGCTTACTATCATGTCGCAGTCCACTACATTAGCCACTGAGCCATAGAGACTCCCACTAGAGTTTTTCTACTTGTATCAGCCGTGTTGATTGATGTACTGTGGCGAAAATCAACGTTTTATGCAAGGTAGATGTGAAACTGTTAAAAAAACAAGAACAAAAAATGTTTCGGGCCGATTTTCCTTTGTGTTTCGAAAAAGATCCGCAGCAACAGTTGAGGCGTTATTTACACCTCGGGAGAAAAAAAAGCTTTCGTCTTTCTCGATCATGTACGGTTTGCACAATGGGTGACAATTGCTTGTTCCTTTTTTTACACGATTGGACAGAATAAAAGGATGCAAGTAATTCTGCGAATAAACCAACAAATAAATTTATAAATAAATAAAAAAAATAAACAAACAATAAAAACACTTGCAGACGATCAATAAAATGTTTTTATTTTGTATTTTTATTTTCTTTGAGATTACTCTATTTATTCTTACAGTTGTCCGAATATTTTCGTTTTTTTTCCAAGGATGTGTTAAAAGAAAATCTTGTAACGATTAAATACATTTTATTTTTAGATATGTACATACACTATCGCCAAATAAGGAAGTACTCCATTACCAATTAAAATTCCTCAAATAATCTTAATATACATGTTTTTCGAATTTAGGATCACTTATGATATCCGTTGCGAAATTGTGGATCTAAATTTGAATCTAATTATCAGCCAAGGCAATAATCAATTGTTTGATTTTAACGGGATATCAACCAATGTGGGTAATTTTATGCTTAGTGGTTAGTGAATTAACTGCTCCTTCATATTTACATTTTTGTGCAGTTGTAACTTTGTAATATAATTGCAGAGGGATTTTTTTTATATCATCATTTTTCGTTTTGAATATCTTATCTTTCTGTTTAGTTAGGCTGATAACCTTTCGCTTAGTGCATGGGTTAGTTAAGTGCGCACATTGAGCGCAAGTGTTCACGCGCACGCGGGTCGGATGTGACAATCAGAGATGTCACAATAAAACACCAGATAGGAAATGTGACCGGGGACGTGAATGACGTCATGCCCGATAGCGCTGAGGATTTTGAGATTTGAAAAAAAGCAGTTAGTTGAGATTCGAGTCTAGAGGAAGGTCGTCGATTTTTGGTCTCGCCGAGGCGAGACCAGATGGTGTCAACGAAATGTGGCGCGCGTTTGTTGAATAAATTGAGTCTCTCTCCCCTCATGTCGAAAAACCTTAAACTCAAAAATGTAAATAAAAGTTTCGTACCTGAACCAATTTCGTGTTTTTCGGATTCCTATACGCGTATGAACATTGTGAACGTTTTCCGTATCGGTATGAATATGTCTTTTTCACGGTATGAATATGTCTTTTTCACGTTATGAATATGTCTTTTTCTTGGTCGATCTCGTGGACCCATGTATATTACAACTTAACTTTCATTCTTATTTATCATCAACATCATGTCGTGTTGCTTGCACAGATTTCTCTAATTCTCTCTGTTTCTATCTCTCCCCCCCTCTCTCTCTCTCTCTCACACACACACACACACACCATCCGTCTCTATCATCCATCGTTTCTGACCGGTCTTCCAGCCTAAAACCTGGATCTGTACAGGGCTGTTGTAGATCAGTTCTATCTGGTCCTCCCACGCTTACGCGTCCGTGATAAGGGACCCATAGGACAACGTCGCTTATGAGTTTGTCCTTGCTCTTCCAGCAGTGTCCCGTATGTCTTATTCGTCTAATTTGGATGGTCTCCGAGATGGGAGGTAGGTGGCCGTACAGCTGTTGTTTTGTGGGATGTTGTTTCCAGGATTTGTTTAATATAGCTCGAAATACTTATTCATTTATTTATTCAGTTTTCTTTTATTTGTTTTTGGACATATTCTAACTGGATAAGAATAATATCTAAACCGATCGATTTGATTCATAGACGTGACCGTAACAATTACTACCGATCCAGATTGAAGTAAACCTGCGATTAATGGCAATGATGGGGGACTCCACAACTCACAGAGCCACAGAACTGTAGCAGGATAATCAGATGTTGTTTAGTGTCATACTCTGAAAGCCATTTTTGTAGTGAAGGAGGAGTCTTATTTCTCTGCAGGGGATGATGTCAGCGTATTTTAAGCCCTACAAACAGTGGAAAACTGCTAGTTGCCTATGTAGCAGATATTCCCTCTTCGCAACACTGTCGTTGTTCAAGGAAAAGTGCGAATAGATAAGTAAAAAATGTAAAATGAACAGTCCCCGTGGCGTAATAGTTAAAGCGCTGGACTTCAGAATCGTAGTACGTGAGTTCGAACGCCAGGCTCACTATTATGTTCACTTTCGAACAATTACCCTTGGGGAAGATATGAATCCACCTTATCTTTCTATCTATGGGTTAAATAGTACCGCTAATGTCCTTCTAAAAAGAAGGGATGGATTTAGCATTAAATAACCCAAGAAGGTTGATATGCCATTAAATAAAAAAAAACAGCCGGAGGAGAGAAGAGTTAACTGAGTTAAAAACCTTGACCGGTGGGCTAAATACAGTAAAATAAGCTTTATCTAATACCCCAACAGGAAAACCGCAATCAACTAGAAATGCCAAAACCATCACACTCGATCAGTCCTTCTAGGTGGTAGAAAGAGAGGCTCAAGCGTACCCCCAATACAATTTGTAGCAATTTTAAATCTCTGCCGGATCATTCCATCATACTCTATAATAATATAATTAGAGTACAATATGCTAGAGATAGTCACTAGTATCGTATTACTACAGTCTGCCATGTAGCTATAACAAAATGCCTTGAAAATCAGCATGCAAAATCCGGATTTTTAACTGGGTTTGAATGCAAACCGCTGGCACCTGTCAAGTAGACATTTATTCAGTTCCTAATGAAGTCAAAATGTGACACAAGATCAGGTGTCCTGTAAGAAGCGAAACTTTGCAAGGAGACCCATAAATTACTTAGCTCCAACGACATTCCCTTTCAGTGCTGCCAAGGCACCGGGGGATAAACTCAGCCCTTTAATCGTTTTATGTAAGGGGACAGGTGCCGCGTAAGAAGAATCATTAGAACAAATCTAACTGATTTTCTCACTCAATCGACAGGACGGCGCCAGATAAAGAGGCCTGATTTCTTAATTCATTTAGTATTTCATAAATTGTCGAAATTAGAGAATTCAGCATCTTTCAATTCATTGTCAGTGGAGCTTAGAATACGCCGACAGCGTCCTCTAAATAGGGACAACAACTCAATTCTCCAAAAAGGGGTGTCGTAGTTATGGCACTAAACTGAATCAAATGGTTGGGTTCCAGGTTCACTGTCACCCAGAATGCTAGTGCCATAGAGTCTTACTCTATGAGTCAAATAGATGTGTTTAAAAATGATTCAGATTATATAGGAATACTTGATTTCATGTAACTGTAAATCATTTGTATAAAGAATAGCTAATTAAATCTATAATTGTTTACAAATGTAATATGATGGCCGAGGGATTTCGTTTCATGCCTTTGGGTTTAGTTAGGCTGAGAACCTTTCCCCTCAGTGCATGGGTTACTTAGGTGCAACATTAACGCAGGTGTTCACGCGTACGCACGGAGCGGACGTGTCACTCAGAGATGTCACAATAGCCCACAAGGAAAACGGGGTTAGAGAGTGCAAATGACGTCACGCACCGGAAGCGTGCGGAGGATTTTGGCAATTTTGAAGAAAGTCAATTTAGAACGAGAAGGGTCGACTTTCGGGGCTCGCAGAGGCCAGACGAATTTGCGCGTTACGGGCGCCGCATGAGATGGTGGTGGTGGGGGGCAGATAGAAAAGTCAGAATAAAAAGAATGTGTATCTCTCTCCTTATGTCGAAGACCCTTTAAACTCAAAGGTAATGAAAAGTTTCGTACCTGAACTAAGAAGTCGTAAGTGTTTTTCGTGTTTCGGGATTCCTATGTTCTGTGTTATATATGTTATGAACATTATATGTACGTTTCGTAAATCCGTATCATGGGTATGGTACACAAAGGATTATTTTTTATTACTAACTTGAAACCATATAATTGTGTGCAAATAAATCGCAATTATTAAATAGAAATAATTAGTTGAAACTATATAATTATTTGTATTAGATTGGACTACTTAACCGGCTCATGGACCAAGTGGGTAGAGTGTTTGCCAATTGTCCAGGAGACCTGGGCTCAAACCCAGATCGCGTCATACCAAAGACTTTAAAAATGGTACTTGAAACCTCCTTGCTTAACACTCAGCATGATAAGGTACGTATCAAGAGTAAAGTGGAGCAATCCAGGGAAAGGAGTAGCGCCCTCCCCTACAACTCAGTGTAGTAGCTATTGAAAAGGGAGCCTTCTGGTCGCCATCGACCACAGTCGTCAACTTTACTTTTACTTACTTGAAATAATGTATGTGTGCAAATTATTTGTATTACGTAGGTTTGTTTCGTTTCGATTACTTCGTTTAATGGCATATCAAACTTCATGGAGTATTTAATATTCAAAGACACCATTTTAGAAAAATAGCAGTGTTACTATTTAATCCATAGCTGCAGGGTTTTGCGAATTCATTGCTTTCTCAAGGGTTTTTGTCCAAAATTGAATGTTATTGCGCGACTGGGGTACGAAATCGCTTACTACGACGTCGCAGTTCAGCATGTTAAGATCATCCATCACCTATTTTTAGACATTTGATCCTGTCGATCATTTAAGTTTCTTTTTAAATGAAATTTACAAAATATGTATAAAACGGGCACAATGATTTTACTGGAGCAAAAGATGAAAGGCATAACTTGTTTTATTTTATATGAAATGAGTAAGTTAAAAGAAATGTAGTAGAATAAAGTTTGGCACTTGGTCAAAGAATATGTCTGTTATATCTACAGTAATATATATATATATATATATATATATATATATATATATATATAGAGAGAGAGAGAGAGAGAGAGAGAGAGAGTGAGAGACGGAGAGATAGGGAGTGGGGGCGGAAGCAAAATATGGAATAATTTTTAAAACGTTTTTTTTTAGTCTGATTAGTCCAATTTTTGAAAAAAAACGTGATAAATTTAAATTTTCATAACAAGCTCTATTATTCAAGCACTTTTTTAAAAATCAATATTCTGCCCAATATGAGTGGGGGGTGAAACGACAAAGAATCTATGGTTTTTCTTAACACCGAAATTAAGTCAAGGTTTCTTTGTCTACCGTATACAAAGCAAAGAAAAAAATTTTTAACAGGAAAAGAGCTTTTTATGGATAAGGTGGGGGGGATTAAACAAAAAAAACGAAAAGAAAGCTTTTTAACTGATATTAAGAAGGACCCCACAACGACAATAAAAAAGCACGCTAATTAATTGAGAGTCCACGAGAAAGCTGTGAGGGCAGCAATTAGACAGGATTTAAGCTTAGACCTTAACCCCTCTGAATACGCTATACGGGGCATTTTAGAAAACAAAACAAATTCAACTTCCCATCCAAATATTGGTTTGATTAAAACTGCTATTCAGAAGGAATAGAATAAAATTTCAGAATTTATTTTATTCAGAGTTTTCTTTCTCCTGGGCTGGTTGCCGTGCAAAGGTTAAAGAGCCCAGTTTGCCCTACTATTTTACCCATACATGGAGAGAGAATAGTTGGATTCATACAGTTCACAAGGGTAATAGCGTTTTGTAAAATGCAAATAGCTTCGTCCAGGTTTTGAACTCTGGTTTCCTTGCACATTTCCTACGACAATATCCATTACAAGTGTGTGTGTGTGTGTGTGTGTATGTATGTATGTATGTGTGTGTGTGTGTTCCGTTGGGGCTTAGAATACACCAATTACATCCTCTGCAGAGAGGTGAGATCCCATGAAAAACATTTTTTGTCCTTTAAACGAGGAATAATTCGTTAACAAAATGTATCGTTTTTACTCCTCTCTTTCCCCCTTGATTTGATATCAGTTTTAAGAGATTTTTCATAGGTACAAGTGCCACTTCAGTTTTATAAAAGGAATTAAATATTTTGCATGGAATATTTGAAAATATTACACAATTATTTATGAGAGGAACGAGGAAACAAGAAAATCTGATGAAGGAAGGCTTCTGATAAAGGAAGGCTTCAAAATTTGCAGTCCTCCCTTAAAAAATGATTTGATTATGTTTGAGGTGGATATGATGAACAAAACTGTTTTTTTTTTGTTTTGTTTTTGTTTTGTTTTTGTTTTGTTTTTCTTTTCTTCCAACTATACACGTCCTACACCCGTTCCTTTGTTCTGCAGCTATCGTTCGATAAATCATCATCATTATCATCATGTCGCGCTATCAGCATCACCCTCTCTCGCCACTCCTCCCTATCATCCATTGCTTCCGGTCGGTCTTCAGGGCAACATCCCATATCAAAATAGAGCTGTGGTATATAGGTTCGAGCTGGTCGTCCTGCATTTGCTTGTCCATGTGAAGGGGTCCACACGAGTACATCACTTATGAACTCGTCCCCACTTCTCCAGCAGTGTCCTGTATGTCTGGTTCGTCTAATTTTGATAGTTTTCGTAATGGGTGGTTGGTGGCCGTACATCTGCGGCTTTGTGGAGTGTTGCCTCCAATACTTGTTCAATATTGCTCGCAGCATTCTTATGTAGTTGCCGTCAAGCTTTTTCTCTATACATTTAGTAAGCGTCCATGTAGTGCATACATATAGCAGTATCGGCACGACCGCTGCTTAGTCTTATTTATCCTTTCTATCCACAAGACTCGTTCGGGGATATTTTTAAAGTACATAAAACTGGCAAAATTGAGAATTCCATAAAGGACCGAGTAAACATTCATTAATTTTAAGTTTTTCCTGCTCTTTATTGAGCACGTTTTTGATTTATGAAAATACGTTTCCCATATGAGTTATTTATTTAACTATATATATGTATATATATACTCGATGAAATGTGAATGCTCAAGTCAAAACATACTCATTAATTTAAGAAGTTGACTATGTCGATTTAGCATGTTCTGGCTGGTGAACTGAAACAAGAAGACAGTCTGCGAAAATGTCTACTACAAGTTTGATTTATTATCACAAGAACCTTTCAAATACGAGAAAAACGAAAGCCCATTGCGCATTCTGATGTAAGCAAATCCTACACTTCAGCATCTTTTCTTCTTGTCTGTGCGCTTTTTCAACACCAGCGAGTCGCTGCTTATTCAGCTGTTCAAACATTAGACACATGAGAAACTACTTGATCCTCAGTCAGCAAGATCCGACGAAAACACACCAAACATTTGGCAAATATATTGTTAGAGTTAATGTTGCTGCCGATCTGTTATTGTTTTCATTATGTGTTCGCTTTTAGATGGCGGGAATAAAAAGGCGAGCAATTATCCGATTAAATGACAACTCAAATACGAGACGGCGTTTCGGCCTTGTAGACGACGACGACGACGACGACGTGTAATGTTTGAACGTAAAACAATGCTGACAAAAAATATCAGCACTCGGCTATCAGCACGAATGATAGACATAGATACTAGCTTAGGTAAGTCAATAAGTCATCAAACGAATGATAGAGGCGGGAGTATCTATTTTGCAAAACAACAATTTACTTTTCATTGTAATCTTCTTTTTTGTCAATGCACATAATTCAATGAGAAATATACATCAGACCCTTCAGTAACAATATCAGATCAATATTAAGTATTCAGTATAAAACGCACGTCAGGATGTTCACTTTTTTATCTCGCATAGTATATATATATATATATATATATATATATATATATATATATATATATATATATATATATATATATATGTGTGTGTGTGTGTGTGTATAAATACCACACTCAGTTCACGTCATTTTAAACAATCACTCTCTGTTCATATTTACCATACACGCATATACACACATAATTTCTCTCTCCCGTCCCTCTCTCTTTCCTTTTTTGCACGTGTGTGTGTGTGTGTGTGTGTGTGTGTGTGTGTGTGACTCTTCACCTCTATTTATCTATCTATATGTCTATCCATCTCAGTCTATTCATAACTAGCTTGCTGGCAATCTTCATGACGTTCGTAATGTCTCTCTCAATCTCTCTCTCTCTCTCTCTCTCTATATATATATATATATATGTGTGTGTGTGTGTGTGTGTTTGTGTGTGTGTTTGTGTGTGTGCATGTGTGTTCGTGTGTGTGTGCGTGTGCGTGTGGGTGTATGTGTGTGTGTGTTAGTCTGTTCATATCTATCTATCAATCTATCTATCTCTCTCTCTCTCTCTATATATATATATATATATATATATATAAACACATTCTTCATATCTATCAATCTATCTATATATGTCCATGTCGATCCCAATATGTTTCTCTCCCCCCTCTCTCTCTCTTTCTCTCTATTTCTCTCTCTCTCTCTCTCTTTCTCTGTATTCATGCCTATCAGTCATTCAGTAACTATATCTCTATTATCCGGTGCAAAAATCTTTAATTCCATTGGTATACTTCTGCCTATGCACCTCGGGCACCAGGCAATAAAACCAAAAGTGTCCAAGAAAGTTTTGAAACAAAATTAATCAGAAAGGGTCTCATTTATATGTGAAGCAAATAAAACTGGTATTATATCATCCAGTAAAGTTTTTTTAATTGCCTAGGGCGTACGTAAGATTTTTTGATCTCTTAAAAAGTAAATAGATAGATAGATAGATAGATTGTCTATATTGAATATCAACAATTTTTAAAGCATAATCATTATTCTTGATAAAATGAAAGAAAGTAATTTTTAATTTGTCTATCATCAATTCTCAAACTTCAATTAATGAATGACTGTTGCCTAAGTACACAACACTTGATGAGCTAGACATCTTCAATTGATATGTTTGAATTATATTTGCGATAATTTTAGTTCAGTTTCTTTTAAAAGTGCAATTTCAAATTATTAGTTCAATATGCCTCCACAAAAACGCCACTGCTTGGGAAGAAAAAATCAACCCAAGGTCTCATAGAATAATGTTATATCAGTTTTAACTCTGGCAAAGACAGGTGTCTGATATATATATATATATATATATATATATATATATATATATATATATATATATATATATATTGATTATCTATATCTCTCTGCACACACACACACACACACATATATATATATATATATATATATATATGTATGCAGAGAGTGAAAGTTGATCAATAAGTCTATCATCTTTAATAAAATTAATAGTTGATATCTAATAAAAAATGTTCACTGGAAAATGTTTAACATGAATGATATATGGAGAAGAATTGGATTATGTGTATTAACAAAGAAGATTTGGTGGAAAATGAATTTTCATGACCTAAAATGCTTTCATCATTAAACGTTTTACACACACATATATATATATATATATATATACCACATTTGATGATATATAAGACGCACCCCAATTTCAGCAGGGTATATCTACAAAAAAAAAAAATAGTGAAACAAAGAACTAGTATTAAACGTGATAAAATTAATAAAATGAATATTATCAATGATAACACTTTTAATCTGAATAATAGCCTTTTGAATAACGACAACAGGTATATGAAAGTTTCTCTAAAGTCTAACCTAATAGGATAATCCAGGTAGGTAGTTTTAAACCAGCATATGACAAATAAGATTCTGGGGAATTTTCAAAATATTTCAAATATATATATATATATATGTGTGTGTGTGTGTGTGTGTGTGTGAGGTAAAATTTCAAAGAAAATAGGTAATCATTCGTTTGCAAGTTTCATTTTTGTACATATATATATATATATATATATGTGTGTGTGTGTGTGCGTGTGTGTGTGTACCATATCAGTACCAACGAGACATTTGACCTGCAGAATCCTGTTGAGACACTGTCTTGATAAAAGTTGACGAACACTAGAAACTCTGTTTAATTACCCAAAACTTTATTCATGACTATAATTTGTAGGCAGTCGCCGGAAAAAAGAAAAAGAGTATGGAAGCTTATTTGACTGCGTTAGCTGAGCAAAGTGAAGTAACATATCACGGTTAGAAAGAGAGAGACCTACCTTAATTTTCTTGCTGGTTTTCTGTTGTAATTCTAACATACTTGGTCTTTTGGTCCCATCCAGTTTGTAAAGTCCTTTTTGGAACCTTCCTGCCAAAACGACGCTCATAAACTTTCGCCTCTTCACATCTTTGCAGATGTTCAACTGGTTGTCTTTTCCTCATCACATCTCTCCCTTAACTCTCCAAAAACGATTAATCCCCTCCCTTCCACCTGGTGTCGGTGGGAGGAACATCTGCTTCCCTTGGCTCCACACATGCGTACCAGATTTGTGACCTCCAGATTTCTCTAGTCATCCTCAACTAACGCAGTCATTCACCTGTGACCAGCTGGCCCACAACTGCCTTAGTCTAAGAAAGTCAGAGGTCAACTACCTGATCCCATGTGTGCCTCTTCTTCTTCTTCTTCTTCTTCTTCTTCTTCTTCTTCTTTTTTCTGTCTGTCTTTCTTTCTTTCTCCCTCTCCGTCCTTAGGAATTAACCTTTCGTTTTCTTTATAACTTCCCATATCACGTGACATAGGCTACGATTTGTGACCATTTTACATTATCAATTTTGTTCATGCACTTTATTTGTTACAGGTTTTGTCTACTGCGCAGCAAATTAGAGTCAGTTGAGTTTCGTCTTTTAGAAAAACAGCACTCTAACACAGTTCTCTCTTCCATAATATTGGAAATAACATGCTATTCTGGAGAACAAATTTGAGGCCAATGGCGATTTCTTTGAATAATTGAATCTATACTATTTCAAGATATTTTCATATAATTTTCGTTTATATATCTGATAAAGTGAGATGTGTTATTTTCATTTCTGCGTAATTTAGACGAGAATTTAGCCACACACACACTCACACACACATATATATATATATGCATGTATACATATATATACACACACACACATGTATACAAATCCACATATATATGTATATACAGATACACATATACATATTTACACATAGATACACGTATATACATATACATACATGCTCATATATATATATATATATACACACACATATACATATATTCATATATACACACAGATATGTACATAGCTTTCTTTTATTAGTCTGATCAAAAAGATAGTTCAGAGGATAGAAACACTTACCCTCCGTTAAATAATAAGTTCTGTGCACAGCGGTCCGTAAAGAAGACAATGCTGACTGTCTTTGGGGGCCATGAAAGGACCCATCACTATTGATTTCCTTAAAAAGGTGCAACTGTAAATAATGCTTCCGATTGATAACTACATCGGCAAAACTTACCTCATTTATTGAATGACCCTCGTATTTATACTAATACCTTTAAAGTTGAAATAATGCTACATCTTCTTCAACTTTACTTCTCTCTCATCTCTCTGGTTATTTCAATCGTTCCTTCTCTCATATTTGTTTCATTTTCTCCTCCCATCTGTCAATCTATCTATCTATTTCTTACTTTTTCTGCTACAACTACAAATATCTCCATTTACCCTTCTTATTTTCTTTTATTTCTGTCTCTTTCTATAACCCCCTCCTTTCTATTCCAATTTCTCCTCTCACTTTTGCTCCCCTCTCTTCTCTTCTCTTCTCTTCTCTTTACTTGAGAGCCACCCTCTCTGTTTCTCTTTTTCAATTTTCCTCCTTCCCTCCTTTTTCTGATCTTACTTGCCTTTTTTCCTTCAATTTTTCAATTTTTTTCCCAATTTTCCGTCTTAAAATCTTTGCGTTTTTCTATTCAGTCCTTCTGTAGAGATAAACTTACATTAATTTTTCAAGTGTTTCATCAGACTGACCATCTCGCTACAATGGCTCTTCGCCAGGACATTAGTTTTTTTTCTTTTTGCCAGATAATAACCGCTATCTCGTATCTTTTATTGATTTTTCTTAGAGAATTGAGACTTCTTCAATAGATTTACATGTACCGACGCACACAATGACTATTTACGCACACAAAACCTCATCAACTAAAACCATAACGCAACAAATTAAAAGTTTGGTTTATTTAGAGCTACTTTACAAATGTCCTTAACAAGAAAATTTTCCTTTATTCTAACAGAGTATTAGACTAAGACTTCTTGAGACATACTGACCAGAGATTTTTTTTACTTCAATTTTTATACTGATTGGATGAAATCAATCTAAGTGGATAAGATCGACGAAGTTGTATCTGCCATTGCCGCAGGATATAAAGCCCTTCGTTGAAGGATTTTTTTTTTCTTATTTCAATCAATTGCCGTATGTGACTCGACATAGAATTCTATTGATAAAACCTCGCAAGATAAGGTCCACGCATCGTTGTTTTGTTATAAGACCAAAATGAATTAAAGAATGTGTTAATATTGTTCTTCTCTAAAGAGGTTTGTTAAGGTGAGTGAGAATTGCAATTCAAATATTACCTTTGGCTGGAGGTAGCATTGACTTTTATGAAAACAGTTACAGTGTGATGTATTAGATTAATGACAGAGGTTGTTTCTTATTCACTGACGTCTTTTGAAAAGGTATGCATTTATGTCACGTTATCAAACAACTTCGCAAAAAAACTCTCATCGTTGGTATGCCAAGATGATAATGGAAGAGAGGGTGGATAGCTTTTTATTTCGACAAATCACACTCTCATAAGATATCTCAGGCTGCGCAATCTTCCCTAAATAAGAAGCTGGAGAAGGTAATATTGAATTAAAGTACATATATAACCGGATCATTGGCCTAGTGGGTAGAGTGTTCGCCTATGGTCAGGGAGACCTGGGTTCAATCCCAGGTCGCGTCATACCAAAGACTTAAAAATTGATACTTGATACCTCCTTGATTAACACACAGCAATATAAGGTATGTATCGTGGGTAAAGTGGAGCAATCGAGGGAGGAGTAGCGCCCTCCCTATACCTCGGTGTAGTAGCTATTGAAAAAGGGGCCTGCTGGTCGCCCTCGACTACGGTCGCCAACTTTACTTATATATATATATATATATATATATATATATATATATAAAGTTGGGGACCTTAGTTGAGGGGGCAACTCAAGCTCCCTTTTCAATAGCTACTACATCGAGGTGTAGGGGAGGGCGGTACTCAATTCCCAGCATTGCTCCACTTTACCATTGATCATCACTTTATAATGCTGGGTGCTAAGCTAAGCGACATCAAGTACCCTTTTTGGAGTCTTTGGTATGACTCAACATGGGATTGAACTCCGGTCTCCCGTACCATATATATATGTATATATATATATGTGTGTGTGTGTGAGGTCATTGAAGAGTGTTATTGGTAGCATGTAACCTAGTATAACCCCTATGAGGAAGGTAACTCCTAGCAGGATAGAAAATAAATTTTCATTATATTTTCGCTATGTTTTTCATTCCAAAATTTAATCTGCTTTTTTCGCGCTTTTCATTCGACTTTTCATTACAATTTTGCCATGTTTTTTATTCAGATTGTCATTACTTTTTTGTCATATATTTTATTCATATTTTCATTCTCTTTTTGTTATATTTTGCATTGATATATAAGATATTATTAATAATTATAAAAGAAGAAAAAATGTCAAAATACGGATTTTATTTAGAAAATATCATTTCTAAAATTCTAATACCAGTTTATAAGAGTTACATCTAAAGAGGAAGTCCCCGTGGTGTAGAAGTTAACACACCTGACTGCGACATCATTGTAAGTGATTGGTTCGGGTTGGTTAGGTCTTATGGCATATCAACTATTGTAGGCTATTTAATGCCTAATCCATTTTCATACATATAAACAGTTCTATTTTAAACAATTCTTTTTAACATTAGAACACTGTTTAGTTCTATTTGAGCCCTACATAGGACCCTATCAGGTGCTACTACTCCGGTTCAGAGTGGACCTGGGTTCGATGGCAGTGAAGGGGTTCGCCGCATTTCTCAAAACTCCCGCATTACTGGAGCTTCACCATCAGATTTTCTAGGGTCATATGCAGGAAACTCGTTGTGGTGGTCTTACTCCTCTTCAGAGGAGCAATCGGTGTATTCTGCAGTTCCAGCAGACTGAGCCTTGTAGTAAGTGAGTTTGAACTCCAATCCGTCAATAACGTTCGCTTTCGGACTAATACTCAAGGGAAAAGGTATGAACCCCTTATCACCAAGCTATCATATTTACCAACCCCTCCGCTCGGGCAGGATATGACACAAGGTCAATTTTTAAGCGGAGTTTAACAGGTTTGAATTCAGAGTATTCCTTCTCCTAGACTAGTGTCCTCACCAAGGCTGAAGAACCCAGTCTGTCCAACTATTTACCCATAGCTGGAGGGAGAATAATTGGATTCATACCTTTCCCAAGGGTATTAGTGCTATGTGAAATGCAATCAATCTGGTCCAGGATTTGAACTCGTGTCATCGTGTCCATTTCCTTTGACGATAACCATTACACCACGGGCAACCAGCTACGGGCTAAATAGTACTACTACTGCTTTTCTAAAATGACGGCTTTAGAATTAACTAACCCACGAAAAAACAGCATCAGTAGCAGAGAAATTCTCTACGCAAAAAGAAAATTGCAACACCTCTGTAAACAAAGAGAGAATTACATCACCAAATTTAGAATTGGAACACATTTGAAAAAAAAAAGAAAATTGCAACACCTCTGTAAACAAAGAGAGAATTACATCACCAAATTTAGAATTAGAACACATTTGAAAACAAAAAGAAAATTGCAACACCTCTGTAAGCAAAGAGAGAATTACATCACCAAATTTAGAATTGGAACACATTTGAAAACAAAAAGAAAATTGCAACACCCAAGTAAGCAAAAAGAAAATTGCATCACCAAATTTAGAATTGGAACACCTTTGAAAACAAACAAAAAAATTGCAACACCTCTGTAAGCAAAGAGAGAATTACATCACCAAATTTTAAATTGGAGCACCTTTGAAACCAAAAAGAAAATTGCAACACCTCTGTAAGCAGAAAGAAAATTGCATCACCAAATTTAAAATTGGGACACCTTTGAAAACAAAAAGAAAATTGCAACACCTCTGTAAGCAAAAAGAAAATTGCATCACCAAATTTAAAATTGGAGCACCTTTGAAACCAAAAAGAAAATTGCAACACCTCTGTACGCAGAAAGAAAATTGCATCACCAAATTTAAAATTGGAACACCTTTGAAAACAAAAAGAAAATTGCAACACCTCTGCAAGCAAAAAGAAAATTGCATTACTAAATTTAGAATTGCAAAAAGTCTGTAGGTTAAAAAGTTGCAACTCTTCTGATAAGAAAAAGTAAATTACACCACCAAATTTAATATTTCAAAATCGCTCTAAACAAAAATGAAAATTGCATCACTAAATCTACAATTGCAACACGTCTGTGAAATCAAAAAATCGCAACATCTCTGTAAATAAAGAAAATGCAAGACCTCTGATAACCAAAAGTTATTTGCATCACCAAATTTAAAATAGCAACACCTCTGTAAGGAAAGAAAATCTCATCATTAAATTTCAAATTGCAACACGTGTGTAAGACAAAATTTAAAATAGCATTACGTCAGTAAACAAAACAAAATTCGCACATATATATAACTATAAGAGGTTTACTCTTTCTTGGATATATATTCATATATTTGTTTCGGATTTTACGTATTTGATGATACATAATAGTTATTAATATTTGTTTTGATTGTGTTATATTTCGCGAGAAATTATAAAATACTGCTATTTTTCGTTTAAAGATTTATTCATTTATGAGCGATATATATATATATATATATATATATATATATATATATATATATATATATATATATATAAGGGATGCTTGCGACCAAGCAGAAAAATTCAACCTAGTAATATTAGTCCGTTATTTAAATTGCACTGGTCTTCATTTGAAAGATTGAGGTTTGTAGAACTAAAGAAGTGTATGTGTATATATGAATGCATATATATGTGTGTGAGGATGCGTACGTGTGTAGATGAATATGTATGTATGTATGTATGTATGTATGTATGTATGTGACTGTAACCAAACAAAATTAGCACCTTCTAGCGAGATTCTTGTTAAAGCAATGTACTTTAAATGTTAATCCTTTGAGAATAAAGGTATTTTCTCTTTAATTCTTAATTATCTATATTCTCGATTTAACGGAATATAACTATGAAATTCTCATTAGAATACTTCATTCCTTTCTAAGCAAGAGCATCGGTATCATCAGGGATCACTGGCCCATGGGTCGTCGAGACTCTTTTATATCCATAAAAACTTTCGCTTTTCCTTTATAAATCTTCATAAAATGTTTGCAAATATTGTTAAAGAAAGCTTTTCTTTCATTTTCTTAACATAAATAAAACCATGAAAAAGTCTTCGAAATGTATTTTATTTCATTACTCTCCCTTTCATTTTCTCTGTGTGGACCCAGGTCAAACCAGGCCATTTCGTTTTCGTCTGGGTAGTCTTCATTCAGTTATCAAACAATAGAAAGTTGTTTTTTCTATGTCTCTTTCTCGATTACTGGCGTCCGAAGCGTGTCTATAACTTTGTCGTCTTAACTGGCCATCCTTTCGCTAAACAGTCTCTCACGCCAACTGACTTTAGCGCCAAAACTTGTCACGCAGACAATAGCAAAAACTAGAAGAAAGAGACGCCTCTCAGATTTAGGAAACCAATGATTAGTCACCATCCAATTCTTGGGCTTCCAGAATCTTTTTCTATAGTTCTGACCTGTCACTATTCAACGCCCCATATTCAACGCAAGACTGAGAGATCCACTTTACCATACTCCCACTCGACGTGATGAATCTACTTTAAAACGAATCTCTTTTTTCTGTGGAAATATTTGAGGAAGAAAGACACACACACACACACACACACACACACACTCATATATATATACATATGTGTGTGTGTGTATGTGTACAATTGAGTGTGTTTTCACGGGTACGGATCAATACCCAAATTACTCGTTCACGACAGAAATAATTTTTTTTATCATGTGTCACACTTTCTAACACGCATGTGCCAGGTATTGATATGATTTGCGTTCAGTATAAATAAGCAGACATTTCTTACCGGAAGAGAGTATTGCAGCTGTTACCAGTAATCCCGGTCAGTCTCTACAGATATCCAAAATTACTTGAAAGTTTTCTGTATTCTTAATCCATGGAAATGAGAAAAAATGTTGGATTATCTTGTTGTGGTGTAATGATTTATTTAGCTTTTATGGCACAAGGCAGTATGAATAGAGCATCCAATGAGACTTGAAATCACTCGTGGATATTTTCTAGTTTAGCTTGCAAAACCATTACTCCACCCGCTACGCCATATCTTGGTAGTCATCATCATCTTGTCGTGCCACTAGCACGGATATCCCTGACCCTCACTAGCCACTTTTCCCTATCGTTCATCGCCTCTGGCAGGTCTTTAGGGCCACATCCCGTGTCCTCACGTAGCTGCTGAATATATGTTCGTGCTGGTCGTCCTGCTTTTGCCCGGCCATATGTGGTGGTCCATAGGAGTACATCACTTATGAGCTCGCCCCTGCTTCTCCAGCAGTGTCCTGCAAATCTGGTTCGTCTAACTTGGATAGTTTTCGTGATGGGAGGCAGGTGGCCGTATAGTTGGTACCTTGTGGAGTGTTGCCGCCAGGACTTGTTCAATATTGCTCGCAGCATTCTTGTGTAATTGTCGTCTAGCTTCTTCTCCAGCCGTTTTGTTAGCGTCCATGTAGTGCATCCATACAGCAGTATCTATACGACAGCTGCCTGGAAGAAACTACGTTTCGTTTTATCGGTTACGTCTGATTTCCATCTTGGTAGTAGTAGAGTAATTTAGTAAGCTTTTCGCTTTTATGTGGCACAAGGCCGTATGAATGGGACACCCAATGAGACTTGAACTCACTACTGAAAGTTGCTAGTCTAGCTTGCTAACCATTACACCACCTGAGTTACGCTATCTTAGGAGAGATATATGACATAAAGAGTTTCTGATGTGATATATACAGAGATATAAATTTGACAATTTTCTTTTGGGACATTTGTATCCTCCGATTACTATGAAATGCTAGATATGGCAGTAAACTTTGTATATGAAATTTACCCAGTGTCTGTCTGTCTGTGAATGTTGGACACTGGAAATTGACCGGAGACATTAAAGAACCATTTGTGAGTTTACAAAATTTATTCTTTGTTTTAACGTTTTAAACTGTTAACCTTATAAACGAAACCCAGAAAAGATTCAAGCGAATTAAGAGATTTTTAATCCATGTTACATAACTTACATATTTCTATAAAACATATATACAGTGTGAGTATACATAAATATACATATATATATGTGTATGTGTGTGTGTGTGTATGTGTGCGTGTGTGTGTGTGTGTGTGTGGAGACGTGGGATAATGATTACTGTAGTTAGAAAATGGGCGCGGAGAACCGAGTTCAAATACTGGACGAGGTTGGTTGCATTTTCAATCGCGCTAATACGATTAAGAAAAGAAAAATGACAAAATATTTAATAGTAGAGAAGACAAAGTTATTTGAGCTTAATATGGCAACCGGTCTAAGAGAAAGAAAATTCTGAATTCAAACCTGCTTAAAAACTGACCTTGTATTGCACCCTGCTCATGCAGAGAGGTTACACACACACACACACACACACACACACATATATATATATATATATACATATATACGACCACATAAATTAAACTACTGAAAATAACAGTATAGTGTATTCACTGCTTCGTCCTTGGGTTCAACTCAGAGTCTTTCATTGATTGATTGATTGATTGATTTTAACTGCATGTGAACTTGTTTTGGCTTCTTCTAAGCTTAAAAATTCAGGAATCGTGTTTATTGTACATATACGTGTAATTTCTTCTAAAGTGTTTTTTTACGCATAGTAATATGATTTCTTGCATTCCGATCAAATACTGATATATAGTAGTTGTATGGTTTCAAGTGTGTCTAACTAATACTGATAATTGTATAGTCTCAAGTATTTATTTCTATTAAATAATAGTCATTTGTTTACACACTGTTATATAGTTTCCAGTAACTGATAAAAACGATCAATCGTGAACAATTATAGCTTCTGGTAATTATTCTTAATTCAACCAATTTACAGTTATATGGTTTCAAATATCTAATAAAAATAATTTTCAGAGATATCTATTTAACTCATGAATTGGAATTCTATATCTTAGGGTCAAACTGGACCTGTGAGAAATAGTTATCAAGGAATATTCCACATCCCCCAAAATGGAACCTCACAATCAGATACAGGTAAGTTTGGTTTGGTTTGGTTTTATGACATATCAACCATTGTTGGTTATTTAATGCCAAATCCTCTTTATGAATATATATTGTATATATATAATTTGGTTTGGTTAAGTTTCATAGCATAACAACCGTTGTAGGTTATCCAATGCCAAATCCTCTTTATGAATATATATTGTATATATATAATTTGGTTTGGTTAAGTTTCATAGCATAACAACCGTTGTTGGTTATCCAATGCCAAATCCTCTTTATGAATATATATTGTATATATATAATTTGGTTTGGTTAAGTTTCATAGCATAACAACCGTTGTAGGTTATCCAATGCCAAATCCTCTTTATATATATTACATTTGATTTGTAAATGTATAGTTTGACGATAACATTTTTAAACATTTTGCATACATTAACAGTCATTTATATGATGTGTAAGTCAATAGTTTGTGGTTAATGTTATTTTTAAATATGTGACAGGTAATTTGTTTTCATACAAGTATTATTTTTGTTCGCACACAGTTAAATGGTTCCAAATATTCTAACACGAAAAGTTCTATATAGTATTAATCATTTGTTCGCACTCACTTGAATGGTTTCAATTGTTACTATCTAACAGTTTTATTTGCTCACAGTTAAATGGTTACAACAATCGCTATTTAACTCAAACCATTCAATGTAAGCATACAGTTTAGGAGCTTCAATGTATTACTTGTCATCACTAATAATTTCATTCAACATTCCTCATTCGTTGGCACACAGTTGAATTGTTCAAAGTATTCCCTTGTAGCCCTAACAAATCAATTGAACAGTAGTCATTTGCTTACTCACAGTTAAATGGTCAAACAGTTCAATTTCTAACAATTCGATTTGATATATCCCTGGGTGAATATAATCAGTATAAATTGAGACTTGACACACAGAGTAAGTTATAACAGGTTTAATGTACAAAGGTACAATGTAACAAATCGTATATTGACTCTTGAACGTATATTGAATGCCGGAGTATCAAGATTAGGTTATTCACTCCTTGGTTGCCACTAGCGTCTTTTATAGACTGAGTAATCCATTCTCGGGGAATGTCAGGATCTTCCACTATATCACGATTTAATGTAAATTATTTGTTTACCCACAAGTTAAATGTCAAACAGTTCTATTTTACCAATAGATCGAACATCATCAGGTGCTACAACTCCGGATCAGAGTGATCCAAGTAACCATAGCAATGAAGGGGTGCCCCATATTCCCCAAAGCTCCAAGGCTGGAGCCTCGCCATAATGTAATATACAGGAAACTCGTTGGGTGCATTCTGGGTATTCTACAGCCTCAGCCTACAGAGCTAGATAAAGTTTAGTGTCATATACAAGACACTCTTTTTTATGGAGGTAAGTGTTGTATATTTTCCTTTTTGCCCGAGCTGTCAATCAGAGATTTCTCTGCCCAGAACGCACCTGTGTAAATAAGCGGAAGCAGTCACGTGGTTGAGTGGAAATGTGTAGGCGTTGTGAAATGATATATGCAGATACCCACGTGAGGTACGTGGAATCTTGAAGAAGTCTTTCAACGGTCAGTGGAAAGAAAGCGTCATTCGTTCATTCATTGTAATGGTATGAAACACCTGCAGGGGATACACTCACTGTATTCTTTGCTCCATCGACAGGGGGTCAGACTTCTCTTAGAGTGGACGGGCTTCTTCAAGTGTTTATATATACATGATGCGCTTTGTACATGTAGCATTTGTTTGACATCTCACAAAATATTACACAAGGTCGATTTAATGTAGGAGGCCACAAAGAAACAAGCCTCCCGCGGGGGAAATGCAAAAATTGCTTAAGCTTTATTGGTTCTCCTCTTCAAGGTCACCTCAGGCACCGTGCAATAAATCCAGCTCTTACTCCCTTTTAAGCGAGAAAAAATATGGTGTTTGGAAGAAAGGCTATCCGGAACAATGTTGTTTCATTTATCACCTACCAGTATGAGTGAGCCAGATACCAGCGTGATTTGCGCTCGGTATCTATAGGCATATATTTTTACTGGAAAGAAATATGGCTTTAGGACACTAATTTTCTGGGTCAGAGTTGACCTGCGAGAAACTAAAATGAAGCTGTTCCACACTCTCTAGATTTCTAGAACTGGAGCCTTACCATCATTGCCGTCAATCTCTACATATTTCTTTATAATTTAGCGGTGACCAACAAAAACTAATTGGCTCAATAAAACTAATCTGCTTAAATTAAGGAAACTTTCCTCCCAAACAGCACATTTTTCACTTTCTTTTAAAAGGAATAAGAGAAGAGTTTATTGTACGGTGCCTGAGGCGCCACATGAAATCGAATGCTGATAAAACTTAAGCAATTTTCGCATTGGCACCGCGGGAAGCTCAGTAACAAAAATAGTTTTAGCATAAGTATCGTCTCTAAGAATTCTGACTTCATTATTCATAATCATTTTTCATTATTAGATCGTATAAATTCAAATGATAATTAACATTTCCAACTTTCAGCATAATTTCCTGAAAATATTCTAAATATTATTATTTGATAATTGGTTGTTTCAATTCATTTTTTCTTTTAATTTCCTATTTAATTCAACACAATTTTTATTCAAAACGCTGACCCGTAAGAAAAAAATTCTTGCGATGGTAAATGAGCAGTCTTACAAAGAGTGTGGTTTCAAGTGAGGAAAGTCGGAAGGTAGTCGAAAATTATGGAGCAGGTCTTTCTTTCCTTCTATTTCTTTTATAGATATATAAACTAAATTCTCCTTCTTAGTGACACACACTCAACACTCTTAGGTAGGTATGTACTTACCCAACTCCTTCGTCACAGGCAAAATGCGATACAAGATCAACTTTTTAATCGGATTACTACTTGTATAGATTTAGAGTTTTCCTTCTCCAAGACCAGTGACTTCACTAAGGTTTAAAGAGCCCAATCTGACATACTATTTTCCCGTATTTAGAGAGAGAATAGTTGGATTTATGCAATATAATTTCTGGTTGATTGTTTTAGTAGTAGGTTGTTTCCTTGCTAGATTTAAAGGTCAAGCAGGAAACTGTAAAAAAAGAAGGCTATATATGAAAAAGAGATTCGCCAGTAAGAGAGAAAGAGAAAGAAAAAGAGAGAGAGAGAGAGAGGCTCAATTATAAGAGAGAAATGAATAGGAAAGTGAGTCATAGGTTTTCAAAATCTAGGTCATGATAGCCGCCGACACCCAAGTTAAAACAGAAATAAAACAGCAACAAATCGACCGTTTGCTGTGATTGGCTGATAGAAGCTCATAAGAGGAACTGTTGAGGTGGACGTGGGATAGAAAAGAGAAAAAGAAAATTAGTTGGAGACCAGCGACGGATATGTGAAGAAAGGCCAAAATTTTGTGTGAGCTCCGCCAGGGGGTCCGACATTCGCCGTAAAGATATGAAGACGGGACCCCGAGTAGTCACGTTCGAGAACTACAACAGAAAATGAGAAAGATAATAACAAGGTATGCGTCTGCTTCTCTCGCTCTGCGATGGTTTCATTCTCTCTGTCGATCTAAAGCAATCGACTCATTTCATATTCAGTTTCTTTCTCTTCAGTGCCTACCAAGAAAGATAGTAGCAAATAATCTTCGTATCAAAGGAACAAAGACGGTGTTTTGTGTGTTTGTTACTTCTTTTCACTGTGAGGTTACAAAGGGGGTTCGGCTGAAACTTAAGACGTAGTGCTAACGAATAAACCCTTTAGAACTGTGGAAGTACAAATGTCTATGTGATGCCGTAGCGCAACAAATGTTTATATGGTGTCGTAATATTATGTTCATATCTTTCTATTAGCGGTGTCGTAATATTATGTTCATATCTTTCTATTAGTGTCGTAATATAATGTTCACATCTTCCTATTAGCGGTGTCGGAATATTATATTTATATCTTTCTATTAGTGTCGTAATATTATGTTCATATCTTTCTATTAGCGGCGTCGTAATATTATGTTCATCTCTCTCTATTAGTGTCGTAATATTATGTTCATATCTTTCTATTAGTGTCGTAATATTATATTTATATCTTTCTATTAGTGTCGTAATATTATGTTCATCTCTCTCTATTAGTATCGTAATATTATGTTCACATCTTTCTATTACCGGCGTCGTAATATTATGTTCATATCTTTCTATTACCGGCGTCGTAATATTATGTTTATATCTTTCTATTAGCGGTGTCGTAATATTATATTCATATCTTTCTATTAGCGGTACGTGAAATGTAAACAACCTCGTCTAGGATTTGAACTTTGGTCACTGATTCCGTTTCCTATGACGAAAACTGTTACACTAATTGCACCTCGAGGTTGGTTGGTTGCTAGATATTAATTAATATTTTCATACATTTTGTCAATTTAATAGCTCTCTCCCTGCCTCGAACCCTGTTGGGGAGGTTTAGGATATACTGACTATATCCCCTGCTGAAGGATTAGACCGTCCTCATTAGAAAATAAATGTTCTGAGCATGACTCTAAACTGCATCTGTTGGTGAGGCTCCAGTTCCGAATATTTGGGAGGAGTATGGTACCCCTTCATTGACATTACTCCCTGATCCACTCAAACTCAGTGTATTAATACTTGTTAGGGTCTGATCTATGAGTCAAATAGAAATGTTCCGTCCTTTACAAAGTATTATTATCAGTTGTCATTCTAAACCATAGAGCTATGTGGAAATCGTATGTATTTGATAGAAATACCTGATAAATACAATTACTATTGTTACATGACAATACATGAAACGATTTCACTGAGTGCTAACAAATGATTCATATCAAATTTTTGTGTTAGATTAGAATACACGAAAACCTTCCACTTTTGACAAATAAATGATGTCTATCTCGTTTAAAAATAAAGTTCCCCACAAAATATTTGTTTGCAAATCCCCCCTCTCTCTCTCTCTATATATATATATATATATGTGTGTGTGTGTGTGTGTGTGTGTGTGTGTGTATGCATCAGGGTTTGGCATTAAATAATTCGCAAGGGTTGATATGCCATTGAACCTAAAATCCCCGTTCTTTTTCCTCTCATCTCCTCTCCTCACCTACATCGCTCTATTACGTTTAATTTCGGATTAATACTCTTAGGAAAGGCATGAACTCAGAGCTGGACGAAAAAAGGGGTTCATGCCTCTCCTAAGGGTATTAGTCCGAAATTGAACATAATAATACCACTATTGTTATCCTACAAGAATGAGTTTGTCATTGAATAACCCAACAACATTGATGTGCAATTAAATAAACAAACCAAAATATTACATTCATTATAGAGTAGTATCTTAGACAACAATTATGGAATTAATACACTTAGAGAATGTTCACTATTTTCTTTTTTTTTTTCTGTACCCCAGTATATCTAAAATCCCTCGGCACCACACACACTCTCTCTCTCTCTCTCTCTCTATCTCTCTCTCTCTCTCTCTCTCTCTCTCTCTCTCTCTCTCTCTCTTACATTACGGTAAAGAGTTTAGTTGCAAAATATCAGCCGGCATAGCGTGACAAACACGAATGATCGATTGGTAGGTAGTTTTGTACGTACGGTATTATAAACAAGTCTATTAATATATAGATAACACATTGGAATAAACGATGTCGGCAACAATTTAAAGACTGGTGGGAACAACTTCCACTAGTGACCAGTCGTAATTATGAATTTGAATCGGCATTAATTCATTGGCTACACCTTTTCATTCAAATTTGCCATCAGTTTAAAATGAAAAGTCCGTCGACTCTGACTGACTTTTAATTGGTAAACTGTCAAAACATCTTTGATAAATGAACAATTCGACAGTCAGAGTGCGATGAGCTGCTGTCTGCACGGCCATTTTTAATTTATGTTGCATATAAGACATTATTTATTTCAATCGAAAATGAATATGATCTTCTTGACGAAAGGCTGGTTTATTGAAAAGTCTCAGGGGAGATGAGGCGTAGTGTTTAACGTGCTGAACTGCGACGACTTAGTAAACGAGTTCGAACTCCAGTCGCGCAATTACGTTCAATTTCGAATTGATAGGCTTGCGTCTCTTTCAACAATTATGGAATTATTACATTTAGAGAATTGTTCACTTTCTTTTTTTGTAATTATTTAGTAGTAAATAAATTAATCACTGATAAGAAGCAAAACATTTTTTTCTTAAAGAGTAGAACCCTTGGGCTCCACAAAATATTTCTTATACAAACTAGACTAAATTATGTAAATAGAATGAATAATTTTTACAAGACGTTCGGATGAAAATATCATATAATAACCTAATACTAAGGAAAAAAATCATGGAATTTGTCATATAATCGGTTTGATTATCTTATTATGGTATAGTAATTTACTAAGCTTTTATGCTTAGATGTGGCACAAGGCCTTATGAATGGAGCATCCAAAGAGACTTAAATTCATTCGTAAACGAAAATGGCAAAGCTCCAGATAGTATAAATAGAGGTACCGTGCTCTTTGGTTGGACTTCTTAGAGAGGCGGACTTTAGCTAGAGAAAGACTTCAGTAATAGCTTGGTCGGTACACTCTTGATTCAAAGCGATCCTTTTATTGTTCAAGGCAAAATTGTATGTAATGAATAGTAACAATCTTTCGTTTGTCTTATTTTCTATTTAATGTATTAATTTCAGTTGGAATAAAATACTTATGTTTTTGTTAAGTTGTCTGTCAATTATTTCTTCTTTTTATGCACATGTGAGTTTTACAAAAGAATTCATTGACAAAAACTCAGAATTAATCTTTATTTGCCTCAACTCGAGCTTTGATGACAACCTCTTTGACTAAAGGGAATAGCTTGAAATAGAAATGTTTTTCACAATTAGACTGTACTTACATTGAAACTGCATGCTTATGCTAAACTGAATTACTTGAAATGGAGCTGCTTTTGACATTGAAACTGTACTTACACTAAACTGAATAGTTTAATATAGAACTGTTTTGACATTTAATTGTGGGTAAACAAAATCTGTACTCATACTAAAATGAATTGGCTGAATTAGAATTGTTTGAATAAAATGAATAGCTTGAAAATAGTTTAACAATTAAAAAGTGCACTAATGGTTAACTGAATTGTTTGAAATAGAACAGACTATTTGCATAAAAATGGATTGGGCGTTAAATAACCTTGAAAGGTTGATATGCCATAAACCCAAACAACCAACCAATCAAGTATTCCTATCAAATACTAATAATGGTTTTTAGTATATATTTAATCAAACCCCCCAGCACGGGATGGACGTGACATAAGGTCAAATTTTAAGCGAAGTAAAATCGGTTTGAATTCAGAGTTTTACTTCTACACTGATTGCCTGACCAAGGCGAAAAAACCCAATCTTTCCTACTGTTTTATTCATAGATTAAAAGAAAACATATATCTATGTCTTCCAAAGACCATGACAGTGAAGAGAAATGCAAGCAACCTTGTCTAGAATCTGAATACAGGTCACTGATTTCATTTACTATGATGATTACAGTTATTCTAGGAACACCTCTCATCAGTATCAGTCACTTCAAACATATAATTTTTGCGACATCTTTATATACGCATTATTATTTTTTTTTATTTTTTTGACTGCCCAGGTTTTCAATCTATTCTTTCGTTTATCATATCGAAAGCCGACTTACTGCTTTGTATCCGCGCAAAATTCATTTTTGCTCAGCCGGTTTCCTTCCTTTGTTTCAGACAGCGATCTTTTTAGATAATCTTCTTGGACGCAGCGGAACAGATTAATTTTGGTCTGAAATAACTCGTCACAGAGGAAGACTACAATTTGCACAATAGACTCACAATGACGTTTGATTCCTCTGCAGAAAGAATCATCTTGGCTTTAAACAATAAAGGCTTTACAAAACAAAGATGAATCAACCCTCAAATCTACTCAAACTAATCCCGAAAGAAGCTTTCAAATGTATTTATTTCTCTACTTATAGACGCTGCATTGAACAGCGTCGATCAAAGCTTATCGAAATTCGATCAAACGGCTCTCATTTTTTAAACTTAATAATACGATCAGAAAAGCAACGGAATATACAGCGAATCAGTCAAGACTTGAGCGCCGATTCAGGGCGAAAAGCTTTAATTTTATGCGGAAGAAGAAGCTAGACCGGAAGTAGGATTTTCTGGGCTCAGCCTAAAAACTATTCCCACGTGTTTCGAAGCAATAAAAATGATCTCAGAAAAAGTCATTTGTCCGTGACATTGGTTGGACACAATGTCCTGAAATAAAATATCATTAATAGTTATTTCAACTTACTAAGTTTTATGGCTTTGTTTTATTTTTCTGCTTTAAAATGTTGATTTACATAGATTTTGCTGACAATGTTCCTAATGATGTTACACGAAGAAAAGAAATAGCATGAAAATCAGCCTTAAAAAGCAAATAAAATTCTTTTAATAAGATGAATCAGACGAATAGATTTTTTGTCAGAAATAATAAAAAAGATCTTTAAAATTTTCAGATGTCTTTATTCATTTTTTACAAAGAATATGTTTTTGTTTCAGCTTAACAGGTAAATTTTTACTGCAAATAATCTTTAGCTGGATATAATATTACACGAGGTAAATTTAATAATACATCGGGCAAAAATGATTTTATCTCTATCTAAATTCTGTGTGTGTGTGAGAGTGTGTGTGTGATGATCCACTGATCCACACATTAAGGAACATAAAACATTCTTCTGGCCCTTAACAAGCCCTTAACAGAAGTCAAAGGGATTTGTTTTGAAAAATACGTCGGATAACGAAAAAATATAGTTTTGATTTTGGACAAATGGTTAGTTGTCAAGTATCAGCAGTGCAAATCTGCACAAGCACAGGTTTTTGAGGATTTGTATTTAGGTGAAAAAAAGTCTCCTTGGACGCTAAAATTTCATCCGACATAGCGTGACATGCACGAACGATTGAATTCTAAATTACACATATTATAAATTATGCTAAAAATATGATTACGAGTAATAGTGATTTGCAAAGCGCTTTGCTTCGATGTGGCATAAGGCCGAATGAATGGGGCACCCAATGAGACTCGAAATCACTCGTGTAGGTTTGCTAATCTAGCTTACTAACCAGAGGTGCCCAATGACTACGAGTAATATCGATAAACTAGAGTCGCCACCGTTTTATCAGATGTTCTTCCTGAGGATGACACTAAACTGCATCTAGTGGTGAGTCTCCAGTTTTGAACCTCTGAGAAGTCACACTTCCATTCCTATAACTCCCAGGTCCACTCTGACTTGAAGTGGGAGTGACTGTTTGGGTATCATATATATTCTTCTAATGCATCTTATTTGTCTAAATTTCGGAGAGGAAGCTTGATAATTATTATTACTTAGAATAGTCGAACTATTGACCTCATCCTTATTGTTATAATCGCAACGTTTCGGTAGATATGTCCTTCAGCCTTCTTCAGATGTTTCATGTCGAACTCGGGAGTCAACATAGAGACTCGAGCAATTGGAATACACCCTACAAAAGCCTGATTATCACAGCTGGTGAATTTCAAAAATGCAATCTGGACTTTAGAAGAACGATATGTAATAAATTTCTGTTTTAAACTTGGAAAAAATGCCATGCGATGAAAGCTGGATCTACTGCTCTGACCCAGAGACGAAGAGACTGAGTTCCCAGTGGAAGCATGCTGGCTCTCCCAGACCCAAGAAGGCCAGACAGAGCAAATCCACCAACAAACTTTTGATGATCCCTTTTTTGACAGCACTTGCATGATCTACATGCACTGGGTTCCCACTGGACAGGCAGTCAACAAGAAATATTATGTTAAGGTTTTAAGGGAGTTCAGGAAGAGATACCGTCGGTAAAGGCCAGCACTCTTTAAATCGAGTCAGTGGCATTTCCACCGGGACGATGCACCAGTCCACAACTCTATCCTTTTCACAGACTATTTGACCAAGTTGGGCATCACGACAGTTCGTCACCCACCCTATTGTCCGGACCTTGCTCCCTGTAACTTTTGGTTATTCCCTAAGCTCAGAGGCTGTCGTTATGAGACAATTGAGGAGATGAAAGAGGCTGTGACGAAGGTCATTGACACACTCACGTAAGAGGACTTCCATGGGTCATTCCAGATGTTGTTGGAACGGTACAACCAGTGCATTGCAGCCGGAGGCGATTACTTCGAAGGGCATAAGAGTTTCATATGTGTACTATCAATAAAAGTGCCCATACGAAAAAAGTCTGGAAACTTATTTAATGATCCACGTATTAGAACCACTGTATACTGTTCCAATTCTGCGTGGACCCCCGAGTTTGACATGAAGCACTTGAAGAAAGCCAAAGGATATATTGGTTGAAACGTTGGTTGATTATAAGAATAAAGAAGAAGTCAATAGTCCGAATATTCTAAGTAGTATTCAGATACATGTATTCCATATGTCATCATCATCAGCTAGCACGGATATCCCTGACCCTCTCTCTCCACGTCTCCCTATCATTCATTGCCTTCGGTAGGTCTTCAGGGTTACATCCCGTATCATCACATAGCTGCTGTATGAATGTTCGAGCTCGTCGTCCTGCTTTTGATTGGCCATATGCGGGGGTCCACAGGAGCACATCACTTACGATCTCGTCTTTGCTTCTCCAGCAGTGTCCGGCATGTCTGGTTCGTCTAGCTTGTATAGTTTTCGTGATAGGAGGTAGGTGGCCGTACAGTTGGCGCCGTGTGGGGTGTTGCTGCCAGGACCTGTTCAATATTGCTCGCAACATTCTTGTATAATAGCCGTCGAGCTTCTTCTCCAACCGTTTAGTCAGCGTCCAAGCAGTGCATCCATACAGCAGTATCGACACGACCGCAGCCCGGAAGAAACTGCGTTTCATTTTATCGATCAGGTTTGATTTCCATGTAAACAATGGAAGAGAATCAGAAAAATTGGGAGAGTAGTTTAAAGTCCTGAATTTATTAAACAGGAAAGGAGATGCTATAGCTTTTCGGTATTGATAAACCATCATCAAGAATTTAAAAGGTGACATCAAGTGTTAAAGGAATAACAATGGATATTTAATAAAACACAGGAAATAATAGATTTGGTTTGGTTTGTTTGGTTTTATGGCATATCAACCTTTGTAGGTTATTTAACGCCAAATCAATTTTTATGTAAATAATCTGTTATAATGAAAACAGTTCAGTTTAGCATAAGTACACAGTTTGTCAAAAACATTTCCATTTCAAACTATTCAAGCAGTTATATGTAATAATTCAATTAAGTGTAAATACAGTTTTAATGTCGTAAAACAGTTCTATTTGAAATAATTCAGTTAAGCATAAGCACGCTGTTTAAGTGTAAGTACGGTTTAATTGTCAAAAACGTTTCTATTTCTAGCTATTCAGTTGACTCAATTCATTTTAGCATAAGTATGCTGTTAGTTCTATTTAACCCATAGATAGTGCCCTATCAGGTGCTACCACTCCGGGCCAGAGTGGACCTGGGAGCGATGGCAATGAAGAGGTACTCCCCAATCCCCAAAGCTCCAGCACTGCTGGAACCTCACCATCAGATTGTTTAGTGTCATATACAGGACACTCGTTGGGGGGGTCTTACCCCTCTGCAGAGGTGCAGTCAGTGTATTCTACAGTCCCAGCTGACTGGACAAGGAAATAATAGAGGATATATGTAAACAAAATATATCCCCCTAATCCCCCAGCTCAAGCAGGGTTCAACACAAGGTCTATTTTTAAACCAAATTTAACATGTCTGAATTAATTTCGGTTTTAAAAATTTTCCCTCTCCTAAACCGGTTGCCATAACAAGGTTGAAGAACTCAGCCAACCCTATTATTTACCCATTACTGCTGAGAGAATAGTTGGAGTTCCCAAATTTATTAGCGCTATGTGAGATGCAAACAGCTTCGTCGAGGATGTGGGCTTGGGTCGCAGTGTTCATATCCGATGACGGTAATCGTTACACTAAGAGCGCTCAAATATATATATATATATATATATATATATATATATATATATATATATATATATATATATATATATTATTTGCTGTTATTTATTGGGAATGAAAATTTATATATTTCCTAATATTTTATCAAGAAAAATATAACAGTACTTTATTTAAAAAGGAGGTATAATTGTTACCAAGTTAGGTTAGTAAATCATTGACTTAGATTCTCACTGGGTGCGAGATTAGTAGATTAGTGAGTTAGATTCGAATTGGGTGCTACATACTTTTTGCTTTGCATTACATCTTTTGTGAGCTTTGTAAAACAATAGTACTACACATGGTGTAATGGTTAACAAGATAGATTAGCAGATTTTTGTTAGTGGGTTCGATTCCTATTGGGTGCACCACTGTTTTATCGTTGAGGTAAAACTAAGCTAAGCTTAGCAAATTAGTACTTTAGTTCCTAGTAATCCTGACTTGAAGTACGAGCTGGGATGACAGGTACCCATAAGCCTGTTTACCTGAAATAGATGTTATATACTGGAAAGTGTAATATGCATCAGTGAGTAGACGTGTTCCTCGTTTAGAGAGAGAGAGAGAGAGAGAGAGAGAGAGAGAGAAAGTTTTCTGTGTTTGTGCCGATTTGTGAGTAAGGGGTGGTCGGCACCACCACCCATTACCCACACTCCTTATCCACCATCACATCTTCAAATAATGGTGACTAAGCTCGCCTAGCAGATTATTACTATTGAGTAGTGGTTTATATTTACACTGTGAGGCGAATACTAGTGGACATCTGCCAAACAGACCAAAGATTATTAAATACCCTTTTCGTTGCTCGCATCGACGGATAGATAAATAGATAGATATAGTGTGATCAAACTTACATAGAAATGTATTAAGCTTGGCTTCGACGAGCTCAAGTTCAAACCAATTATGCACTCAGTGAGAAACAGTCACTATTCAGAAGCAATTGATTTTCAATACTAGCTTGCTAATCCTCACATCAGACCAAGAGACTCAAGAAAAACTGAGATAGATAGATAGATAGATAGATAGATAGATAGATAGATAGATAGATAGATATGAATAGACAGTTATAGAAATGAATAGACTAAGATAGATAGATAGATAGATAGATAGATAGATAGATAGTGTTCTTGAGGCTAAAGAGTTTGGTTATTATGTTCATTTTCGAACTAATATTGTTGGGGAAGTTATGAAATCTTTAACTATGAGTTAAATTGTACCACAAATGTTTTTCTACAATGATGGCTTTGACATTAGATTACCCAAAAAGGTTTATATGCCATTACACAAAAAGACAGATAGATTCTGTTCCTTAGATAGATAGATAGATAGATAAATAGATTATCTATCTATCTATCTATCCTATCTTAGTCTGCTCCTTAAATAGATATATAGGAGCATATTAGGATAGATAGATAGATAGATAGATAGATAAAAATTACCAAACTGAGGTAAATACGAACGGGTTGAGATATGAAAAGAACTTACATGGATTATATATACCATAATAATTTCAGAAACACCACTGTTTGTCTTTCATGTGGAAATGCGTTATGTCTACGTATATTTGTTTTTCTAAACGTCACAAATTAAATTACCATTGGGCATTTGTTTTTCTTGCATTAGTAGTAGTAGTAATAATAATAATAATAATAATAATAGTAGTAGTAGTAGCAGAAGAAGAATACTCCACTTTTAGCTCATGTCATGAGATCTCTTTCTTTCTTTCAGGTTGGCTGAACACTTTTCTTTCACAGAATCAATAATACTTTCCTTTTAGACGTCGACAAAAATGAATACCAATTTTGATGCTGAAGCCAAAACATTGAGAAAAAAATGTAGCTTAAAATACAATTACAATCTACACCAATGACGTTCTATAACAATTAAGAATGCTTCCTTTTCTTATATATATATATATATATATATATATATATATATATATATATATATATATATATGTGTGTGTGTGTGTGAAAGAAACGAATACATATAAATGGATATATATGTAAATGAAATATGTATACATGTAAAGAACACAAACACATATATACACACATGTATATTCGCACACGGACATACACACAAATCAATAAGTACTTGTTTTTGCAAGTAGAATTTTCGTGGCACGTAATTCAGAGTTGAATATTAACCCCATAGATTAACAAGACACAATGAAAATTTTAGTCTAAGATTAAGGTAATTACTGTTAGATTAAGGACTCTTTGATCCAACCTTGTATAACACACATTTATGCACTCACATCCACACACACACACACACACACACACACACACACACACACACGTGCGCGTGTTCTCCCCCCCTCAATCTCTATCTTTCTCTCTCTGGCCCAGTCAGCTGGGGATGTAGAATAGACTGACTGCATCTCTGCAGAGGGGTAGGAGTCCCCCCACCAACGAGTGTCCTTGATATGACACTAAACAATCTGATCATGAGGTTCCAGTAAAGCTAGAGCTCTGGGGAATACGGAGTACTTCTTCAATGCCATCGTTCCCAAGTCCACTCTGGCCCGGAGTGGTAGCACCTGATAGGGTCCTATCTATGTCTCAAATAAAACTAAACTTTGTACTTATGCTAAACTGAATTGTTTGAAATAGAACTGTTTATATGCATAAAAATGGATTTGGCATTAAATAACCTACAATCATTCATTTGCCATAAAACCCAACAAATTAACCAATACTCTCTCTCCCTCTCTATTTCTCTCAGACACATACAATCTCTCTGTTTCTCTCACAGAACCATATACTCACACAAAGATAAACCTATTGACTAGTTGACTCGTAAAACTGATGTGATCCCATTTTAACGGAGGTCTATGATGATAATGAAACTTCTTTTAAGCGAGAAACGAAGTTATCTCTGTTATGTCGAGTATTTGGATGATAAAAATCACTGCAAACTTGAAAAAGTTATTTTTTGCTTACGGATTAAACAGTCAATTGCTTTATTCTCCTAAGTTTGATTACGATTAATTAAACTAATAGTTGTATGGAACGCTTGAGATGGCTGATTTTAACGGTTTTTTTTTTAGTTTTCAAATAACCATTTTCAATCATTGCCAAATATTATGACTGTTATATGGCTCTATCCTGAATATCTAGCACCATTACTAAAACAATGTAGGCTTACACACACACACACACACACACACACACACACACACACACATATATATATATATATATATATATATATATATATATAGATAGATAGATAGATATTTGAAATAAAGATAAGTAGAAGACAGACTTGGCTCTTTAATCTTGAAACAGCAACCAATTGCTATGCTATATATATATATATATATATATATATATATATATATATATATATATATATATATATATATATATATATATATATATATATATATATAATTAAAAACAAGAAAACTAATAAATATATGCTATTATAAATTTATTTCGCCAACCTGTTTCTTTCTAACATTGAACTTCGGGGAATATATTTCATCTTACATAAAGTTCAGTGGATTATGATTTGAATATACATAAAAATCTATCTATCTATCTATCTATCTATATATATATATATATATATATATATATAGGTTTAGAAAATATTCCAATATATAATATAATAACTAATTCAATTGTTTCTTTACTTCCGTTTATTCGTCGATATCAATCTTTTTATTTACACACATAGGGTTTTTCAATGTATAAGGGTCATCAAAAGTTCCTTAAATGTTCTCACATCATAGTTTAAAATTGGTTAATAGTAGATATCATTTTATTCTAACAAAAATATTTCTTTTGATGTTATTCAAAATGGTGGCAAAGCCAGGATGCTCCAGGCTTGCCACAACGAACCAGAGTCAAAAAGCGAGTCCATAGATTAGAGACACACAAACTGAAAAGGTTCCCGGCGCAGGGGTCAATAAGCAAGGTTATGAAAGGATCCATCACTGTTGATTTCCTTGAAAAAAGTTCAACTGTAAACAAATATTCCTATTGCCAACTCCACGGGGGAAATTCACCTGATTTATTTAATGAGGATATTTATTGGGTAAGGAAGCTTTTGATAAATATAAACTTGTAACCACCATATAAATATCAGTGTAAATTTCAGTCATTGCAATGTTGAATCTTTGAAGTCTTTACCATAATGGCGGCCTAAGATACAGCCTTTGTAAAATCTACTTGAAAAATGCTGAATTTTTCGCACCAAATAATTCCTAATGTAATGATTTCTCTTGAAATGAGTCGAAGTAACGTTTTAAGAGAAACAAAAATCGATGGAAGACAAACAGACACTCAAGACGAGATTAATTTCAGTATGCTTCGTTTTGTGCATTAATTTCATTTCTACGGCATTGTTTACGCTTTCGTGTGAATCGAATAGACAAACACTCGAGATGGAAGAGCTGGCAAAATGGCTTTGCTCTATTAATGTTCAAAAACTTCTTTAATTTTTTTTCAATTTAAGAATTCATTATTTACAGAGCGTATCTTCGCTTTGGCTCAGGACTAAAGAAAGTTTAAGAATCATCCTCACTCATAACGATTTGTTTGTCAACGAGGGTTGGTTGACTTCGTCGGTCAGACTGTGTTCCTTAAACTTGGTATGGTAACCAGTCTATCAGAATGAAAGCTCTGAATACAAACCTGTTAAACTCCGTTAAAAATTGACCTCGTGCCACATCCTGCTCATATGAAGGGGTTGGATAGATATAAATGCGGATCAGAGAATTAATTTTTATTTATTGCGGACTTTTTTTTTTTTGTCCTCATCTTGGTAGTTTTTTGTGTTGTTTCTTCTTTCACTACGTTTCGGCCAAATTTCACCTCTGGCCTTCTTCAGGTGATTTACCGCGACCTCGGATAGGAATGATGAGTCTTGTAACCGCATCCCTAGTAATTACTGCCTTCCATAGTTGTTGTCTATCGCACCACGTTTTTGACAAGTAAACCTCTAGCCGGCTTGGGTAGGATTTGAAACCGCTATCTTCTGACAATGCTCAGAGGTGAAATTTGGCCGAAACTTTGTGAAAGAAGAAACAACACAAAAAACTACCAAGATGAGGACCAAAAAAAAAAGTCCGCAATAAATAAAAATTAATTCTCAGATTAAGAAGCCTCATCTCAAAATTATTCCAAATGCGGATCAGTTCAAAAATTCATTGGCTGAACAAGATACTCGTATGGGATATGACCAAACTAGGTATATTTTTCACCATAGCGCACCTTTTGGTCCACACGTTTCTTCCGTCGGTGTAGCAGTGATTGGATCCTGCTAAACACTGTTTCAAAAAATTGTCCATGTGTTGCATCCTGCTCATGAGGAGGTATTAGTTATATATATATATATATATATATATATATATATATATATATATATATATATTAGTCGAAAATTAATTAGAATTTTAAAAAATAAAAAAATTAATTTACTATAATTCCAACCGGCAATAAAATTTTAAAAACCGAAATGGGCTAAATGAGGAAAAAACTCTTCACCCCTCTTCTATCCCCTCCCACCCTTCTTTCCTGTGTCTACTCTGAATTATTTTATCCATAAGATCTGAATAAGTCCTGTTAATTTTTTTTCATGTTTTCGATTTATATCAAAAACATATAACAGGATGAAAATAAATTTATAATCCTAATGTTACCGGTTTTATTGTTTTTTACTTAAATATATATATATATATATATATATATATATATATATATATATTATTTTCCAGCTTTTAAAGCCAATTTAGCATTAACATAATTAGATGCCAACATGAAACGAAATCTCCATTTGCTTATATTATCACTAGAGATCTCTCTACTGAAGTTTAAAATCTATAGCTTTAGAGCTTGGAGGTGTTACAGCGAGCGGTTGTCCTCCAAATATCATTGTAAAAAATATGTCTAATAAAACAGTATATATATATATATATATATATATATATATATATATATAGTTAGGGTTTTGTCTTATGAATAAGTAATTAGTCAATAAGACAAGCGCTGAATATTGTAAGAGACATGAACTAAGCGAGAAATCGCTTGACAGCTTTAAAAAAGCAAAACATAAATTCTAATTTACTCTGAAACTCATCACAGAATAAAATACATAAGGCGAATTTTTCTTTTCACAACTTGAGTTTTTATTGCCGTTCTGCATTAGTTGTCGACTGCTTCTGTGGCTTTTTTCATTCTCTAAAACATCTTGACAGTATATAAAAATTACACTGATCATTATAATTCAGAAATATCACCGCCATATTGAGAGGCGCCTTGATGCGTTCTCCTCGCTTACTGCCTTCCTTCCGCTCAACTTCTGCAAAACGCTGTCTTCTTTTTTTTTTTTTTTTTTTCATTTTTCCAGCTTTTACCATCATTCAGTTGTTTTATTTATTTATTTATTTATTTATTGCCTGTTCTTTTCTGCAGCGGATTGTAGCAATAATCAACTACTGTCCCAAAGCAATTTTTAACGATCACGACTGAATCTTCCCCTTGAAAAATAATTGTTTTCTGCATATATAGATATATATTTTTTCAAACTAACATTCTTATCTCATCTGGACAACAGAAGTAAAGAGGTGATTATCAAGTTAGTCTCGATAGACCATTCACTAATGTAGTGAGTTCAATCCTTACGAGGTCCCTGAACTCTTATTACGTAATACATCAAAGTTTGTATCCACCTACCTATATATATATATATATATATACAAAAATACTAACGATAAAAAAATACTGTTACAAATATCAAGTAAAAGAAAATATTTTCATTAAAATCTCTATATATTTAACAACCCATCCACGATAGCAGGATTACATGTATTTTTATATTTCAGTCATGGGATATCTAATTTGCCTTGGGATTTATAAAAGCAAATCTTGATAAATAACGGACCTGTATTATTAACTTGCAATTTTATTATTTCATTTATATATATAAATATATATAAATATATAGGATTCGGAAATACTAACAACTCTATAATAAAGCAAGATTAATTGTAATTCTAAAAAAATAAACCACAAAATATTACACAAAACAGTAAATTTACTCAATATGGCCACCATTTTTTTCAATTATTTTACCAACATGCATTCCAAACGATTTGCCTGCCTTCAAAATAAATTCTTCAAACATTTTATTCCATTCCTCCTCATTAGCGGTTTTAAGCGAACCAATATTTGGATGAGAAGTTAGATTTTTATATTTTCTAAAATGCCCCATATAGCGTAATCAAGGGGGTTAAGGTCTGGGCTTAAATCTTGTTTAATTGCTGTCTTCACAGTTGTCTTGTAGATTTTCAATTCATTAGTGTGTTTTTTATTGACATTATGGAGTCCTTCTTAATCGCTGTGGCGAGAGCAGTTAAAAAGCTTTCTTTTCATTTTTTTTGTTCAATCCTCCATTCCCTATTCCTTAAAAGCTTTTTTCCTATAAAAAGAAAAATAAATTCTTCGCTCTCTATATGATCGGCAAATGAATTTTGGTTTGTTTTTGGCGCAAAGCGAATCATAGATTCTATGTCGTTTCTTTTTTAGCTCACTCATATAGGGCTGAATTTCAATTTAGAAAGTGCTTGAATAATAGGGCTAATACTGAAAAGTTAGATTTATGGACTAATCAGACTAAAAAAAAAACGTTTTAATATTATTCCATGTTTTGCTTCCGCACCCTGTACCGGCCCATTGTCAATCCCTGGTCGAGTCATACCAAAGATTCAAAAAATGATACTTGATGCCTCCTTGCGTAAAACTCAGCATTATAAGGTATGGATCAAGAATAGAGTGGAGCAATCCAGGGAAAGGAGTCGCGTCCTCCTCTATACCTCGGTGTTGTAGCTATTGAAAAGGAAGCCTTCGCGTCGCCCTCAACTACGGTCGACAACTTTTGCTTATTATATATATATATATATATATATATATATATATATATACGCTTGTGTGTGTGTGCATTTACTGCCATAAGCAAGATGCGACATATGGTCGATTTTAGAGCTATTTAACCGGTTTTAATTCAGAGCTTCTCTTCCCTAAACTGGTTGTTATACAAATGATAAAGAGCCAGTCTACCCGACTATTTACCTATATCTGGAGGGAGAATAGTTGGATGCATACATTTCTCAAGGGCATTAACACAAAAGGAAATGAAAACAATCTTGTTCAGAATTTGTCTATTTTCTTACACCAATAAAGATTACACTGTAAGCGCATTCATTATCTATACGCATAGTTTTCTACTTTTCGACGAAAAATTAACTGGTAATGTAGCATATTCTTTCGTTGATTGAAAATTATCATTAGTATCCACGTATCTTCGACAGACTATTTTAGGCTTGTTCTGATTTGTTCGGGTTTTATGGCATATCAACTATTGTAGGTTATTTAATGCCAAATCCTCTTTATACATCCATATTAAATACATACGACTTGTAAACACAGTTTTTTTATATACGTTTGTAAATGAGGCAAAGCTCATTCTTTAGCATACAGTGAAATGGTTCCAATGTCAAACAGTTCTATTTCTAACAATTTAATTTAGCATAAGTCATTTGCTTGGACCCTGTTTAAATGCCAAACAGTTCTATTTGACCTTTAGATAGGACTTCATTACGTGCTACCTTTCCCACCAGAGTGGACCTGGGAGCGATAGCAATGAAAGGATAATCTAATCTACATTCCTCAAAATTCTTGCATTGCTGGAGCCTCACCATCAGATTACTTTGTGTCATATCCGGGACACTAATTGGAAGGGAGGTCTTATTTCTTTGCAGAGAAGCAGTCGGTGTATTCTACAACCCCAGCCAACTGGGTTGCCAACATTTTAGGACCTCTGCGATCACGAACACTTGATAGAGAGATCTACATCGAGAAGATGTTGGTTGAACGTTGGTTGGGTTTGGTTCAAGTTATCCGAAGCTGTTTCGGCTATTTATTTTTATTCGGCCTTTCTTGATTTAGATGTTTATGAGGAGAGCCAAATCTGTCTATCTTATATATATATATATGTAATGACCAGGATATTCTATTAGAATGTCACCAAACGAGGTTTATTTTTCGACACTTCTTCCATCGGTAGCACAGTGTTTGGCGCATAGTTCCCTCATATAAGATGCTAATTTAGTATTAAAATAATTAAATGACAACATGAAACGGAATTTCCATTTGCGTATATTATGACGACAGGTTTATCTACGGAAGATCAAAATCGGCAGCTATAAAGCTTGGAGGTATTACAGCGAGCGGTAGTCCTCCATATATAATTTTAAATTACACGTTTTCTGACGCGAGTAAAACGATATATATATATATATATATATATATATATATATATATATATATATATATATATATATATATACTTAAGGTTTTGTCTAATGAATAAGTAATTGGTCAATGAGACAAGCGAGATTTTGTGTATGGTGTTTAGATGTGGTGCTTTGAGGGTCGTTACGTTTGATGTTAAAGCCATTTGGGATGAATGTTTGGAGTTGTTTTATCCATTGATCTTTGTTCGTTTCTTTTATCATTGTGATATGGCATGTTTTTTTTTTTTGTTTTTTTTTTTGTTCGTTTCTTTCCATGATGGGGAATTTTGCATTTCTGTTAAAGTTGTGGCCGTTTGAGCAGAAATGTTGTTCTATAAGTATTACTTTGTTATAATCTATTGATTTCGTTTTCTGTTTGTAGTTGTTTCATCTAAAATAAAATGACCATTCAGATTTTCCTGTGTATTGCTTTTGGCTCCGTATTCAATCCTTTAAATATATATATATATATATATATACATTTGATAGCTGTCTCATATTGACTAGTGATAGCTGTCTTTACCATCAAAATTACAACGCTAACATCTGGATTAATAACTAATTTAACTTGTGAAGAATATACAAGATGTGTAAGATGATAAGGTACATCATTGTACCTCACTGGATTATAGTGGCATACGTTTATACAACACTTACGTCACTCAATGGATCTACATAACTTTAGCCCATTGACAAGTATGGCTAGATCACTGGTGATATGAATTCCCTTATCCCTCCCCTCCTATGAGTTAAATAGTACCACTTCTCTCCTTCAGCAAGGATAGATTTGCCATTAAATAACCAGTGAAGGTTGATGTACCATTAAACAAAGAACCATAACCAAATCACTAGGGGTTTTATTATTTATAATGGAAAATTACACAGTCAAGCTGATATTATTAAAAATTACGAAACGGTATAGCATTGAAAATATGTAACCGATTATGCTTAAAAATGCAATTATATATATATATATATTTATATATATATATATATATATATATGTGTGTGTGTGTGTGTGTGTGTGTGTGTGTGTGTGTGTGTGTGTGTGTGTGTCTATTGAAATAAACAGATTGCTATAAAAATGTTTTCTTTCAGCAGGGGAATACTCCAATACTGGCCAGTATAGAATGATAAAATATGCTGATGTGTAACAAAGAAAAACCAATATCTATACCCATCGGCATAATGTTTACAGTGTTCGCTAATGGTCTGGAACCGGGGTTCGATCCTACGTCGAGTCGTACTAAAGACTCAAGAAACGGTACTTGATGCCTACTTGCTTAACGATACTTACCAACCCCTCTGCTCGGGCAGGATATGACACAAGGTCAATTTTTAAGCGGGGTTAAACAGGTTTTAATTCAGAGTTTTCCTTCTAGACTGATTGTCTCACCAAGGCTCAAGAATCTAGTCTGCCTTACTATTTGTCCATAGCTGAAGGGAGGATTATTGGATTTATACCTTTCCCAAGGGTATTAGTGCTATGTGAAATGCAATCAGTCTCGTCCAGAATTTGAACTCGTGTCGCCGTGTCCATTTCCTACGACGATAACCATTACACCACGGGCACTTCCTTAACACCACGGG
>OY757909.1:83838320-83928320 GCA_963585895.1 Sepioteuthis lessoniana | reverse complement strand
GTAAAGAAAAATCTCACATGATATACATATATATATATATATCCCTGCTCTAGACTGCGGAATCATGGCAAACGAATTCAAACTCTAGTCGCGCTATTACGTTCACTTTCGGACAAATACTCTTGGAAAAGGTATGAACCCCCTCATCCTCCCAGCTATAGGTTAAATAATATCCCAGCTGTTCTTCTAGAAGGATGCTTTTGTAATTAAATAACCCACGAAGGTCAGTACGCTATTAAACAAAGAAGCCAAACCAAACATCAATCCCTGGTTGAGTCATACCAAAGTCTCGAAAAGTGGTACTTGATGCCACTTTGCTCAGCACTCAGCACTATAAGGTGGGGATCAAGGGTAAAGTGGAACAATCCAGGAAATGGAGTAGCGCCCTTACCTACACCTCGGTGTAATAGCTATTGAAAAGGGAGCCTTTAGGTCACCTTCGACTAAGGTCACCAACTTTACATATATATATATATATATATATATATATATATATATATATATATATATATATATATATATATATATATATAAAGAATAAATCAATTTCCATTTCTTTCTTTAATTCTTTCTGTTTTCTTTCTTCGTCGCTTTCCCTTATAATTCTATCTATCTATCTATCTATCTATCTATCTATCTATCTATCTATCTCTGTCTGTTTGTCTCTTTATCTCTGAATATATATATATATATATATATATATATATATATATATATATATATATATAGATAGATAGATAGATAGATGAATCATAAGGGAAAAGAACAAAGAAAGAAAAAAGAAAGAATTAAAGAAAGAAATGGAAATTGATTTATTCATTATATATATATATATATATATATATATATATATATATATATATATATATATATATATATATATATATACACCTCGGTATAGTAGCTATTGAAGAGGCAACCTTTGGGTCGTCCTCGACTATATATATATATATATATATATATTTATATATATATATATATATATATATATATATATATATATATATATATATATATATATATATCCGTTGTGTGTGTGTGCATGGATAGATACAGGACCTAAAGTGTTTTTGTCATATAAGGCAAACAAACCCCGAACCACATCTATTTGCCCCAAATAGGCAGCTATATTTATCTTTGAGCACAAACCCAGATAGATTGATAGATATCTTCTCGATGAAATATGTCGACAGTATACCCTGCTGTGTTAGACCCTACCCCAAAAAAGGAGGTTCTCGGTATGGTCCTAATCGTCATCTTTTGGTAAGACGCCAGATCTTAGGATTGAAAAATACCCCTTCATTGCCATTACTCCCAGGTCTACTCTGATTCACATTTGTCTTACATGTAAGAGACTTATCGAAGGATCAAAGAGATGAAATTGATATGTCTTAAATTTATTACTATTGAATTAGAGTGTTTGAAACTGTGTAACTGTGTGTAATTATTTGTATTAGATAGGAATACTTGAAACTATATGTGTGCAAACAAAGGATTGTAATTATAGATATCTAAAATGTCTGATATGACTGCATTGAAATGTTTAGAATATGTATAATTTTCATTATTGCCAAACCTTTACAAATGAATTGAATTTTAGCTTTAAATAACGCATAAGGGTTTGATATTTCGTTAAATAAAGTAAAAAGAAATGTAAAATTGGCTGACCGAGTTCGAGGTCAATCCGAAAGCTTCCTTTTCAATAGCTACTACACCGAGGTGTAGGGGAGGGTGCAACTCTTTCTCTGGATTGCTCTACTTTACCTTTGATACGTACCTGATAATGATGTGTTAAGCAAGGAGGTATCAAGTACCATTTTTATAGTCTTTGGCAAGACTCGAGCGTAGATAGAACACTGATCTCCTGGGCCATTGGCAAACACCTACTTCTTTTTTTTAATTTTTTAAATATTTTGAGCAAAAAACTGTATCCAGTGATGAGGCTCTAACTTTGGATCTCTGTAGGGTCTAGCGTCATCTTTTATTTCGATTAATCCTTAGTGTACTCTGACTTGGTTTGATAGCTGCTTTAAAGCTCCTATCTATTGTTTAAATAGATACGTTTAAAACTTATTAGTATTGGATAGGAGTACTTAAAAACATATAACAGTGTACAAACAAATGATTATTAATAGTTTCAGAGAGGAACACATGAAATCATACAAGTGAGTACAATTTATTTGTATTCGATAAGAATACTTGATACCATATGACTGTGTGCAAACAAATTATCATTATCATGGAAAATTAAAAGAGGGGATGATTAAAAATAACTACTGTGGAATAGTTAGAAATATACTGGCGAGAGCTTCTTTTTTTCACTCTATTTACAAATGTTAAAACCAGTTGGAAAAGTGCCAAACAGTTGGTGGGACTCAGTGTCAAAGAATTGAGCCTAATGCATTTCTTTGAGCATATCTTCTACAATCAGTCTGTATACAATCAAAATGGATATTATTAAGAATTAGACAGATGAATACAGTATCGCGCATCAATAGGTACATCCTAACAACATTTTTTGATTAAAAAAAATTGATTAATTTTCTGCTAAACTAAAGACCTCTCTCTTTCTCGACCTCTCTCTCTCTCTCTCTCTCTCTCTCTCTCTCTCTCTCTCTTTATCTATCCATCTATCTATCTCCCATGTTAGACGTTGTTAAAGCCTTTACTTCTAGAAAACAGAGTAATACCGCTAGAATGCTTATTTCTGTAAGCGTGACACACGCATACGGTGGATAGGTAGGTTTATACAGACAAGTGTATTAATATACATGAAACAAAACTTGTTAATCTCTAGCGCATTTGTGTGTGTGTGTGTGTGTGTGTGTGTGTGTTCTAGAATGGGTCCAGTTTTTCCAGTTCTTTATATTTTTTTTTAAGTTATCCCCCCACCTGTCTCTCTTTGTCTGTCTCTGTCTTTGTCTCTCTCTCTCTCTTCATTCCCAACTTCTCTTATCCTCTAATTGTTGTCTTTCAATGGCGGACACAAAGCAACGAAATCCTAAGCATGATTGATCTCTCGAAGCAAATAAATAGCCGCAGAACACAAGATACTGGACAATCAGTGTATACCATAATGTATTTAGAAGGGGGTACTGCTGGCTATCCAAATGAAAGTGAATCGGATCACTATCTCCTTGACAACTAATGCAAGCTTCAGCATCAGTTCGAGAGAAGTATGGATGGATTTATTGGCCGATAAACACACTTAAAACACACAAATATATCAGTCTTTCAATTGTTAATATTTTCATCTATTTTTCATCAGCTGACATCGAGTTAGTGATTGAGGTCTTGCACCAAATGGACCTTGAGATTATTCTTTATGTCTGAAATGAAATTGGAACCTATGGAAAACTAATCTAACACTTTAGTTTTGATGCTTCCCTCAAAAAACTATGATATATATAAGTCAATCAAGTGTTTCAACAGATAAAATGATATCATCAAGGCATTTTTTTTACTTAAAAACGTGGATAAAATTATTAAAGTGAGACAGTAAAGAGAAGTTTATCTGATCTTGAAAACTGATGGAAAAAAGGTGTCCTTAGATACACAAACGATGCACGAAGAAAGAACCAAACAACCAAACAAACAAACAAACAAACAAATAAAGAGTCGTATAAATCGACCAATATATATTTAAAGTGTTATTTACGAAAAGATTAGTTTGGCTTTATGGCACATCAACCATTGTCTGTTATTTAATGCCAAATCCATTTTAAACATATAAACAGTTCTATTTCAAGCAATTCAGTTTAGCATACAAAAACATTTCCATTTCAAACAATTCAGTTTAAATATTCAGTTTAAATGCCAAAACAGTCCTATTTCAAGCAAGTCAGTTTAATCTAAGGACACAGTTTAGTTATCTTTGACTCGTAGATAGGAACCTATCAGGTGCTACCCACCAGGCCACAGGTGTACCTGGAAGAGATGGCAATGAAGGGGCACTCCACATTCCCCAAAGCATTATTGAAAGCTCACCATCAGATTGTTTAGAGTCATATCCAGGGCACTCGTTGGGGGTGGTCCGACCCCTCAGCAGAGAAGCAGTCGGTCTATTCTACAGTCCCAGCTGACTGGGCAATATGGGAAGATTGAGATAGATAGATAGATAGATAGATAGATAGATAGATAGATAGATAGATAGATAGAAACAGGCATAGTTACATGGCATCGTAAACTATAGCTCTCACACAGACCACTTATACCGTGGGCACAAACGCAACTATCTTAGCCACCAATCAAGTTCCTCCCCACGAGTTATTAACGGTATTATTGTGGCAGTGATGTTTAGTATTTCGACCGTTACATTCACTATCTTTCGAAAAATTGTCAAGAGACAATTCTTATTTTCTTCTTCGACTCTGGTGCTTAACTAAACTTCTTCCTGTTCCAATGTCTACGAATCAAACATGAATGCAAACAGCATTCCGTTTTTCAGTGAATGAAATAAAAAATCAATGCACAAATTTATACTCACCTTCTGGGGCTAAAACGTTAGTGAATTTTTGTGAAAACATTCAAGCGGAAATGTTTGGAATTTCAAGGAGATGTGTTTTGTTAGTGAATTTCGGGACAGAAAAGGTGATTACGCCATCGTTAAAAGGATTTTTTTCTCTTAGCAATTAAAAAAAAAGATCTAATTTTACTTGGGAATCTTTTGGGCTATTTTTTGGCTCATTTGTGAGTGGCAAATTAGTTGTTAATCGTAAGAGTCATTTTCTGCCCTACAATGAGGAGACAGTATCGAAATTGTGTAAAAGTTATTAATTATAGCGCGTATTTTCCCAGGGTAAAAGCAATTGGAAGAAAATCGGTTTCTACTTGAGGCTAATTTTGTCTCATTCTACCAGTAAGTCTTTGTTTTTCGAGTTTTTCGTTTTCGTTTTTCTTGACGTAACGAGAAATCTTTCTTTTTTGAGGGGAATGTTTTTGAACCCGTTTATTAAAATCAAGTGTCACTAAAAGCTGTTTGCATTTCAATTTAAAGCCCCGCAAATTAGGCTGATTTTTTAAAAAAATAAGAATTATACGGTTAGCTAACCTTTTAAGCGTAAACTGGAACTCTTTTGTAATTAGTATGTTAATGAGATTTGCCTGGGGGTACTGACTTTGAGTCCCCCTGCTGTATTAAAAAACTGCAATTAATCTGCCCTTCGATGATGCCTTTAAGTGATTGCCAAAGACTCGTTACAGAACAAATTATCCGCAATTTAGTGACGACAGATTAGCTAAAGATAGGATTTTCGTCTTTTTTTAAGTTATGGGCTTTTAGGATTATGGCAATTTCAATTAGATGTTTCACATAAAAGAGTCATTTACAATAAGAAAATGTTGGAATTGGCCACAACCTTATGTTATATAATAAGGTCATCAGCTGGTTTGAAAAATGTAACAATGCTATGCGATTGATATCGAAAACCGTAAATATAGATATATTTGTAACAGATGAACGCTCCTTGGGTCACTATCTCCTTGACAACTAATGTACGTTTCGATATGAACGCGAGAAAAGTACGGATGAATTTATTCGTTCAATAAACATACATTAAACAAACAAGTACATTAGCTATTTATTTGTTAATACTTTCATCAATTTCTCATCAACTGACGTCAACCTCGATTGGTTGATCTTAACGGTATGTCAACATGTCTGGGGTTATTCTATGCCTAGGGGATAGGGAAGTGCGCTCACTGTATATTTGTATTTACATTTTTGGTGTTATTGTTTCTTCAGAGGATTATTATTGTTACTATATATATATATATATATATATATATATATATATTCGCACATTGTCTTATCGAATACGAATAGTTTTTTTTAAACAGATCCTTTTGGCCAATTAATGGGAACATATCAGGCACAATAACTCAGAAGAATCACAGTGAACCTGGGAGTAATGGCCGATAAAAGTTATGGTATGTGGTAATGAAAAATTTATCTATTCTTCCAAACTGATGGAAAAAAAGATATCCTTGTATATACGAATACGTAGAAAGAAAGAAAGAAAGAAAGAAAGAAAGAAAGAAAAGATTGACTAAAGTGGATATGAGAATATCAGGTTGAAATAGATAGATAGATAGATAGATAGATAGATAGAAACAGACGGATATATATATATATATATATATATATATATATATATATATATATATATATATATAGAAAGAAAGAGAATAGATAGATAGATAGATAGATAGATACATAGATAGATAAATAGATAGATAGATAGATAGATGCTCAAAACCAAAGCCAGTGTGTACCTGGGAGTAATGGCAGACAACAGTTATCGTAGATGTTTATGAGAAGTTCATTTATTCATCCAAACTGATAGAAAAAAGATATCCTTGTATATACGGATATGTAGAAAGAAAGAAAGAAAGAAAGATTGACCAATGTGGATGTAAGGAGACCTATTAATGGTCAGGTTGAGAAAGAAAGAAAGAAAGAAAGAAAACATCTTGGTTTACACAAAGGGTGACCAGAACGAATCAAGATTGAATTTTTAAATTCTGAAATTTTTAACTTTTAAATCTAAATGAAGACGTTTACGTAGCTGAACAGGTTATATAATAAAGAGATGATGTCTAAGCGTCAAGAGTGCTGTCTAGACATATCAATGCTGATACTCCGTACTTTCCGACCAACACTTTCGATACTTTTTATCAATATTATCTATTTATCCAATCCCTCTACTTCGAGTAGGATGGGTTACAAAGACATTCGTTAAGCGAAGTACAGCTGATTTGAATTCAGAGTTTTCTTTCTTCGAAAATGGTTTACTTTCTCTTGCTACTCGTCCCTATCAGCTGTAGTCCGCGGCAGGTCCTTTACATTGTATCCAGGGTTCGCTCAGGGCTGATGTATGTAAGTATTTGCAAGTCAGTCAATACTGGTGTGTCCATGAGTGAAAGTCAGGTGAAGGCCGCTTATGAGCTTGTCGTTACTTCTCCAGAAGGGCCAGGCATTTCTGGTTCGTTTTATTTGGATGGTTTGTGAGATGAGTGGCAAATTTCCGTACAACTTCAATTTTAGACCATACCATATACTTCAGTAGCAATATCTAATCGACTAAATAACAATATCAATATATACATATGAAAGGCATGACAGGTTATCGATAATTTGGAAATCTAATCATTCTGATGAAATAAAACAGGATTACTTTCAAGTAATAGCAGGGAAGTTTCTACTATATGGCTGCACCTAATGGGTTCTTATGAAACGTTTGGAAAAAAAAATGGATGTGAACTACTCAAGAATGCTGCTGGCTGTTTTGAACAAATCCTGGAAGCTGTGTTCCTCTAAACTGATTGTCATAGAAATGTTAAAGACTCAAGTCGGCTCTATTATTTAACCAAAGCTACACGGAGAATAGTTGGTAGTGGGTAAGTTGGGTTTTATAGTATATCAATTGTTAACAAGCAAGACATGCTGGGCACTGCTGCTGAGATAAGGACGAACTCAGAAACGACGTTCTCTCAAGGACTCCTCCACAAGGACACGCCAGTATAGGCCGATTAGCAAAAACTTGCATTCATCAGCTTTGTGTGGATTCTAGATACTGTCTAGAGGGCCAAATTGATGAGGAGGATGATGATTACATAATACTATGAGCATCATTATCCCTCGCTAACCATTTCAATGAACGCTGCAAGATATTTATTTAACTTGAAAATAAGGAAAAGCGGAATCATTTTTGAAAAAGATTACTCACAACTAGAGAAAACTAGTCAAAGATTAGTCTCAACTGAGAGCCAGGTATTGTTCCGAGGAGGATGTCAAAGACAAAACGTCTATTTAACTGCATTCTTTAGCGGACAAAAGGACGGCGTCAGTGTTTCCAGTCGCCATGGGTGTATCTTTGCCCGGGCAACGGCGGAGAACTATTTGAGTAATCTTTTGTCGGAAGAAACTAAATTTTCAGGATTATGTCGTCTTCTTCCCTGAGCGTTCTTTCCACTTACGCATTTTATTGCATCCAGTTACGTCAGATTCAAAGAAAAGTTCTTGCCAGCAGCGACCATTTTCAGATCCATGAACGAGTGAGCAACCAGAATTTTGAGCAAATCGAAAAAAAAAAAGAATTTAAATACGCACACACACATATATATATATATATATATATATATATATATATATATATATATATATATAACTTTACAAAGTACTAAATGACCTTTTGAATCGTGTACAATGTTAGGAACTGTGAGTGATAATGTCATGTGACGTCCTTAGCAAGAGAACTATGCGAAGAAACAGAGAGAGAGAGGGAGAAAAAGAGCGAAAGCGATGGAAAGAGCGAAATAGAGAGGGGAGAAAGAGAGAGAGAGGAGGAGAAAAGAGAGAGAAAGAGAAGAGAAAAGGCAGAAAGACCTAGAGAAAAGGAAATATGAGATATATTGACTGATACAGAAAGAAAGAAAGAAAGAAAGAAAGAAAGAAAGAAAGGGGGGATGGTAGATAGCAAGAGAGAGATACCTACGAAGAGAAAAAAGATATAATGAGATTTATTGGTCAAGGAAGAAACACAGAAAGAGAAGAAAAGAGTGAAGGAAAGATGAGAGAGGGTGATAGCAAGACAAAGATAGGAAGAGATTTAATAGCTAAGATAGAAACAGAAAAAAAAGAAAAGAGAGAAGGAAAGAGAGAGAGAGAGAGAGAGAGAGAGAGAGAGAGAGAGAGAGCAAGAAAAATATGGGTTTAGATTTCTTAGTTTTAATGGCATATCGACCTTCGTGGGTTATTTAATGTCACAGCCATCCTTCTAGAAAAACAGCAGTGATGCTATGTAACCCATAGCAAGGGGGATAAGGGGGTTCATACCTTTCATAGGGGTATTTGTCCTAAAGTGAACGTAATAGTGTAACTGGAGTTCTAACTCACTTACTACGATTCCGCAGGCCAGTCTTTTAACCATTACACCACGAGGACACCCCCCAAAATAGATGTGATAAGATTTATTGGTTAAGGGGGAGACACAGAGAGAGAGAGAGAGAGAGAGAGAAGGAAAGAGAGAGAGAGATAGGTAGAGAGAGAGAGAGAAATAGAGAGGAAGATCAAAATGGTGAGAGAGAAAGATAATAGACACAAAGAAAGAGGTAATAAAGGTGTTACAGAAAAAGAGATTTATTTGTTGAGACAGTGAAAATGAGAGAAAGAAAAAGAGAAAAGAAAAGAGAAAAAAGAAAGAGAGAGATAGAGAGAGAGAAAGTAATTGAGAGATGTAAAGTAAGAAAGAGAGAGAGAGAAAGACAGAAAAACGGAGAGAAAAAAGGTGTGGTGAGATTTATTGGTTGAAACAGAGACAGAGACAGAGAAAGACAAATAAAAAGATGAAGAGAAATAGAGAGAGAGAGCAAAGCAGAGAGAGAGAGATGTGATGAGATTTCTTGGTTGATTGATTGAATGATTTTAACGGCATGTCAACCTGGCATTTTATTTTTTCATGCCTTTAGTACTTGGGTGGCCGAAGTGCAAAACGCACAGTTTTCTTGTTCGGAATTCGAATCTTATATATTTAGTACGAACAGTGGGTTCCAGTTAGTCCAAGATAGTCTGGGGCAGCGCGAAGGGCAGCAGACTGTTGTACTGAAAGTAAGAGGGCTGCCAAGCTGAGCTGGGGTCCTTCTTCTCTCATCGTCAATATCGCTTAATTACGGTCTGCTTGACTGGGTTAAAGCGAAGGGTCACATCCATCGCCACAAACTTTAGTCCGAGAGAAAATTTAAGGTCATCAATGAAGACGGCCTTACGATTCTATTCTCGGCTTCGTTTAGTTTCTTTGTGGGCATGAGAGAGAGAGAGAGAGAGAGAGAGAGAAAGAGAGTGTGTGCGTGTGTGTGTGTGAGAGAGAGAGAGAGGAAGCGTGTTTCTGTCTATCTTTGTGGCCTCTGCATTTTTTACTAAAGCCGTCGGTCGACTTTTTAAAAATAGGACACAACGTGAGAGAAGGTCGGATTGCCGGCGAGACTAGATGGGCTGCAGATCGATTCTGTCATACTCTTCTTCTTCTTCTTCTTCTTATTATTATTATTATTATTATTATTATTATTATTTAATGTTTTGTTTTCTGAGCAGTCGATTTTTTTTTGTTTAATGGCATATCAACTTTCATGGATTATTTAAAGCATTATCATCTTAAATACATTTATCATGCCACTGTACCCTCTTCTCGTCCGGTGTTTCTATTGAATGGATGCACAAATAATCTCCTTTAAACAATTGGGATGTCCGTTAAGGCCCTGGTAGGAAGTCAGATGATAATCCCAGACAGTGATTATCAACCTCTTTTTGTCCTTCCACTCTTGTCAAGTAAGGCTTTTTTCTATTTTGTACTATTTTTACAAACTGCTTGTTCATGGAAAATATTTGTACAAATATATGGACTACTTTGTGTGTTATTTCTCTTAATATTAATTGTATTTTATCATGTACATAAAATATTGAATCTTCTTATATGTAAAAAGGAGCTGATTTTGTCTTTCCCTCCGTTGAGTTCAGTGTTTGTATTTCATTGATATACTAAACTTATGTTAATCCTGGGAAAGTTGGGACCCAAGTAAATATCTGACCGAATGCGAAACATTCCAATAGTGTAACATATTCGCCCTCGACCGAGCTGTCAATTAAGAGATGTGGACGGGTTGAATTCGGTGCAATTGCGACGCCTACGGGAAGCAGATGGACGTAAAACAATTATATAACCGGGTGCCACAGACGGTTTGAGTTAGTTGGAGTCAGTTGCAGTTGGAGTTCGAGTTGCAGTTCGAGGCAGTGAGAACTAGCTCCAGACAAAGGGCTTGTGGATCTCAGTGACCCCCGGTTGAGCACCCCAGCAGAATGAGAAAGAAGTGCTGCTATAGTCAGAGGAATTTGGGATCAATATGTTGCAGTCCGTTCTGTCTCCAACTCACCTCTCACACACAACCCTTTTCCAACCCTTTTGCAACCCTTTTGAGAATAAAGTGTGGGAGGTATATTTTTCTAAAGAACTGTGTTCGTTCGTTCATTATAGTTGATTATGTTTCCGCATATATATGTATACGTATAGTTGTATCATGGCTATACAACACTAGTGGCAACACATGAAGCTGTGAGTTACTGAGCAAGTTACCCGAGATCATAATAGATAGATAGATAGATAGATAGATAGATAGATATGCATGTGTGTGAGAGAGAAAGAGAAGAGGGAGAAGGAAAAAGGTGAAACAGAAAGTGAGAGTTTTAAAAAGAAATTAATCCAATCTCACCATTAATTTCGTTGCTTTAATTTCATATACAAATTAAGCTAATTTGTGAAAAATAGGTGATTAATCATTTTATCTTTTCTTGGTGGGGGGGAGCTAAGATTCCTTTTGATGCAGAATTTATCATTAAAGTATGCCATATTAAAAGCTAAATTTGGGGAGGGTTTTGATGTAGATCTATTTTTTTAATACAACATGTAGAATAAATACAACATGGACCGTTAATCTACCTTTTTTTAATTTCTTTTGGTCTATCTGATCTTCATTGTTTGAAAATTTAACAGCACAACACAATTAGGGACCAGTGAAAACCAGTTTCGTAGTATTACATTGCTCACTACCGATTCGAAGGGGAGGGTCACCTGTTCGTTTGTGGAGAGAACTCAGTAACTACCGGTTCTAACAGAGGTCATTGCAAAGGTTGAGACAGAGAGACAGAGCAGTCACTTCTGATAGCGGTTTCAACTTGATCCCAGTTTTCAATGTTCTATGCTGGTTAAACCAATTTCTCTAAAAAAAATCCTTCATATGTACCAAAATAAGTATTTGCGTTTTGTATTCAAGATTGAATCGATAATATAAGCCTTCATTTAGCTTCATTGACATAGTGCAATGTTGTAGCAAGCTAGAAGAGTAGTAATTAGTGTTTACGAATTATTGAGACTGAAATGTTCATATCAGTTGAGAAAAAAGTCAATAGAATTGATTGTTGCTTTGGGACTTCGATATAAATAGTTATTTCGAGACTATTTAGCTATACAGAGTGTTTCACAATTTGTAAAACAAAAAGATTGGACACAATTCAAGAACAACAAATGATAGAGTAATGAAAAATACATTTATAAAGAATAGAGGCATATCATTTTAAGATCTGTAATCATTTACTCTCAAAAATGCAGCAAATATGTTAAGAGAAGCCAAAGAGTAAATGCTACAAATTTCCCCTCTCCAACTTCGTTCCGTTGAAGGCATTGTTGAATGCGGCGTGCTAAGTCGTTGATCAGGCCTGCTCATACATCCTGGGTGATCGCTTGTTAGCGTAAACCCAGATGCCGTGGAACCCGTTAGCCTACGATCTTTACAAGTGCTGTGAACTTCAAAGTTCTTGCCCAACTTGCAAATCTGATTACTTTTTGAACATAGGTTGAAACTGAACTTCCTTCTGCAACTTGCTTGAATAATCTTGAAAGACTGAGATTCGTCTTATCTTCACACAAAAGATCTTCTGCTCCTTCGTATGAGGCATGATTTTGCTACATGTGATTAAATATGACACAATGTTAAATATTTCCCCGCAATAATTTGAAAAGAGAAATAGAATAAAATCATCAAGATCTGTGAGGTCACTGCTTTGTTTCAACTAGTGGAAAACAACGTGAACTTAAGAGATGACAGTTTCATTTCTGGATTTATTTAACGGCATGTCAACCCGTACTGAGTTATTTTATGCCAAGAGTTTAGACATAACATTCTTTATACACTTATATTTGCATTTTTTGGAGATGTCTATTAAAAGTCATTTTGGCTCACAGACTGCATAGAAACTAACTAAACGTATGGAGAAAAAGCTTGACGGCAACTACACTTGATTGCTACGAGCAATATTGAACAAGTCCCGGAGGCAGCGCTCCACAAAGCATCAGCGGTACGGCGACTTACCATCCATCACAAAAACTATCCAAATTAGACGAACCAGACATGCAGGACACTGCTGGAGAAGTAAGGATGAACTCATAAGTGATGTACTCCTGTGAACCTCTTCGCATGGACGAGCAAGAGTAGGACGACCAGCTAGAACTTTCATACAGCAGCTCTGTGCAGATACAGAATGTAGCCCTGAAGATCTGCTGGAAGCAGTCGACGATAGAGAAGGGTGGCGAGAAAGGGTCAGGGATATCCGTGCTGATGGCACGACCTGATGTGATGATAATGAAGTATTCCTATCTAATAACAACAGCGATGAAGCACGTGTTAGAACTTCAAGATCTGTGTCTGCCCCCACCTCTCTTTATGACATGTTATTTCTTTTTGTCTAACTAACACAGTTGACTCAGTTTTTGCACTTTGTTTCGTCCTTCTCGACTATTACTTAAAAAGTGTAGTTGTGAATAAACTTTGGTATTAACGAAGCAAGACGGGATTTGTGCGTGTTCGTCATTTTTTCTCACGGTGAGGTTATCTGAGGTCCGACTGACACTTAATACGTAAAAGTAGAACAAACGTCAATTGAGACCGTAATAGCACAAACGCTCATTTGAACACCGGAGCGTTGCAAACTTCTATTAGTGCAGCATAATTTTACAACCGTATATTTGGTGCGTAACGGTACAATGCTAAAATGAATTGTTAGTATTACATAACAATACTTGAAACCATTTAACAGTGTGCCAACAAAGGAGCTGTGGATTGTTTAAAATGTTACCAACAAACTATTCGTTTACAAGTCATTTATATATAATATAATTGTATGCCCGTAAATGTTACAAATAAAGCTTGCCTCTAAGCAGCGGCGCCGGCCCAAAGATGCAATATTTACCCATGTCTCCCACCAAGCAGGATTTGACACAAGGTCTTTTTTAGTGGGGATTAGGAGAGAGAAAAGTCTCATTGTGAACTATACAAGTCATTGTGAAGTCTCTCGGCGCATAAGCCAGGTGATTGGCAATCTTAGATTCATTAGATCCGAAGGTCTAAGGTATTTATTCATAACTTCCACCAGACAGGATTTGACACACGGTATTTTTATAGTGGGAATTACGGAGGGGAAGTTCTCACACGAGCCGAGACTTTTGCGCTGCTGGTCAATGCTGGTCATAGGTTCACTAGGTGCAATGTGAACTTTGCTAGTCATTGTTAAGTCTCCCAGCACGTATGCTAGGTGACCTTGCTGGTCCTAGATTCACTAGACCTGAAGTTCTAGGACAATGTGTATCTATTTTTGTCAGTGTTTACCACCTGGCAGGAATGAAGCTCCAGCACTGAGGCCCACCGTATATTGAAGATATCTATCCGTGCCTCCCACCTGACAGGATTTGTCACATGGTCTTCTTTAGTGGGGCTTAGGAGAGGGGAAGTCACATTATGAACTATGCTAGTCATTGTGATGTCTCTCGGCACATAAGCCAGATGATTCACTGGACCCGAAGTTCTAAGGTATTTATCCATAACTTCAGGATGTGACACAAGGTCTTTATTATCCTATATACCAACCCCTCCGCTCGGGCAGGATATGACACAAGGCCGATTTTTAAGCGGAGTTTAGCAGGTTTGAATTCAGAGTTTTCCTTCTCATAGACTAGTTGCCTCACCAAGGCTGAAGAACCTAGTCTGCCCTACTATTTACCCATAGCTGGAGGGATAATTATTGGATTCATACCTTTCCCAATGGTATTAGTGCGAAAAAGGTCTTTATTAGAGTGCTTTATTATAAGGCTCGTGCGCTGCTGGTCACTGGATCATGAGATGCAATCTGAACTATGCAAGTCTTTGCTAAGTTTACCCACACGTATACCAAGTTAACTTGCTGGTCTTAGATTAGATAGACCCGAAGGTCTAGTGTTAGGTGAATCAATGCTTGTCAGCGTTTGCTCCTGACATGAATGCTCTGTGGTTGAACTATAAACTAATTCCTCAGTAGCTTGCATTATTACTTGATAGGGGCAATGACATTTCCCTAACGGTAATTTGCGTATTTTGTTTTTTTAAAATGCGCACAAGAAAGAAAAAAACAGTTTCATAAAAAAAATAAGATTAAAAACGAATAACTCTTTTATCATTCAGATTCATTTTTATTTCTTTGACGCCATCGTTTAATGTCTGGGTCAGAGAAACAGATAACAGTTCCGCAACCCACATAAGAAAAAACATAACTTATATGATGCTCGAATCTTTTTGGCCTAATGACGTTTTATCAAATTCCCTACACAAAATATCAAAATAAACAGAAAGAAAATTATTTACATTTAAAAAAATATAGCTGCTTAGAGTAAACAAAAATAAGTTTTATTTGAAAACATACAATTGCTGCAAGTTTGTATTCAATAAGAATACTTGATAAATAGAATTACTACTCATGTTAATGTTAAATAGCAGGTGTTAACTACGTACAAACAAATAATCAATATCAAATATATTCATTAGTATTAGCAATACTTGAAAGCATTTAACTTTGTTCAAACAGATGAACTGTAATGCGTTTAAAATACTAACCTATAAACGTGTGTGTGTGTGTGTGTGTGTATTTCCCAACCTTTCTGCTCGAACAGGATGCGTCACGAGGTAAATTTTTAAAGCGGAATTCAACAGGTTTGAATTTCATTTTTTTTTCCTTTCTTGTTGCAATACGAAGGTTAAAGACCTCAGTCTGCCCAACAATTTACCCATAGCTGGAAAGAGAATAGATGGAGTTATACCTTTCTCAAACATATCAGCGCTATGTAAAACGCAAACATCCTCGTCCAGGATTTCAACTCTGGTCACTGTGTGTATGTGTTTCGTTAAATAAACCACAGCGGTTGATATTGATTTGGGATTAGATATCCTACAAGGTTGATATGTCATAAAACACTCATTTGAGATTTTTAAAGATAATTTTTATTATTTCAGCGAGGAATTTATTCGTCTGAATAAGTTTATTAAAAGGATTTTATTTGAGTTTTACAGTTGATTTTCTTGCGTCCCAAATAACGAGCCAAGTTATTTCTTCTTCTTCTTCTTCTTCTTGGAAAATTATTTTGAACATTTCAGCAAAATCTATCTAAGTAAAGTAAATTTTTGTGACCGTAGTCGAGGGTGACCCGAAAACTCTCTTTTCAATAGCTACTACACTGAAGAGTAGGAGAAGGCGCTACTCCATTCCCTGGATTAGTCCATTTTACCTTTGATCCTTACCTTATAATGTTGAGTGTTAAACAAGGCGCCATCAAGCACCATTTTTTGAGTCTTTAGTATGAGTCGACCTGGGATTGAACCCCGGTTTCTCGGACCATTGGCAAACAATCTACTTATTAAAGCACAAAATAAAACAAAGCTATAAAAGTTAGTGTATTAAAAGTTAGTGTATTAAAACAACTATTAGTGCTATTTGTCCTCAGTGTCTTGAGTCGAACTAAACACAAGGACAAATGACTTGTTCTTTGGGAATTTTTATTCCATCGAAGTAGAATAGAATCACTGGATAGCATTAACATTGGGTTAACGGTGCAATGCAACTGTCAGTTTCACGCCTATGGATTCATTAATTGTGATTAACGCATATTCGAAAAACTAACAGTTGCTAAGCATCGTTCACTCTGTATCCACGGTATACTTACTCAATGATAACTGTGCGCACTTTATTTGTAAATATAGGTTGGTTGGGGTTTATGGCATATGAACCCTTGTAGATTATTTAATACCAAATCCTGTTTAGATAGATAGATAGATAGATAGATAGATAGATATTTAAGAAAGGGAAACATTGGTAAGCACGAGTACACTTTGATATCTATCTATCTATCTATCGATTGATCGATCGATCAATCTGTCTAAATAAACAGGGCTGTGCGCCAAATAACCTACAAGGATTGATATGCTCTAAAATACAATCGAACCAATCTTTATTTTTTTACACACCTTTCCTGTGTTTTAGATAGATAGATTCTCCATATTACATAATTTCAGTAAATGGCCTATCAACGTATGTTGTCTGTGTCACAACGATTAGAAAAAAGGTTGTTTTTCTTTTTTGTTTGTTTTAATTTCTTGTTTTTTTTTGGGGGGGAGAGTTAATTATATTGATGCGGTTAGTAAAAAATCTCCCTGAAGTTTTCACTCTTGCAAAGGTTTTCTTTCTTTTGTACCAATACAGTTTCTATGAATAGATAAGCTATGAAAGACCTCTTTCAAAAGATAATTACAACCCAGAAACGGGTATAATGCGCTGCTTATTAATAATTAACGAATTAGGATAACAATTATATCTCAAATAGAAATCATATTAATAATAACAGTGATAGCTGGAGGTCAGTATATCATGGAAAGGCTTAGTACTGACATTTGCAGCTGGATTAAGAGTACAATAAAATAGGTTCACAGACAAGTTATCAACTGCGTCGGAAAACGGTGACTGATAACTGTCAGATTTTGATAAACATAATAAGAAGTAAATTGCTTGCTCTTAGATTATACTGAGATTTATTAGGATAAGTCCATATTGCCCGCTGGTTGTAACTGGATCTATTTATTAGCAGTTTAAGTATCATCCACGTCTCCTGTAAACGAAGAAATTAAAATTCTATTGAAGACACAAAAGAAACTTTTTAAAAAATCAACATAATTTAAAATATATTTATGCAAATTCTTATATCTAATTTATTCTGCCATAAATTATGCTGTTTCAGATTTCCTACCTGCGGGGGAGGTTCTCGTAGTGTAATGGTTAAAGTTGTAAGCAAGTTCGAACTCCAGTCGCGGTATTACGTTCTCTTTCGGACAAATACTCTTGGGAAAGGTATGAACCCCCTTATACTCCCAGCAATGGGTTAAATGGTACCACCGCTGTTCCTCTAGAAGGATGGCTTTGGCATTAAGTAACTTACAAAAGTTGATATATGATTTAACAAAGAAATCAAACCACACCAATTTTCCATCTGAACCAGGATAATATATGCGAGTTGTTTTCTCCTCAAGAGGCTTTTTACTCCCACCTAATGACTGACTTTCTGCAATCTTTATCCTAGAAAATTTAACCATAAGTATAACTGCACAAAATTAAGCAGATTTTTTAAATTTTGGTTACGGTGTTTTTTTGTTGTTGTTTTTATTATTTAATGGCACACCAAACCTGGTGGGTTCCTTGTAAAACAATTGTGGTACTATTTAACCCATTGCTGAAGCTGGGGTAAGGGGTAAGGGATTTCAGACTTTTCCTAAGGGTAAGTAAAAAGTAAAGTTGTTGACCATAGTGAAGGGTTATCCGAAAGCTCCCATTTCAGTAGCTAAAATACCTTTCCCTGGATTGCTCCACTTTACCCATACCTGCTGACTGTTAGGCAAGGAGGCCTCAAGTACCATTTTTGGGTTTTTTTGCATGACTCGACCTGGGATTGAACCCCGGTCTTCCGGGCCTTTGGCGAACACTCTAACCGCTAGTCCAATGAACCGATTTTTCCAAAGGGAACTAATCCGAAATTGAATGTAATAGAGAGACTGGAGTTCGATTTCTCTGTCCAGCACGTTAGCTACTTCACCACAGGAGTCCCCCCACCCTCAATATATGTTTTGAAACTTGCAAGAAGTTTTTTATGTTTATATTTCTAGACTTGTTGCCTTACCCAAGCTAAAGAAACCAGTCTACCCTACAATTTGCCCAAAGTCGGCCAAAAACATTTATTATACAAAAGGTAAAGGTGCTGATGATCCCAGTACAGTAACCAGATATTTAAAGAAATTTCACTCGGATTGCAAGATTCTTGATGCTCTGGCAAGGTCAGGTAGGCCTAAAACCGCGGGTTCTGAGGCCGTGCTACAAGCTATAAAGGAAAACCTGAAGAGTAGCATTCAGAGAGTATCATGCGATGTTGGTATCTCACAGTCCAATGTGGTTCGTTATTTTTTTGATTTCAATAAAGAAATCTGGAGCTACCAAATGTTGCAAATTTTTTCATTCAACCTAATATATTTTAAAAACTATTTTGTATACATCTTATAGATGAGTGGAGTTTTTAAAATAGAAGAGACAATTTTGAAGACAATTGTCTGAATAATATGCAAAAAAGTGAAAATATTTATTTGTTGGTCGGTTGGTTATGTAACATACTCATATGCAGATGTGTGCAGAAATATATCCAACACAATAAAGACGAGCGGACACAGTTCAAAAATATACCTCTCACTTTATTCGAAAGGGTTCGAAAGAGTTACGAAAGGTTTTATGCGTGAGAGGTGAGTCGAAGACTGAACAGAACTGCAACATATTGACCCCCCAAATCTTCTGGCTACACCAGTATTTCTTTCCCGTTCTCCTGGGCTGCTCAACCGGGGGGCTTGGGGTCCAGCCTCTCCTGGAACATGGTTCTCATTCCAGCATTTTCTCTCCAGCTGGTCTAAACTTCCTGTCGCACCGGGTTATATAATAATTTGACCCTCTCCTACTTCTTGCGAGCGTCACATTTGCACTCAATTCAACCCATCGACAGTCAAGGTTATCCCTTGATATCTTCAACCGGATGCACCCGTTATTTACACCGGTGCATTTCTCATCTGACAGCTTGGCCGGGTCGGAGGTCACTATGTTACAGTTAGTCGGCTGGATCGTTAGATTTTAGGGCAACTCAACACTTGTTTGTTATTTAATCAGGGATGCTGCTTGAATATTAATTTTTGTTTGCATACTGTGAAATAGTTAAAAGTATTGCCATTCAACAATCATTCAATTCAACACTATTCATTTGTTTTCGAACAGTCAAAGAATTTCATGTATTGCAATATAATATCAATAATTCAATTTTAGGACACAAAAGGTTTTAAAGTATTGCTATTCAACCAGAAAAATTCGAGTAAAACATCAGTCATTTGTTTACGCACTGTTGAATTGTCAAACAGATATATTTGACTCATAGATGGGACCCTATCAGGGGCTACCATTCCTGGTCAGAGAGGTCCAAAATGTAATGGCAATGTAGAGGTATCTACATTCTCTGAACCTTCAGAACTTGAACCTCACCATCTGATGCAATTTACAGTCATATCAAGGACACTCGTTGTGGTAGAGACTTACGCCTCTGCAGAGGGAGTGTCCTCGTTGTGTAATGGTTAAAGCGATGGACTGCGAAATCGTAGTAAGCGAGTTCATACTCCAGTCGTGCTATTACGTTCACTTTCGGGCAAATACCCTTGGGAAAGGCATGAACCCCCTTATCCTCCCAGCTATGGGTTAAATAGTACCACTACTGTTCTTCAAGGAGAATGGCTTTTGCATTAAATAACCTACAAAGGTTAATGTGCCATTAAACAAAGAAATCAAACCTCTGCAGAGATGCAGTCGGTAAATTCTACTGCTCTAACACACTGGGCTATATTTATTCGAGAATCTCCGAAAACAAAGAATTTCTAAAAGTATTTTCTTTTGTTTTTTTTATTTTTATTTTTTTAAGCGAAAATTATAGACCTGGATTTTCTGACAAAAAATATTTTTCTTGGTTGATCATTTGTTGACTATAAAAACCCGTTAAAAACTCAATAAACTTTTTGTGCTACGTAATCGTGTCACGTGACGAAATAAGTGAGATGTGATAAGAATTTTTATTTGTTTTTTTAAACTTATTTTCATTTTTAAAAAAAAAAAACAGTCTTCCCTTTGTCTCCTCAATAGAATGAATAATTTCTGAAGATGGCAAATCGTTAAAGCTAGGAACCGTAATGTAATTTCGAAATTTCATTTTATGGAATCCTTTTCGAATCTGCACGAATCGGTAGGTCGGGCAAGAAAAGCGAGAAGTGATAGCCCAGGGGGTGAACTTGCATGTCGGTGGGGGGTGAAAAGCTGGCGAAAATTATATTCGAGGGGAATAAATAAGAAAAACAAAGTGAAGGTTGAGAGGGATTGTGGGAAGTGAGGGAAGATTTATAAGAGGTGAGGGAGGTTGAGGCAAGAGGTATGAAAAAGTAGAGAGGTGATTGGAAAGACGTATGATAATTTGAAGAGGAGAAGTAAGAGATACAAAAAAGTAGAGACTAGATAGAAAAGATGTACGAGAACAAGGAGAGGTGAAGTAAGGGGTAGAAGAAAGTATTGAGAGGGTTAAAAAGATGTATAAGAACTGAGAGAGGAGAAGTAAAAGGAAGAAGAAAGTTGAGCGGTGATAGGAAAGACGCGTAATGATTCAGAGAGGAGAGGTAAGCGGTATAAAAAAGTTGAGTGGAGATTGGGAAGAGGTTTAAGGACAGAATGGCGAGGAAGAGCTATAAGAACAAAGAGGGGAGATAAAAAAGAAGATGAGTAAGAATTGAGTGAGAAGAGGCAAGAGGTATAAAGACTGACAAAAGAGATAGGCGGGAAGATGTGTTAGAAGTGGTAGAGGAGAAGCAAGAGGCGTATGGACTGACAGAGGAGAGAAGCAGAGAGATGATAAGAAGTGAGAGGGGGTAGACAAGAGGTATGAAAACATTGTGAGAAGATTGGAATGGTGGGTCAGAGCGAAGAGAAGAGAGGCAAGAGGTATAAGAACGTAGAGGGGATGAGCGGAGAGAGATGCAAGAACTGAAAGAGGGGAAGGAAGAGTTATAAGAACGTAGAGAGGAGACGAAAGGAAAGTTATATAAGAAACAAAAGGGGTAAGCCAGAGGCATAAGAAGTTAGAAAGGTGGAAGCGAGGTGAAAGGTAAAAGGACAGAGAAAGGAGTTAAAGCAATAGGTAGAAAGCAGTGCGAAAAAATAGAGATAAGATTTGGTTTCTTTAGTTTTGTTTGGCTTTATGGCACATCTATCATTGTAGGTTATTAATGCCAAATCCATTTATATATAAACAGTTCTATTTCAAGCAATTCAGTTTAACATACAAAAACAGTTTCACTTCAAACAATTCATTTTAGCATGAGTACACGGTTTAAAAGTCAAAACAGTCCTATTTCAAGCAATTCAGTTTAGCATAAGTACACAGTTTACTTCTATTTGACTCATAGATAGGACCCTATCAGTTGCTACCACTCCAGGCTAGAGTGGACCTGGAAGCGATGGCAATGAAAGAGTACTCCTCATTCCCCAAAGCTCCAGAATTAATAAAGACTCATAATCAGATTGTTTCGTCTCATATCAAGAACATTCATTCGGGGTGGGTCTTACCGCTCTGCAGAGATGCAGTCGGTGTATTCTACTGCCTCAGCCGACTGGACAAAGAAGAACAACAAAAAGCTATGAATAAATTATTCGTTTTATGCCATATTTACAGCCGAAGTCATGTATTTCTTGCAAGCAATTGTATGATTTCTAGTATTCTTTTCTAATGCTAAAAGTAGCAAGACAGTTTTGTTTGACTTAAATATGCTGCTTAGTGCCATATGAAGGACAATTTGGAGTGCAGGGTCTTACCTCTCTGCTAGTGATGAAGTATGTTCTACGCCCAGCTGACAGAATTGGCGAAAGGTACTCGGACTTCTCTACTTGGAATAGTGGCACAACACAATTGTCCTGGCATTTTCGTTCTCTAAATGGCCTTTGTCCTGTTGTAAACTTCAGCAATAAATGTGGGTGAAAATAAGCAACAATGTGCAAGGAAGAAATATTTGGAGACTCTTGTCGAGTAATGGTTATCGTCATAGGAAATAGACAGGGCTAACGGAGTTCAATACCAGGACAAAGCTGTTTAAATTTCACATAAACTTAGGAAAGTTATTGGTAAATAGTAGGGTATACTTGTATCCTTGGTATGGCTACCAGTCTAGAAGAAAGAAATCTCTGAATTCAAACCTGTTAAAGTCCGCTTAAAATTGACGTGTTTCTTTTTTAATTTAACGGTTTGAATGCATATATATATATATATATATATATGTGTGTGTGTGTGTGTGTGTGTGTGTGTGTGTGATTCATATGTAACTTTACAGCTTTATATATATATATATATATATATATATATATATATATATATATATATATTGCAATAAAATTGCAAATGGATTCCATAGGTCAGTTATTCATCATAAGCGTTTTGTTTTTTTCAAAATCCTTATGCAAATTAGATATCTTTAAAATTGAGATAAACATCATTTGTCAATACGTGTAATGCTCGTGCTGATGTGTTGGTAATTATATAGGAAGGTTAGGGGAAATATTTTCCTATTGTTTCCTGTAGGTAACCTTTCTAGAAGGAAAAACACAATTGTGGAGCATCCGTATAGGACAGAAGTATTCATGGTAAAGTTCTGATCGGAGCAGTAGAAAACTAACAAAGCATATTTCCTCACTCAGACACAACGGGAGAAATCCTCATAGCGTAACGGCTGGGGTACTGGGCTGTTGCCTTGAAGTAAGCGAGTTCGAACTCTAGCCACGCTATTGCGTTCTGTTTCGAACTGATACCCTTGAGATGGTTACGAGCTCCCTTGTCCCTCATCCAACTATAGATTAAATTGTAGCACTGCTGTTCTTCTACAATGATGGCCTTGGCATTAAATAACCCTTGAAGATTGATATACCATTAAACAAAGAAAAAACACAACCAATCAGAGAGAACGTCTGCTTACCTTGACACCACGTGTGATTATTTACATTCAATCGCACCTTCTAATATCCCAATACCATGGATCTTCGCTTCAAAAGTATTGCTTCTCCTCCGGGAGGCAGCTTGGGCAAGACTGTAGAGATGAAAGATATTTGCTTCAGCATCAGAGCCAGGCTTTAAAGTTAAGAAAAGTGAACTCACAAAAAGAAAGCCAAGACACATACCGAATAATCTTAAATGTATCCTTTTTTAAATTTTGTATTTAAAATCACTGCAAAAGGAATCTTGAGAGGCGAAACGAGTATCATCGTAAGAAAGAAACTCGATGCATAGAGTTCAAGCACCAGACGATGCTGCCTGCCATCCACTCCTCACCAATACTCTGCAATAAATATGATTCCTCCTTTATCCCAACTCTCACTATTGGCCAAATAGTAGAGCATACTCTGCAGATCTGATGAGAAGAAAGAAACAAAAACCAGGTAATTTACAGTTTTGAAGGATGTGTATAATTGTAAGGATAAAATTGACATTTTACAAGTTCCAACAACTTATTTTTCACATATATTATCTTACAAGGACGTGGGCCGCCTAAATTTAAAATGTAATGATTTCATTATACATGAAACGTATTTACGAGAACCATTCAATAAACATGGAGGATTTATTTTAAAATCATTTTTCCTTTATTTTTTTCTTTCTTATATTTCAGATTTTTTTTCTATTAACGTAAATTATGTTTGGAATTGGTTTATTGCAAACATCATTCTAATCCAACAAAAACATTTTTTGCAGCTTTTCAAAATGGTGGTGAATCAAACAGAGTGCTCCATTCTTAAACAGAAACCAAAAATATTTCTTTTCCCGACAGAGAAATGCAGACCAAGTGAAATTTACAAAAGAATGTATGACGTGTTCGGAGAAGAATGTTTTAGTCAAAAAAGAAAATCTTTACAAATAGTCTAAACATGGGTGTGCTACTACAAGCCTGAATTGAAAAAAAAAAAACAGTCCACAGAGAGGAAATACACTGACTAACTTGTTTTTAAATAAGTTCTTACTGAACCTGTCGGTAAAGAAGAATTTGCTGACAGTCTTCTGGGACATGAAAAGACCCATGACGATTGACTTCCTCGAAAAAGAGGCAAACATTAACAGTGCTTCCTACTGAAAGCTCTTTCAACAAAAAGTTACCCTATTTTTTTTATGAACCTTGAACATATATCAGCGATTTGGACTTGTGACATGAAAAAATGAAGCTTAATGTGATCTTCCAACGTTAGAGCGGAAGGTTATGTTTTGCTCCCCAAATGCCAGTGGCCAGCAGCGCATCACATTTTCGTCAAAATGGTTGACAGAACGTGGATGGAGACTGCATCGTACTGCTTTAAAAAGTACAACTCTGGATTCGTTACAATGGGTAGGAATGACCCCGCCCCCAATGCATCGGTAGGTTGACTTGAAAATTGACCAGATTGTAAACATATTTAAAGGTCTAAATGTATATATATATATATATATATATATATCAGTAATATCCAGTCACTGCCCGAAGACAGTGGGTGTGGATTATTCGCGTATAGAATATATAAGGAATATCATATACATCTATGTGAGTGCTCGATGTATGGCTATTGTTACATATCTTTTTCCTTCCAGGTTTATTCAACAAAACTCATATACAGAGTGTATACAGTGCAATTAGAAGGAAACTCATGCCTGGTTAAATTGTCATTATAAATTTATTTCGTCTCATCAGATGACCGTACATGTTTAACTTGGTGTTGAAAAACAGCAAATGTGGACTACAGTCTATATTCGTATAGAAAAAAAAAGCAAAAACCTATATAAATTCTAAATTCTCAGGCAAGAACAAAGGGGGTCAAAACAATAAAGTATCAGAAACATTAAGAAACCAGAAAAGAGTGTTCCCGTAAATCGACCGATCCCAATTCGAACATATGCTCGATTTTCCATAGCAGGTGGAATCTTCTGAATAACGTAATCTTGTAAACTAAATGATAATCTTCAAATAGTCTTCGTTTACTTCTTATACATGTTAATTCCCTCAGTTAATGTGGACTCTCTCTTATGAAATAAAATAAAAATTGAAAAGACCTTCCGGCAGCCACCGGTTGTCTTTAATTTACCCTAAAAATGATCAAGGGGAATTAACTACTCCAGAAATTTTTAGAAAAAGCCCCACTAATTTTGAATTAATATCTAAATTACCAAGAGTCTCCTCGACATAAATCTTACCATCTTATAATACTATCAACTCCTGAAATAAACGTTATTAATTCCAATAAAAATCATCCAGCATCAATATCCCTGCTATTGCCTAGAGCACGAGCCTCGGTGCCCCCCAGTCAGGATAATCTAAATTTACTTTTATGTCAACATTTAAACACAAGCTGGTTCCGTTCATTTAACTGTAGTCCGCGATCTCTCAAATTAATTAAACTAATTTTTTCATCGATACACAAGTTGTATCTACCATTGAAGCTATTCATAGTTAAAGACTGCCTGAATATTTTCCACTTTATTCGGAGATCCTCAAAGCTCCCAAAATATTTAGATAGAGCGGTTTGGTTTCTAAGTCGTGGATTGGAGAAATAATGTCTGTGATTATGCGAAACCCGTCTACCACGAGACACAAGGTCAATTTAACATGCCACTTAGTAGCAAGTTTATTGCTTTATTTTCACATGTATATTGCCAAACCTAGAACTAAATATAGAGTCCCTTGGGAAACGCTAGCGGTTAGAGAAAAACGTGCACTCGTGAAAACTGCCTCCAAAAGCTATCGAAAGAACACAACAAACACAAATGCCCGAAAACTAGAAAAGGGATATATCAATTAACAGTAATTTATCTAAAAGAACAGGCAGAATACATACAAAATCAGAGAGATAAGATTAGAGACTCGGTGGAAGACAGACACTCCAGGATAGCCTGGCAAACAATTAACGAAGTAAGTGGAAGGAAGAGCACAGCCAAAGCAAAATTGAAAGCTGCAAGCCAACAAGAAAGAGTAAAACTGTGGGAACAACATTTCAAAAATCTACTAAGAAACCCACCGAAAATAACGGATGAACCGATCACCAGAATTATCAGTAAGCAATTAGACGTTAAACTAGGTCCTTTCACCAAATAAGAACTCGACTCAGTTCTCAGAAGAATTAAAAATAGGAAAACTGCAGGGCTAGACGAGATCCCCCCAGAAGTGTGGAAGACTAGACAATTCGACTATATACTGCTCCGGCAATGCAACGCAGTCTATAGTCAAAATAGGATAGAAAGATGGACGAAGGGATGCATCCTTCCTTTCCCTAAAAAAGGCGACCTCGGACTAGCCAAGAACTACCGAGGGATAACACTTACATCCATAGCAGCCAAAATCTACAATGCCCTACTACGAAACCGCATAGAACCCAAAATAGACAACATTCTTAGGAAAAACCAAAATGGCTTCCGGAGATATAGATCCACAACCTCACAAATACTGACCATCCATATAATCCTTGAAGGCGTTCGGGCAAAAAACCTTCAGGCGACATTACTATTTGTCGACTTTACCAAGGCCTTCGATTCCATACACAGAGAGAAGATGGAGCAAATCCTACAAGCATACGGCCTACCAAAAGAAACCGTAGCAGCGATAATGATTCTCTACAGAAACACCAAAGTGAAAGTACGTTCACCAGATGGAGACACGGAATACTTCGACATTGTTGCAAGAGAACTACAAGGAGACACACTAGCCCCGTACCTGTTTATCATCTGTCTAGACTATGTGCTTAGGACTTCGATCGACAAAATCAGAGAAAATGGCTTCGAGCTGACTAAGAGAAGAAGCAAAAGGTACCCCGCAAAAACAATCACGGACGCCGACTACGCTGATGACATGGCGTTACTGGCGAATACGCCTAATCAAGCAGAGATACTACTGCATAGTCTGGAACGAGCCGCAGCTGGCATTGGCCTCCATGTCAATGCACACAAAACTGAATATATGTGTTACAACCAAACGGGCAACATTGCCACACTAGACGGAGCCTCTCTGAAACTAGTAGACAAATTCACCTACCGAGGAAGTAGCGTCTCATCAACCGAAAAAGACATCGACACACGACTCACGAAGGCATGGACAGCTATCGATAGGCTCTCGATCATATGGAAGTCGGACCTAACCGATAAAATGAAACGCAGTTTCTTCCAGGCAGTGGTTGTGTCGATACTGCTATATGGATGCACCACATGGACGCTAACTAAGCGGCTGGAGAGGAAACTAGAACAAAATTACACAAGAATGTTGAGAGCAGTATTGAACAAGTCCTGGCGACAACACCCCACGAGACACCAACTATACGGACACTTGCCCCCCATCACGGAAACTATACAAGTTAGACGAACCAGACACGCGGGACACTGCTGGAGAAGCAAGGACGAGCTCATAAGCGATGTATTCCTGTGGACTCCCACATATGGATGTGCAAAAGCAGGACGACCAGCCCGAACTTACATACAGCAACTATGTGAGGACACAGGATATAACCCTGAAGACCTGCCGGAGGCGATGAATGATAGGGAGAAGTGGCGAGAGAGGTTCAGGGATATCCGTGCTGGCGGCGCGACATGATGATGATGATGATGATATTGCCAACCCAGGTAACAAAGCCCTGTACGCTATGAGGATGAGTAAAACTGTAATCCCTTTTTCTTTAGTACAGGAATAATTACTGACACAGGAACATGTACCATACATCAAAAGTAAGCTAGTTTTCTGAGGATCACATCCCTACTTCTCAACATAGTCCCTATTTCTCTCAATAGCAATGTTCCACCTTCGAATGTGAGCCTGTATCCCTACCTCGCAGAATTCTGTTGACTGTTGTTTGAGCCACTTCATCACACCAAATTTAGTGCCTTCAGACTATCATCTCTTCGGCCCCATGAAAAAGGGTTTTACGAGGCAAAAATCATACCAGTGACGAAGAAGTGAAAACTGTAGTAACGAAGAGGCTCAAAGAAGAGTTAACAGAATTTTACGAGGCAGGGATACATGTTCTCATTTCAAAGTGGAACATTGCATTTGAAAGAAACGATGACTATGTTGAGAAATAGGAATGTGATTCACAGAGGACCAGTTTCATTTATATATGTGATAAATGTTCCTGTGACGGTAAAAAATAAAAAGGCATTACTTTTTGACTCCTCTTCATATATCATACATAAATCAAGGTGATCAGAATTTATAGCTTTATGACTTTCCCAAGAAGTGGACCCAAACTGTCCCAGGTGAAATTATAACGCGGTTCGTCAAGACCCATTGTCTGCTCTGTTAAACGTTTTCATCCTCACATGCATGCACCTCCTTCCATTTGCTGTTAACTAAGTTTAGCTTTATCTGAACACCGAGTAATAACAGAGACTATACGAATAATAATCATTATGAATTGTGTGAATTGATATATCATTGATATATCATTCAAGTACTGAAGCTTATAACAAATTTTGACTTTGAACTCCACATCCGCTAAAACTATGATTGACAGGCGCGGGTCAAAGATTATAATTTCAATACGAGACTCAAAAATTAGATAAGGAAATGGAAATCCTTTCACTGATCGGTAGAAAGTTAATTGATGAATGATAGAAAACGGGAAAAAGTAACTTTTTTAAGGAAGCGGTTTCCAGTTGTCAGACAGAATGGAGCTTCGGTTCCTATCTACACTTCTGACGCCTGGATCAAATGTACTTCGATAAAGAATTTTTCATCTTCACCGAAATCATGATTTTGGGACACTGGTTTGTTATTCCGAAAGAAAGACTAAAATAAATTGCGAATTTATATGTATCAGTCATGTTTGTCACTAATTTTAAATGTTCGCAAGAAAAACACGATCAATAGCTTTTGAGTGCCTCCTTGGAATAAAACACATGATACTTTAAATAATGCAACATGAACCTGCTGAACATCGGCCTCTGAAAATCATCAAGAAAGTATTCGCTAGGCTCATTTTTCTATTATTGGAGTGTTGTTTAACGTCACGGTTATCGTCGATTAGGTTTGGTTTGGTTTGGTTTTATGGCATATTAACCATTGTAGGTTATCAAGGCCAAATCCATTTTTATACATATAAACAGTTCTATTTCAAATAATTCAGTTTAACATAAGTACACAGTTTCAATGTTGAAATATAGTTCAATTTCAAAAAAATTAGTTTATCATGCAAAACAGTTCTATCTCAAATAGTTCAGTTTATCATAAGTACTCTTTCGACGATATACATTACTGCACGAGCGCTTTCAATGTCAAAAAGCAGTTCTCTTTCAAAAAATTCAGTTTAGCATAATTACATAGTTTACTTCTATTTGACCCAAAGATAGGACCCTTTCAGGTGCGACCACTCCGGGCCAGAGCTAAACGGAGAGCGATGACAATGAATGGAAACTCTTCATTCTTCAAAGCTCCATCACCATCAGATTATTTAGTGTCTCATCCATGACTTCCATAGGGGGCGTCTTACCCCTTCTGCAGAGAGGCAGTCGATGTATTCTACAGCTCCAACCGACTGGGCCAAAGTTATTGTCGAAGTAAATGAAATGGGTGACCAGAGTTCATATCTGAACAGTGCATTTTGAGTTTCACTTCGTATCAAAACTCATGAGAAAGGCTGTTTTCCCTCCAGCAATGAGTAGACTGAGCCTCCCTCCGGTTGAGTAGACTCGGTTTTCTAGCTTTGGTAAGACAGACATATTAAATTGAAAATTTGGAAGCTGCCGTGCAGTAATGTCTATCGTCGAAAGAAATGGACTCGGTGACAAGAGTTCAAATTCTGGACTAAGCTGATCGCATTTCACATAGCACTAATGCCCTTTGGAAAAGTATACACACAATTATTTTTGCTCCAGCTATGGGTAAATAACAATCGGGCAAACTGGGTTCTTGATTAGGCATCCGGTCAAGGAGAAAGATAACTCTATTTTTAAACCTGTCTCACTCCGCTTAAATATTGACCTTGGGTCACATCTTACCCCCGCGGAGGACTTTGTAAATACATACAAGATGGAAAATTATGAATTTAAACCAGCATTACTCCGCTTGAAATTGACTTTGTCTCGCATGCAGCACATGGCGGAAGGGTTGGGTAAAAACATGCATTGTAAAAGGTTGTCACTTGACCCCAAAGGCAGAAAGGGAACGTTTCGATGACTCACTCGTGTTTATTTTTTATGTTACATTTCTCAGAAAAGAATATACATTGTTTTGTGTTTTTTGTTTTTGTTTTTATTGTTACTTTTTTGTTTTTTCTTTGTCTTTTTTGTTTTGTTTTTTATTCATTTTCTTTTTTCTTTTTTTTTTCTTTTTTTTTTTTGCTGTTGGGTTTTAGTCGATCAAGCAAACAGTCATCTTTTCACGAATAAGACATCGTTTCACTTGAGCCCCAAATCAGGTAACTGCTTCTTTTCGTATTTGAAACTTCAACTGACTTTTTTTTTAAATTCTCTTAGTCTTACGTGACTGCCTCGAGCTACTGAACGAGTGCTCATGCTTTTCCCAAAGCCCCAGGCCCATCTCAACGGGGATTGAACTTTTAACCTGTCCCTGTCAATCATATCCTCATCCTTTCGCCTCTTCCCGTCACAATATGCAGGGTGTTTCAGAAAAGGACTCAAGCTGAAGGATTATGCGTTGGTAAAATGCATGCTAAAACACTAATCCCTTGGCAACACGATTATCTCATAAACAACAATATTTAACAGATGAATCGATTCCGTCATGTGCTCCCCTCATTCGGTCATCCATTCCTTTGTATTGGATCACCTACGTCGTTTACCAAAGAGAAATATTCTTCGTGTATAAATCTTATAAATGTTTAAGAGACGAACTGATCTTATTTGAGCGATACAAAGGTTGTCACTTAAAAAAGATTTTGGAAAAGAAAAACAGACTCGTTGATCACAACTTTTATTTCCGCATATTACATTCTGTCTCGGACCGGTCCCAGATGGAAAACGTGAGGTGGCCTTGCCAATGGGGTAAAAGAGACACTCTTTCATTAATAAGCCGCTTCCGCAACAAAAAACTTGTTTTACTTGAGTCCTTATCATTCGACTTTTCATTCTGAAAGCCTCTCGTATCCCATGTGTCAGCCTTTTAGTTTATGAAAAAGCATCCGCCTAATTTTTGGTACATCCGCTATCCACAGTGTCGAAGGTTGTGGCGTATCTTTGAATTAAACTAAGTAAAGAGAAATGTATTCAGTCTATTTTTACCAAAAGTCAACAAAATTGAGTTTGATTGATAAATTTTGCTCGACAGGAAATGTACTGAATATAAAGTACTCAGGCTATCATCATGCGCTACTCTCATTCGATAATCCATTTATGTTGCATTATGTCAGCTATAACTTTTTCGCCGATAAGTCTATTTCACATATAAATCAAGCAAAAGTGTGAGAAAATAAATTTAGTGTAGAATACCTACAGGGTCTCTCTATGTCTATACTTCCCGTCAACATTACGTTCAGTTGATACATTTCGTGAAACTTGGAGTAAACAAAAGTGAATGAGCTCAGATTAACAATTATTGTTAATTGCTGAAGTTTTCCATGATGCAAACGAGCGTTTAACTCGATCATCCAGGAAATCACATAAAAAATGCTGTAGCAAATCTTCTCTGTATCTATCTAACTACTTCATCACACGCAGTATGTGACACAAGGTCAATTTTAAAGTAGAGTACAGTTGGTTTGAATTCTGAGGTGTCTTTCTCTTTTCCTGTGGGCCTCCCAAGACAAGAGAACCCAGTCTGTCCTATTATTTTCTTTCACAGGAAGAACAGGTGAATTCATGATTTTCAGTAGAGGATTAGCACGAAGTGAAACATAAACAGGGACATTGAGTAAGTGAATCGGCTTACCGATTCCGTTTTCCTTGACGATAACGTACACAATCTAAGAACTAAGAGAGGAGGAGGCAAGAAAGAAATGCTATCAAGACTGAGATAAGAAGGGACAAGAAAGAAGAGGTATTAGGACTGAGAGAGGCGAAGGCAAGAAAGAAGAGCTCTAAGGACTGAGAGAAGAGGGGAAAAAGAAGAGGTAGAAGGACTGAGAGGAGAGGGGACAAGAAAGAAGAGCTATTCGGACTGAGAGAGTGGGTGGCAAAAAAATGAGTTTCGAGGACTGAGAGAAAAGGGGTCAAGAGAGAAGAGCTATAAGGACCGAGCGAAGAGGGGGCAAGAAAGAAGAAGTATAAGGACTAAGAGAGGAGGAGGTAAGAAAGAAGTGGTATAGCGACTGAGAAAAGAGGTGTCTAGAGAGAAGAGATATAAGGACCGAGCGAAGAGGGGGCAAGAAAGAAGAAGTATAAGGACTAAGAGAGGAGGAGGCAAGAAAGAAGTGGTATAACGACTGAGAAAAGAGGTGTCTAGAGAAAAGAGATATAAGGACCGAGCGAAGAAGGGGCAATTAAGAAGAAGTAAAAGAACTGAGAGAGGAGGAGGCGAGAAAGAAGTGGTATAACGACTGAGAGGGGGGGGCAAGAGAGAAGAGCTATAAGAACCAAGCGAAGATAGGGCAATAAAGAAGTATAAGAACTGAGAGAGGAGGAGGCAAGAAAGAAGTGGTATAACGACTGAGAGAAGAGGGGTTTAGAGAGAAGAGATAGGAGGAAGCAAGAAAGAAAAGGTATTAGGACTGAAAGAGTAGGAAAAGAAAAGAATAAAGATGTGAAATGGTGTGAGAAATAAGGAAAAGAGAAAGGGAGTCTAAGAACTGAGAAAGGAGGATTCAAGAAAGATCAAATATTAGTAACTGAGAGGAGGAAGCAAAAGTAAAGATATAAAGAGAAGGAATTAGATATAGTAACAAGAAAGAGGTTTGATTTCGTTTGGTTTGGTTTTATGGCATATCAACCATTGTAGGTTCTTTAAGGCCAAATCCAGTTTTATACATTTAAAGTTCTATTCTTAGATATCAAAAACTGTTCTAATTCAAACACTTCAGTTTAGCATAAGTACACAGTTTCACTGTCAAAAACAGTTCTTTTTCAAGCAATTCTGTTTAGGATAAGTACACAGTTTAGTTATATTTGACCCATAGATAGGACCCTATCAGATACTACCACTCCAGGCCAGAGAATTTTGTTGATAACATTTTTAAATAAGCTAAGTTTTTTAACCAAGTTCAATGGTTTCAAGTATTTCCATCCAATACGAATAATTCTATTTACTATAGGTTTGATTTGGTTTTATGGCATATCAACCATTGTAGGTTATTAAATGCCAAGCCCATATATATATATATATATATAGTTCTATTTCAAATAATTTACTTTAGCATAAGTACGCAGTTTAGTTATATTTGACCCATAGATAGGACCCTATCAGATGCTACCACTTCGAGCCAGAGTGAACCTGGGCGCGATGGCAATGAAGGCATTACTGGAGCCTCACCATCAGATTGTTTAGTGTCATATATTCAGGACACTCGTTGCAGGGAAGGTCTTACCCCTCTGTAGAGAAGCCGTCAGTGTATTCAGCAGAAAGGAGTTTTAAAAACTGAGAGAAGAGGAAGCCAGAGTTAAAATGTCAACAGAAGGAGGGAAAGGGGGTTAAAAGAAATAAGGGGTATAAGATCTGAGAGAGGAGTGGTAAAGAAAGAAGTATTGGGGAGGGCAAGAAAGAAGAAATAAGGGGAAAGAGTGAAACGAAGTGATAAGAAAGAGGGGGGATAAGAGCTAAGAGAGGATTGGTCAAGAAAAAAAGTATTCGAAACTGAGAGAGGAGGAGGCATGAGTGAAGCTGAAGAGGGAAGGAGTGGTGGCTGTCAAGAAGAAAGAGAGAATGTAAGAACTGAGAGAGGAGGACACAAGAAAAAAAGTATTAGAAGCTGAGAGAGAGAGGGAGTTAAGAAAGAAGTATAAAGAACTGAGAGAGGAGGAAATAAGAAAGAACTATGAGGAACTGTGAGAAGACAAGAGTGAAGATACCAAGAGAAGTTGTGAGAGGTGGTGATAAGAAAGAGGAGGTAAAAGAGCAGAGTATATCGGAAGCGATTTTGAAAAAGAGAGAAACGATCTTCTAAACCAATCAGACCTTTGGATTTTTAACAATAATATTTGCTGCTATGTTCCATTGTTTGTCGCTTTTATTATTGCTTCCTCTCGCTTGTCTATCTTTTGTCTTGTCGTCAAACGCCCTAATCTTCTTGAAAGGCGCCAACTTCGGGTGAGGCGACACGTTGGCCAGCACTTCACACCTGTATCTGTCTCACCTTCTTCGACTCGCACTTTACTCCGGCTGCAGTGGAGGACACCACTGAGGGTCAACACTCACGGACAGTTCGATTCAAAAACACATCACCCCACTCATCTTCCTACCAAGCTTCTACGCCGGCACCCGGCGAAAGTCCTAAAATTAATCCATAAGACAAACGCCAAGGATATTTGGATAAGAAGAAAATCAAAAGACAAAGTCGAAATGGTTAGAGGAAGGAATAGAAGTGGAGTGCGGGGGTGGGTAATTATCACTTTGTGAATTCTTATTAGTCAAATCATCTTTCCTGTCCTGGGAAACGTGATGCTTTCTGAATTATTCATCGTGTCCAAGTGAAAAGCAATTGACAACCACGTGGCCTCGATTCACACCGGCTGATCACGTTCACACAAATCGACGGAGTCAAGTGGACGGTATTAATTGGATTTCAACTTTCTCCAAGGAATGAATAAGATAGATATAATAATAAGAAGAAGAATGATAATAATAATGATAATAAAAATAATAATTCTTATTATTTTAGAAGATAATAATAATAATAATAAAAGCCAGAAAAAAAACTATGGAACATAATGGTGACGGTGATATGAATCTTAGTCGGTAGGCTCGGTACGATCCCCTAAGGATTGGTGAAATGGCTGAAAGACTCAGCATTATTAAGATCGATCAGAATACTGAGACGAGTCCTGGAGACATGTACAAACTTGCTGTCACTCAAACTCCAGTGAAAATCCATTAGCTAACGCTGGTGTGAAATTTCTCCAAGGAATAATAATAATAATAATAATAATAATAATAATAATAATAATAATAATAATAAGAAGAAGAAGAAGAAGAAGAAGATACATAGATAGATACAATAATAATGATAATAATCACTAACGAATCTTGATGTCACTCAATCTCCAGTGAAAGATTATCATCTGATTCTTGTATTAAAGAATCGCTTGGAATAATAAGATAAAGAGAAACGTTGGTCGTAACACTTTCCTCTTCTCTTGGTAAAGTCATATGTCTCGATTTTTTTATGACAAAAAAAACGACAGTTAGGGATGTTTACATTAATTTAGAATATCAGCGAAACGGCGGGGAAGACTTGAAACATGGCAGTGCATACTAAGATAGACATGCCTCGATCTTTTAAAAATTTTCATCATCGTTGATATGCTGAAATTTGTGCTTGTTTCTGAATATTTAAAAAAAACCTGGCGTACAATTGAAGTAAGATTATTATATATAAAAAGGCGGAAATTTTGTTTGAATATTAAGAACAGAGATACTTTTATTCAGAAAGGCTCCAAAAAGTAACAATCTCCAGCAACAACAGACCAATAACGTGTCTACCAATATTATAAAGAATAAAAAGAGAAGAATATATAAAGAATAAAAAGATAAGCAAGGTCTTAGACCTTGCCAGAAAACTAATAAATCTGTGGAACATGAGGGTCATGGTGATACCAATTGTAATTAGCGTGCTTTGAACAGTCTCAAAGATTGGAAAAGTTGGAAATCGGAGGTCGAGCCGAGACCATCCAAACTGCAGCATTGTTGAGATCAGCCGGGATACTGAGAAAAGTCTAAGAGATCAGAAAAGACTTGCTGTCACTCGGATTCAAGTGAAAGACAATCAGCTAACGCTGGGGGAAAAGCTCGCTAGGAGTAAGATAAAAACAATAACAACATTGCTATAATGAAAGAAAGAGAAAGAAGATATATACAATAAAATGAATAGATAATAATAGATAGATAGATTATAATAATAATAATAATAATAATAATAATAATAATAATAATAATAAGAAGAAGAAGAAGAAGAAGAACAACAACAACAACAACAACAACAACAACAACAACAACAAGAGCCAGAAGAAAAGGAATAACAGCAGCATGAAAGAAAGAGGAAGAAGATATATACAATGAAATAAAGAATATATTTGATAGGAAGGGAGATGAATTAATAATAATAATAATAATAATAATCTTGCTATGACGTGGACTGACTACAAAAAGGCATATGATATGTTCCCGCATAGCTGGATAATTAACTGCCTCAAAGTGTACAAGATATCAGACGAAGTCATAAAATTTATCTAGAAAACCATGAATACCGGGAGACAGAAATTAACAGTTGAAGGAAGAAGCTTAGCTGAAACAAAGATCCAGAGCGGTATATTCCTGTGCACTATCACCATTATTATTCTTAATAGTGATACTGCAACTCAACCACAAACTCGGCCGATGCACACCGTACAAAGTAAGTAAATCGCAAGAAAAAATCAATCACCGAATGTACATGGACGTCAACAAGCACTTTGCAAAAAAAAAAAAACAAAAAAACAAAAGAGAATTGAACACTAATATACGCAGTGAGAATATACAATGAAGACATTGGGATGGGATTTGGCATAGAAAAATATGCCATACTAATAATGAAAAGTTGGAAATGACACATGACCGAAGGAATAGAACTACCAAATCGAAAAAAACAGAACACTTAGAGAAAAGGAAACGTACAAATACTTGGGAATATTGGAAGCAGACACCATAAAAAATCTTGAGATGAAAGAAAAAGTTTTAAAAGAATATCTCAGTAGAATGAGAAAGCTACCCGAAACCAAATTAAATAACAGGAGCCTTATAAAAGGGATAAATAGCAGGGCTGCCCCCCAACTCGTAAGATACTCGGGACCATTCTTGAAGTGGGTCAGATAAAAACTTAAACAAATGGGCCATAAAAAAAGAAAACTAATGACCATGCATAAGGCCTTACATCTCAGATATGACGTCGACAGATTATATATGTCAAGAAAAGAAGGAGGAAGAGGACTTACTAGGTTTGAAGATAGCGTTGATACATCGATACAACGACTCGAAGACTACACAGAAAAGCGCAGAGGAAGACTGATTACAGCCACAAGAAACAATACTGATAACACGAGGATCAACTGAACGGAAATAACCAGAAAACTAAAAGGGCAATAAAAACAACGGTATGGACATTTTAAGAAATAAACAAGCGAAATCTCCCACGAGAAAGCTTGGACGTGACTCAAAAAAGGAAACGTTAAGAGAGAAACAGAACCTCTTCTCATAGCAGCACAAAACAACCCCAAAAAAGCAACTATATAAGAGTAAGAATAGATAAGACGCAGGAAAATAGCAAATGTAGGTTATAGAGAGGAAACGATCAATCACATAATAAGCGAATGCAGCAAACTAGCACAGAATGAGAATATGACTAGACATGACTGAGTGTGTAACGTAATGGCCAAGGGATTTCGGTCCATGCCTTTGAGTTTAGTTTGGCTGAGAACCTTTCGACTCAGCACATGGGTTAGTTAGGTGCAACATTGATGCAGGTGTTAACGCAGGCGAGCGCGGGTGGACAGAGGTGTCACTCAGAGATGTCACAATAATCCGAGACGAAACAGGTGAGGGAGTGTCAGTGACCTCACGCACCGGAAGCGTGCAGAAGTTGGTGGAAAATTTGAAGAAAGTTAAGGAGTTGAGTACTAGACGCCAAACGAGGAGGATCGACTTTTGGAGCTCGCAGACGCGAGGCGAATTTGCGCCCTATGGGGGCCGCTCGAGATGGAGGCCAAATGAATAAGACAGCATAGAAAATTGTGTCTCTCCTCTTTATGTCGAAACCTTTAACTCAAAGTTAATAAAAAGGTTTCGTACCTGAACGAGAAGTCGTTGCGTGTTTTAGAATTTCGAGATTCCTATGTTCTTTATATGTTCTAGCGTTATGAACATTATATGTCTGTTTCGCACAGAGCGTTAATTGTGAATATGGTGCAGGTGGGCAAGGTCATCCACTGGGAATTGTGCAAGAAATTTAAATTTGACCATACGAACAAATGATATATGTATAATCCAGAATCCGTCCTGGAGAATGAGACACACAAACTTCCCTGGGATTTTGAGATACAAACGGATTACCTAATCTCGGCCAGACAATCAGACCTAATATTAGTCAACAAAAGTACGAAAACTTGTCGAATAAAGACTTTCCTGCCCCGGCTGATCACAGAGTAAAATTGAAAGAAAGTGAAAAGAAGGATAAGTACCTGGATCTTGCTAGAGAATAGAAAAAAAACTGTCGAACGTAAAAGTGATGTTGATACCAACTGATGGTCCTGGTACAGTCATGAAAGAATTGATACAAGGAGAGGAGGACTTGGAAATAAGAGGACGGGTGGAGACCATCCAAACTACAACTTTATTAAGATCGACCAGAATACTTAGAGGAGTCCTGGAGACACGAGGGGAATTTCTGACACTCAAACTCAAGAGAGAAACTCTCAGCTAACTGGTGTGAAAAATTCTCAAAAGAGTAATAATTATGATAAAACGGCCAGAAGACCATACTTGATAATAGTCAACAAAAAAACAAAGACAACCTGAGAATAGTGGCTTTGCCGTCCCAGAATGAAAATAAAAGAAAGTAAAAAGAGAGATAAATACCAAGAACTTGCTGGAGAACTAAAATAAACTATTTAACATGAAAGTGACAGCGATACCAATTATGGTTGGTGCACTTGGGACAATCTCTAAAAGATTGATCAATGGGCTTGAAGACTTGGAAAGATGAAGGTGAGTAGAGACCATCCAGATTACAGCATTATTAAGATAGGCCAGAATATTGAGAAGAGTCTAGGTGATTTGAGATGACTTTCTGTCGCTCAAACTCCAAAGAGAAACCATCAGCAAACGCTGGTGGGAAAAACTCTCAAAGGAGTAAATAATAATAATGATAATAATAATACATATGAAAGAATTTAAAAAACCGACAAAAATAATCTAATGCGGATAAAGTTAGCAAATTATAGATCTTTTACAAGACTTTAAACCATATCTTCCGCTTTTAAATGAAATAATATATGCGACTGCCACAGTAATAAACCCAGCAGCTTTAACACATAAACAAAATAGCTTTAAGCAGCTCAAATGAAAATTACGGATGCAAAAAGAAATTGCAGAAAACAGACGAGAAATATCCATACTTAATGAAATGAGTAAAATGTGTTAAAGTGAAAATTAGGAAAGCGAGGATTTTTTTAGGAGATATGAGATAACATTAATGGATAAGATCCCGGTAATAAAAGAAAAAATCCAGCTAAAGGCCCAGCGTATCCGAGAATATGAAAAACGAGTAAAAATTTTTAGACACAACAAAATATTTTGAGACTACCCTTAAAAAATTCTATCAAGAAATTGGAAAAGTGATAATAAATGTAAAGGACGCCGCCATTGAAGAATTGAAAACATTTTGGAGTAATATATGGAGCCATAAGATATTAGATTTTTAAAAAAAGCGAACTGAAATGAAAATATAAAAGAGGCTTATGAAAATAATGAACCACAAATGTACGAAGATATTATAGAAGAGATTATAAACACACTTAACGAACACATAATTGGAGTCACCTGGAGTTGATAAAATAACTAACTTTTCACTCTACCACCCTAAATCATTGAAGGAGTACGAGCGAAAAACATCGAGGCAATACTATAGTTCGTAGATTTCTCCAAAATCTTTGATTCTAGAAACAGAGGAAAGATGGAGCAAATACTACTTGTACATGGTCTTCCCAAAGAAACTGTTACGGCTATAACGATGGTATACAAAAAAACATGAAAGCAGTGATTAGCGTTAGATATCGACAGGAAAATCCCCTTGACATCCCGCATAAATTGCATGGGGGGCGTGACAGGATGTGCACTTGTTTTCAAGGGCAAACAAGACGATGTCCCAGCAGAAATGCCGCGTGGGTTACCTGGGTGGCATTGCTGGATGTACACTTACTTCCTAAGGGCAAAGGGTTTCCGCTGCGGAAGTGTGACGTGAGTTGGACAGGAGGCATGCTAGGTAGGACACGTGTCCACAATCTGCAGGTAGATGGGAGGTATGGCTAGAGGATTGGAGGGGTTCCTGAAAATTATATAAACCATAAAAGAAAATCGGCACAAATAGAACTCTATGCAGTTAGCACGACTTAGTGATGATGATGATGATGATGATGATGATGATGATGATTGGTAGATTGTAAAAAGAAATTGGAGGAAGAACGTCCAGGACTCATATGAGAAAATTCATTTGTCGACAGAAAACGTTGAAGGAGAAATTTTCTTATATATATATATATATATATATATGAAGATTATGTAAATAGTTAAGGTTATATATAAGCTTAACTTGGTAAAACATATTGCCAGACAAGAAAAAATTGAGAGCACCTGCTGTTGTTAAAATATTTTAATTCTTAGCTTTTGAATAAGATCAAACGTAGATTTTTTTCTTAATCAAAGCGTTAATATCTAAAATATATACCCAAAGTTTTATTTTGTAACAAGTTTCATAAGCGACCTAGAAACGACAAAAATAAAGTTAAAGAGACAAAACACGTAGAGTTGTGTACCACAGAGAACCACCTTTACATATACCCAAAATTGATACTGTTCCCTGATATACTTCATCTTAAGTAATTTTTTAGAAACTTATCTCGCGGACAATTATTACTGCTATATGAAAATCATCGTAAGTGGCCAAATCCTTATAAATAGTTACCATACTTACTTACACCAATCAAATAGGTTTCTTGTCATAGAAAATTTCTCTCATTATAGTTCTTGCGGACTACGCCGATGACATAGCACCATGCCGAAACCCTGCTACATAGTCTGGAACGAACAGCTGCAGGCATAGGTATCCATATCAATGCCCACACGAATAACAAGTAACGTGTCATAAGTCAAGGTAAGTAGTTGCCTTCAAACCAATGACATAACTAGCAAGAGACGATAGACGAAAGTGACAAAAGCCAAAGAATAGATAGATAGATAGATAGATTAAAACAGTCGTTTGAAAAGCGATTGATAATCAAAAAGTCCTCAAATGCTGACCAACAAAGAAGTATAAAAAATTAAATCATTTGACTGCTGGAGAAGCAAGGACGAGCTCATAAGCGATGTACTCCAGTGGACCCCCAATATGGATATGCAAAAGCAGGACGACCAGCACGAACTTACATACAGCAACTATGTGAGGACACAGGATGTAACCCTGAAGACCTGCCAGAGGCGATGAATGATAGGGAGAAGTGGCGAGAGAGGGTCAGGGATATACGTGCTGGCGGCACGACATGATGATGATGATGGCTGCTTTGAAAATATTGTCCGATTCTAGTATAAATTGCATAAATTCTGTTCTAACATATCATTTTAATTATAGTTGTATAAAAAAATTCACATTAGTATTATAATTATAAGACAATTAGGGTAGTTATAAATTATATTATTTACTTCACTGATAATTGAATATATTAATTACTTTATTACTTATTTTGATGAAATTGTGGACTGGTTACAAATATTTGAGTGTATGTGTACTTAGTCACAAAAGGTCATACGCTTGAATGTGTGCGGGATGGTGGATGTGATGGATTATTTTATGAATCACCGGGGTGACTGGGTTTAATATCTTATGTCAAAGTAATTCTAGACAGGATGTTGAGCATAAACAAATCAAATGTTTGTCATCTGGGTAAGAAATAAAAGTTAATGGTCGGATGATGCAATAATTAAGAAGATGGCGTGTCTTTATAACATTAGCAGAATGAGATGATTAATAGATTATATAAGAAAATATGATTTTGAATTCAAGGAGACAGCAATTGAGTTACAGGTAGGCTCAGATTCGAATGGTTTCAGAGCCCTTCGGGACAAGGACAGTAGACGTTTCTGCCCCCTTCTCTCTCTCTATCTATCTCTCTATCTCTTCGATGACTGCAAGGAAATTATATGCAGTCAGAATAAATTCTTTCGTATCTAATTAACAGAGTCACCTGTTGTTATTTTTTAATATCAAATATTGAAGATGATACAATAACGTTACATAATGACTTCTTTGTTAAATTTCTATCATCTTTTAAAATGAATTCAAGCTTTGTCATAATTTTATTTCATGAAAACATATTACCAGGTGAAGCTCATTGACTTGGAATATAAGACGTGGCTACATCCACCATCTTCTCCCGTTCTTTCACTCATCGACACCCATTTTTTTTTCAAGCATCGGAACACTTTTTTATGCCATAAAATATTCCGTTCGAAAGAGAAGTAGAAAGTGCATTTGAAGTATTCTTGGCATCAAAAACTTTACAATCTTATCGTACATCCATAAATAACTTCATTAATCGATAGCAGAAAGTATTGATTTTCAGGGTGTCTCAAAATAGTCGCAACCCATTATCAATATGATTATGATTTATTACTGAGACAAGTGCAATACTGATCATTTAGAACAGGTCTTGTAAAAAATGCAACCTTTCAGCTAAGTACATCAAATCAATGTGTTTTTTTAAAAAATTGGTATTATATCAGCTTCCAGGACAGACACTTTTTTTGAGTTTCTTGTCTCAATGATAAGTTATTATCATATTAATTGGTTGCATCTATTTTGAATCAGTTTTGAATGATTCTGTCTCCAAATAAGTATTGACGCAAAATATTTTTCCTTTTTTGACCAAGGCATTGTGATCGAGGATTAATAGTTGTTATAGCATACTATTTCCAAATCTAAAACAAACAAAAAAACATCGTAACATTACTATTAGAATAGTTATTAGAAGTCACATGGGCCCTATACTTTGAACGATTGAAATAGTTTAAATTCATTAATTCAATAATAAAAAGTCGTTCTAAAATCAGACATTACTTTCCAAATGTTAGACGAACCAACTCATAAGAGATGTACTCTTATGGACCCCCACACATGGCCGTGCAAAAGCAGGACGACCAGCACGAACATACATTCAGCAGCTATGTGAGGATACGGGTTGCTGTCCTGAAGACCTACCTAGGGCGATGAACGATAGGGAGGAGTGGCGAGAGAGGGTCAGGGATATCCGTGCTACCAGCGCAATATGATGATGATGATGACTTTCCAAACACCGTTATGATTAAGAGCTCACGTTCATATTAATATTTTATTACTATAAGTAAGAATAGAAGAAACAATAATCAGAATTTTTTTTTTTTTTTTTTGGAAGAAATGGACATTAAAATGAATTAAAACTACCCAATATTACTGGCTTGATACAGTAAGATTAATTACCGTACGGTGCAAGAGCAGAAATGCAGAGGAGGAAGAAAAGAAAAAAAATCCATTTTGGGCTGAATATTTTTATGGGTAGTAAAGTAAAATGCTGAACAGTAAAATTATTAGGTAGTTGATATTTGAAGAAGGGAAAAGAAAAGGACATAAAAAAACATGCGAATATTAATTTTCCGCTCTATTTAAAAAGAGCAGCAAGGTGTGATTTTTAAAATTCTACATGAGTTTAGAGTTTCTTATAATTAAGATAGTCAGTGGGAAGAGTAGAAAATAAAATCTCGATTCCCATAAAACTAATAAGATTTTACACAAGACAGAGTAATGAAACTGTACGAAAATAGTATAAATATAAGGGAAATCGATTTCTCTTTAACATTACAAGTGTAATTTTCAACATTTTTCAAACATTTGAGAGGGGCCCGGGGTAAACATGCTTGAATTTGACATTGCAGTATGCGAGTTCGAACTCCAGTCGCACTATTATACTCATATTCGGACAAATATCCTTGTGAAGGGTATGGACTCAGCAATGCGATAATTAGCACCACTACGGTCCTATCAGGATGGCGTTAACATTAAATACCCCATAAAGGTTCATATAACATAAAAAGTAACATTTAAGACTTTCTTTCCTAACATTCGATCCCCTTTTAAATCCGCCCTTACAGAAAGTTTCTGATTTACATTTGATGCAATCGGCAACAAGAAATATCGATCAAAAAGGCTGACCTTTCATAGCCACTTTTAATTCCAGGAACAAACGGGAATATTAATGGTGCCAGACTGAAGCTGATCGTAAGGTGTCTGGTCATGTGTGAATTTTGGGGATCTTCACTGTTAGCTCAGTGCTTTATACATAATTCGGACGTAACATTTTTGATTTACAAAATTATGACACAAGTCAGGCAAATAGCAAACTAACTCTAAGCACAAATTATCAGGACTTTATATGAACTTTTTGAATACGTTGAAACCTTTTTTTCTGCTTCTACTTCACTTATCAACACCCTAATATATTCATTAACCTTTATATATATATATATATATATATATGTATACGAGGATCATTAAATAAGTTTCCAGACTTTTTTCGTGTGGGCACTTTTATTAATAGTACACACATGAAATTCTAGTCCTCTTCGAAGTAATCTTCTCAGGCTGCAATGCACTTGTTGTACGATTCCATCAACTTCTGGAAGGCCCCATGGAAGTCCTCTTGTGTGAGCGTGTCAATGACCTTCGTCACAGTTTCTTTCATCGCCTCAATTGTCTCATAACGACAGCCTATAAGCTTAGTGAATAAGCAAAAGTCATAGGGAGCAAGGTCTGGACTATAGGGAGGGTGAGGAACTGTTTTGATGCCAATCTTGGTCAAATAGTCTGTGACAAGGATGGAGTTGTGGACTGGTGCATTGTCCTGGTGGAAATGCCACTGACCCGATTTGAAGAGTGCTGGCCTATTCCGACGGAATCTCTTCCTGAACTCCCTTAAAACCTCAACATAGTAACCCTAACCCTTTGGCCAATACACTGTGGTTTATTGACTTCCTTACTCCTCCCACACCTCTCATCATCCCTCACAGACCGCCTGCCTGCCTTCTTTGAATCTCTTACGCCACTCAAAAACTGATGCTCGATTCATGCAAGATGGTCGAAAAGCAGTCTGAAGCATTCCATACGTTTCTATTGCATTTTTCCAAGTTTAAAACAGAATTTTATTGCATATCGTTCTTCTAAATTGTCCTCACGTCGAGATTGCAATTTTGAAATTCACCAGCCGTGACAATAAGGCTTAAGTATGGTGTGTTACGATTCCTGCTATAGCTGTTCATTTGAACCAGAAATTATAAGAATTGGTCACTCATCTCATAAGATATATAGCAATAACATACTGAATTTTAAAGAGGCTACGACAATTTTAAATGCCTGTACAAAATAAGTCTGGAAACTTATTGAAGGCACCACGTATATATATCCCATTCTGACGCTTATTGCTGTATGGTCATCTGCTGATTCATGCAAAAATATACATATATATACTGGATACATACCGACGCAATGATAAAGACGCACGCAGGAAGACATCTTTAACAAAATACTTACCTCTCACTTTATTGCAAGGGTTCGAAAAGGGTTACTCAAGGTTTGCGTGTGAGAGCGAGCTAGAGACCGAACAGAACTGAAATATTTTGACCCCCACTCTTATGGCCGTCAACGTTGTGTCTTTCACGTTCTCCAGATGCTCAACCGGAGGTCCAGAGGCCCACTCTGCTGGGTGCTGGCTTTCTTTATTGCATCTTATCAGCATCTTCTCTGGACCCCAATTCAATCAGGGCTCCTGAGGGCCCCTTCGGCCGGATGTGGCTTTACCTACCACACTCATCTATCTCCGTCTCCAACTCTACTGCAACTGTCACTTGAACTCAACTGCAATTGCGTTATATAATAGTTCAACGCCCACTCGATCGCTCAAACCACATGTTTAATCGTCATCAAGCGGAAACAACTGTCATGCTGTTCAGAGGTCACTCTCTTCCGGTGCATCAGTCTATGAGTGTACCATGGGGATTTTTTTAGCTCGTCCCATTTCATCAGCCAATTTCCGCCCACGCGATTTCCTCTCATAACTGCCATTAGAATGTGTCTCTTCCCTCCGGTGCATCACCTTGAATGGCATTTTGGGCCGGGTCGAAGGTCAAAATATTACATTATCTGAGGATTGGTATTCATGAAAATCGCGTAGTAGGAAAACATACACATACCTATATATGCGTGTGTGTGAATGTGTGAGTATTTATCTGTGTGTGTGGAAGAGAGTGTGCGTGTCTTATATAATTCCGTGTATAAGAATACAAGAAACCATATAAGCACGTGTAGATTATTTGTATTAAGAATAGCTACTTGAAGCTACAATTGTTTAATAAGGGATTCTATTAGTTACTTGAAACTATATAATCATGTGTAGATTATTTGCATTAATAATAGTTCCGTGAAGCTGTAATTGTTTACAAAGGATTATAATAATTGTTCACTTGGAACCATCTGCTTGGCATAAAATAACGCAACAAGGGTTAACACATCATAAATCCAATCAACCAACCACCTTTCGTACCAAAGTACACATTACACAGCTTGCATTTATATAATATTGTGTACTTTGTAGACATTTTCACCTCATTTTTCAGATGGAAGAAGAAACGAGTTTCTAATAGTTTTAATTGCTCGTTGTCGTCGTGTGTGTCTATATATATATATATATATATATATGTGTGTGTGTGTGTGTGTGTGTGTGTGTGTGTTTGTGTGTGTGTGTGTGTGTGTGTGTGTTAGAGAGAACAGAAGAAGAGGGGAAAGAGAAAAGAGAAAATATGTTGGAGTGGGACGAAAAGTTGAAGGAGGAGAAGAAAAGATAAGATGGAAGATAGATGTAAGATATCTGAGAAAACTAAGCACACACACGCACACAAAAACACACACACACACACACATATATATGTATATATATATATATATGTGTGTGTGTGTGTGTGTGTGTGTGTGTTAGAGAGAACAGAAGAAGAGGGGAAAGAGAAAAGAGAAAATATGTTGGAGTGGGACGAAAAGTTGAAGGAGGAGAAGAAAAGATAAGATGGAAGATAGATGTAAGATATCTGAGAAAACTAAGCACACACACGCACACAAAAACACACACACACACACATATATATGTATATATATATATATGTGTGTGTGTGTGTGTGTGTGTGTGTTACAATATAATTCTGTATATACACCTTCCTGTCTGGTCAGACTTCTAGCATAACGTACAAGTTATGATCGATTTGTTCATGTTTGATATACTAATAGAACTAAAAGAGAGAAGGTTGGATATCAATAAAAAATAAACAAAAACTGTGTCACAGCAATGCTACTTGTGTGAAAACTGAGTTTGTAAAAGAAGGAGACTTTATATTAGTGACTGAATATTAAAGCTGTACTTATTTACGTTTGATGCAATATATATGTGTGAGTGTGCGTGTGCGCGCGCGTGTGCGTGCGTGCGTGTGTGTGTGTGTGTGTGTTTCTCTATGGAGTGTGTTGTGTGCTAATATTGTTGAATATTATTAGCTGATCTAAAGCTTTTATTAAATTCTGCTGAAGGCGCAGCGTATAGCCAACTATATTCACACACACACACACAAATACACACACACACACATGCACGCACGTACGCACGCATATATATATATATATATATATATATGGCTTCCGGAGAAATAGATCCACAACCTCACAAATACTGACCATCCGTAGAATCCTGGAAGGCGTTCAGGCAAAAAACTTACAGGCGACATTACTATTTGTCGACTTTACCAAGGCCTTCGATTCCATACACAGAGGGAAGATGGAGCAAATCCTACTAGCTTACGGCCTACCAAAAGAAACCGTAGCAGCGATAATGATTCTCTACAGAAACACCAAAGTAAAAGTACGTTCACCAGATGGAGACACGGAATACTTCGACATTGTTGCAGGAGTACTACAAGGAGACACACTAGCCCCGTACCTCTTTATCATCTGTCTAGACTATGTGCTTAGGACTTCGATCGACAAAATAAGAGAAAATGGCTTTGAGCTGACTAAGAGAAGAAGCAAAAGGTACCCCGCAAAAACAATCACGGACGCCGACTACGCTGATGACTTGGCGTTACTAGCGAATACGCCTAATCAAGCAGAGACACTACTACATAGTCTGGAACGAGCTGCAGCTGGCATTGGCCTACATGTCAATGCAAACAAAACCGAATATATGTGTTACAACCAAACAGGCAACATTGCCACACTAGACGGAGCCTCTCTGAAACTAGTCGACAAATTCACCTACCTAGGAAGCAGCGTCTCATCAACCGAGAAGGACATCGACACACGACTGACGAAGGCATGGACAGCTATCGATAGGCTCTCGATCATATGGAAGTCGGACCTAACAGATAAAATGAAACGCAGTTTCTTCCAGGCAGCGGTTGTGTCGATACTGCTATATGGATGCACCACATGGACGCTTACGAAGCGGCTGGAGAGGAGGCTGGACGGAAATTACACAAGAATGTTGAGAGCAGTATTAAACAAGTCCTGGCGACAACACCCCACGAGACTCCAACTATACGGACACTTGCCCCCCATCACAAAAACTATACAAGTTCGACGAACCAGACACGCAGGACACTGCTGGAGAAGCAAGGACGAGCTCATAAGCGATGTACTCCTGTGGACCCCCACTCATGGATGTGCAAGAGTGGGACGACCAGCACGAACTTACATACAGCAGCTATGTGAGGACACGGGTTGTAATCCTGAAGACCTGCCGGAGGCGATGAATGATAGGGAGAAATGGCGAGAGACGGTCAGGGATATCCGCGCAGGCGGCGCGACATGATGATGATGATGATGATGATATATATATCATCCTCATTATCATCTTGCCCAGTCAGCTGGGGCTGTAGAATACACTGACTGCACCTTTGCAGAAGAGTAAGACCCCACCACAACGAGTGTCCTGATAAGATACTAAACATTCTGATGGTAAAGTTCCAGTAATGCTAAGGCTTTGGGGAATGTGGAGCACTCCTTCATTGCCATTGCTACTAGGTTCCCTCTGGCCTGGAATGATAGCACCTGATAGGACCCTATCTATGGGTCAAATAAAACTAAACTGCATACTTATGCTAAACTGAATTGTTTGAATTAGAACTGTTTGACTAAGCTTGAAATAGAAATGTTTTTGACAATTAAACTGTGTACTTATGATAAACTGAATTGTTTGAAATGGAAATGTTTTTGACATTGAAACTGTTTTACGCTAAACTGAATTGTTTTGACATTTAACTGGGTATAAACAAAATCTATACTTATACTAAACTGAATTGGCTTAATCAGAACTGTTTGAATGAACTGAATATTTTGAAATAAAAATGTTTTTGACAATTAAACTGTGTACTTAAGCTAAACTGAATTGTTTGAAATAGAACTTATTGGATTTAAATAGAACTAAACTGTGTACTTATGCTGAACTGATTTGTTTGTAATAGAACTGTTTGACTAAACTGAAGAGATTACAATAGAAATACTTTTGACAATTAAGCTGTGTCCTTAAGCTAAATTGAACTGCTTGAAATAGAACTGTTTTGACATCGAAACTGTGTACTTAAACTGAACTGATTTGTTTGAATTAGCACTGTTTGACTGAAATGAATATCTTGAAGTAGAAATGTTTTTGACAATTAAACTGAGTAAGAACTGAATATTTGCATAAAAATACTTTTGGCGTTAAATAACCTACAAAGGCTGATATGCCGTAAAATCCAACTAACCAACTAACCATCATCATCATCATCATGTAGCGTTGACGGTAGGGATTTCTCCGGCTATGTCTGGCCCAGTCATCTGGAGCTGCAGAATACAAAGACTGCATCTCAGCAGAGGCGTAAGATTCCCACCTGCACCACCAAATGAGTTTCCTGACATTATACTAAACAATCTGATGGTGAGGTCCCAGAAATGCTTGAGCTTTGGGGAATGCGGAGTACCCCTTCATTGCCATCGCTTCCAAGTCCGCCTTGGCCAGCAGTGGTAGCACCTGATAAGCGTCCTATCTATGGGTCAAATATAACTGAACTGCGTACTTATACTAAACTGAATTATTTGAAATAGAACTGTTTATATATATATATATATATATATATATATATATATATATATATTTAGTAACATACAATGGTTGATATGTCATAAAACCAAACCAAACCTATTGTGAATATAATTATTCGTATTGGATAGAAATACTTGAAACCATCTAACTTTGTCAAAAAAAATTAGCTTATTTAAAAATGTTATCCACAAAATATTTTTACAAATCATATATTTAATATATATGTATAAACAAGATCTGGCAATAAATAACCTCCAATGGTTGATATGCCATAAAACCCAACCAGCCCATCCAAATCAACCGTAGCTCTTTCTTTCTTCATCCGTCCTTACTATAAATCGCTCCCGGCAGTTCTTCCAAATCACATCCTATATCTGCACAAATTAATATATATATATATATATATATATATATATATAGTGAGAGAGAGACAGAGAGGCGGGGTCAAAAGAGTGATAGTAAAAATATCAATTTGCTTGTGTCCTGACTTAAGGTATCCCAGTACTATATCTTTGTGCCAAACTAAGCTAAGATTACTACTTAAAAACAGAGTCGGCGTTTTCCTCTCGACTATTGTGGTCAATATTCGAGCTCATGTTCCAATAAAGATCTCACATGCTTTTTAAGGTAGTCAGGTCTTCCCAATTGACTTATTAGAGATGTGATTACACAGAATAATGCTGAAAAACTTAACACATTCTCGTAGAAATGCAAAAGACGCTTAACTGTATACGTCTGTATATCGGGGTATATTCTCGGGTACATCTTCGAGTTTATGTTCTATGCTCTATATTAGCGTCTTTATTTCGGTAAATTACCGTTTTGGCATAATGATAATAATAAAAAAAAAGTCAACCATTATTCTCTGTGGATAAGACCGCATATATGAATACGTAACCGCATCAGCTTTGCATCGTCCGAAAGATGGGATCATAAAATCAGATCTTTCGTGGACTGACTCTTCTTATTCATCACCAAAGCAACAAATTCACTATAAAATAAAGAAAAAAAATAGAATAAATCTAAAGTCCTGGCTTGTTGATTGTTGCATTTGTGAAAGACTTATATCGAACGACATGCAACATCTTCACCCTAAGTCGCCTACTCTAAGTCATTGTTTAAATGTAATAAGAAGCAATGCAAGATTCTTAAACCCCGAGACGGACTGTATAATAAAGTGGCCTTGTCTTGGCATACGAAAGTGTAATATTTCTTTTACTTCGTATAACAACAGCGATCGTTTGTCGAACAAAACAGCGTCAGGGTTTTTATAGCTGGAATAATTTGTAAATACACCAATTGATTCCTCTCTTATTTGCTTAAAACAAGCCGAACAACAAATATGGAATTGGTCATGTTTGCTTTGTTCTGTTATGCTGCTATTATTGCCAAGTGTTCAACAGGTTGGCTTTTCATTTCTTCTCTGATTAAGCTCGCTTAAAAGGATTGTATTCGATTAAAAACAATGTTTCTTTTCTTTCAATAAACTCTCTTTCTCTCTCTCTCATACACCCACACTTTTTATTTTCCTCTCTCTCTCTCTATCTCTCTCTCTCTCTCTCTATATATATATATATATATATATATATATATATATATATATATATATAATTCTATCTATTTACGTTTTCTTTCCCGACACTCTTTATACACAGTTTCTACTAATCTTTTCCTTACTCATTCAATCTCTTAGAACTTTGCGCTTCCTACTTCTCTTTCGTTTTCTTCTTTACCGCTCGTTCCTTATATTAACCTTTTACTCTCCCCCCTCTCTCTCTCCTCTCTCCTCTCTCTATCTCTCTCTCTATATATATATATATATATATATATATATATACACTTTCTACCTTATTTCTCACTCAGGGATTCTACCTTTTAGAACTTTCCACTTTCTACCTTGCTTTTGCTTATGACTCTGCCGCTCTCTATATATCAACATTTTCCTTTTTTCCTTCTCCTCCCCCTCTTTCTCTCTCTTTTTTCTTTATATGTGTTGTATACACTTTCTATTCTTCTTTCTCTTGCTCAGGCATTCTATATCTTAGACCTTCTCGCCTTCTTTCTCTAGTTCAATTTTTCTCATTCTACTTTGCCTCTCTCTCTCTCTCTCGATACACATCAATCTATTTCACAACTCTCTCTCTCTCTCTCTCTCTCTCTCTCTCCCTCTGTCTTTCTCTTTCCCTTTTTATATTCCCTAACTCTATCTCTTTTTTCGTTGTCTCCACTCGTTTTTCTTTCACGATGCTTCTCTTTCTCACTCATTCTCTTTTTATCTTTCTATCTACTTCGCCATCCCTGACCGCTCTCTGGTTTCTTTCTACTGAACTCTTTCTCTCAATATATCTCTTTTTCGTCACTTTCCAGGATTTTCTTATCTCTCTCCTTCCTCTAATCTTCTTTGCCCAGTCGGCTGAGGCAGTAGAATACACCGACTGCATCTCTGCAGAGGATTAAGACCTCACCCCGACCCTTGTCATAAACTATCTGATGGTGAGGCTCAAATAACGCTGGAGCTTTGGGGAATATGGAGTACCTCTTTATTGCCATCGCTCCCAGGTCCACTGTGGCTCGGAGTGGTAGTACCTGATAAGGTCTTATCTATGGGTCAAATAGAACTAAACTAAGTACTTATGCTAAACTGAATTGCATAAAATAGAACTGTTTTGACATTTAAACACCGTACTTATTCTAAACTGAATTGTTTGAAGTGGAACTGTTTTTATAAGCTAAACTGAATTGTTTGAGACATTGACATTGAAACTCTATTTGCGCTAAACCTAATTGTTTAATATATAATTATTTTGACATTTAACTGTACGTAAACAAAAACTATACTTATACTAAACTGAATTGTTTGAATTAAAACTGTTTGACTAAACTGAATAGTTTGATATAGAAATGTTTTTAAACTGTGTACTTATGCTAGACTGAATTGTTTGAAATTGAACAGTTTATTTGTATAAAAATGGATTTGGCATTAAATAACCCACAAAGGTTAATATGCCATAAAACCCAAACAAACAAACAAACATGATAAACTGAAATTATTTGAAATTGAACTGTTTTCACCTTTAATTCTGTGTAAACAAAAAACTGTACTAATTCTAAACGAAGTTGTTTGAAATAGAACGGTTTATCTGTAGAAAAATAGATATTGCATTAAATAACCTATAAGCGAAGGCCAAATGGAAATCAGACTAATCAGATGAAATAAGCGCAGTTTTTTCCAAGCAGTGGTCGCGTCCATACTGCTGTATGGATGCACCACGCTGACTATGCGTATGGAGAGAAATCTTGACGGCTATTGCACGAGAATCATGCGAGCAGCATTGAACAAGTCCAGGAGGCAGCATCCCACAAAGTAGCAACTGTACGGACACCAACCACCCATCTCGAAAACCATCCATATTAGAGAAACAAGACATGTGGGATACTGCTGAAGAAGTAAGGGCGAGCTCATATGCAATGTACTCCTGTGGACCTCCTCACACGGACGCGCATGGTAGGGCGACCAGCTAAAACCTATCTACAACAGCTCTGTACTGATACAGGATGTGGCATGGAAGACCAACCGAATGCCATGGACGATCGGGACGAGTGGCAGGAAAGGTTCAGGGAAATCCGTGCGAGCAACATGCCACGATGATGATGATGATGATGATATGACATAAAACCCAACTACACCAAACCAATCTATTCTTCCTTTTATTTTCTCTTTACTTTTTTTCTATATCGCTTTTCCCTCTCTGCTACTCTGTCACTCGATAGATATATCCGTCTGTCTACCTCACTTTTGCCTCCCTTTCTCGTTCCTGGACGCATCAATAACTTTCTAACCATGCTGACCATTGTAATCACAAACATTTTTTAATATTTGCCAATTCAAAATATTTACCAAATTCGTTTGAAGAGATCGCCTCAATATTCGGAATGCTTCTTGAGAAGACTCCAAATAAATCTTTCCGAATTTTACCATAATTCTTCTTTTATTACGTTTTTCATCGAGATAACCAAAGTTAAGAAACGATTAGCTTTTTCAGTACCAAGGCGGGTGACTACTTAGGAACCGCATGAACTGTAAGCAATCTCGTTGTAAAATACGTAGAGCCTCACTGTAATGGTTAACATACTAGACTCATTACCAAAGCGAACTAAAGGCACATATTCGTTTGACTCTCTCTCTCTCTCTCTCTCTCTCTCACCACCAGTCCCTTGACAACTTCTCTAGAAAGCATCTAGTGTCCATCCTGAGCTGATAAATGTTAGTTTTTCCTGGTTGGTCTACACTGGTGTGAAGATGTGTAGGAGATCATAGGAAAACGTGGTTTATAAGATGGTCCTTACTTTCTCGGCAGTGCCCGATATGTCTTGCTCGTATTACTTTGATATTTTGTGAGACGGAAAGTAACTGTTGTCTTATTGGGTGTTGCTTGCAGGATTAGTTTAAAACTACACGCTGCATATTTGTGTAGTTCTCATCTAGGATTTTGTCCAATACAATAGTCCTATCACACTATATGCTTTAAACTAAGGTCAGCTTAGTAAATGATTTCAAAAAAAGAAAACTGCTTCCCAGATACAAAAGTTTAAAACAAATACGCATTTTCGACAGAAGAGGATTTGGTTTGTCTTATATGTTTCCATATTTAATAATATGTCATTAAACAAAAAAAAAACACCTTTTGGCTGCCGTGAACTTTATTGGAAATGGATTGAGGGCACAACGTACAAGATAGCTTCTTAGTTCTAGTTGCTACCGACTCTCCCCACATCTCGTTCTCTGTTCACGCAATCGTTTGTTTCCTCGTGCCCCAGCCACCAAATGAGAGGATGAATCTTATTTTTTATTTCTTTTTACCTTTTTTCTATATCTCTTTTCTCCCTCTGCTACTCTGTTAGTCGATAACTATATCTGTCTATCTACCTCGCTTTTGTCTCTCTCGTTCTGAACGCATCAATAACTTTCTAACTATGCTGACCATTGTAATCACAAACTTTTTTTTTATATTTGCTTATTCAAAATATTTTCCAAATTCGTTTGAAAAGATCGCCTCAATGTTCAGAATGCTTATTTTGGATTTCACAGAACATCCAAGCCTCACTTCCGCCTTGGGTGAGTGTTATCGTCAGCTCATTGCCATATACAACGTACATGGCTGATCGAGTTTGAGCGATATAAGTAGGTAAGTAAATTTGGCGACCGTAGTCGAGGGCGACCAGAAGGCTCCCTTTTCAATAGCTACTACACCAAGGTGTAGTGGTGAGCGCTACTCCTTTCCTTGGATTGCTCCACTTTACCCTCGATACGTACCTCATATCGCTGAGTGTTAAGTTAGGAGGTATCAAGTATCATTTTTAAAGTCTTTTGTATGACGCAACCTGGGATTGAACCCAGGTCTCCCGGATCATTGGCGAACACTTTACCCACTGGGCCAATGATATAACAAGCATAATTTCTTATACATAAACTATCGATCGATATGTTGATCATTCCCCTGGTTAATGGCTTTTATTTTCGAAAGTAATCTGTTTGCATCCTGCTGTCTTTAACTTACAATATCACACCACCTGCACTTCAAACAAGAAAAATAAAATTTATACGTTGTAATTAATAATAGTCTCGTCGAAAAGCAGCATGTTGGAAATTTTGAAAGAGTTTTGTTTAGTTTCTTTCTTTAATGGCATATCAACCTTTGTGTGTTATTTTATGCGAAAGCCATCCTTTTAGAAGAAGAGCAATGATACTATTTAAACAATACTTTCAGAAGTAATTATCGGAAAGTGAACATAATAGCCTGACTGGAGTTCGAACTCGCTTACTTCAAGGTGGCAGTCCAGCATGTTATCCATTAAAACATGGGTACTGCCCCTTGTCAAAAAGTAGCAATATTATGTTTCTTTTGAGGTTGCTTAGATCTACACCTAGAACAAATCTTCGATCTATTGTTCTCTGTGTCTCTATCCCGCGAGACCCCAAGGATCTGTATCTAGGTCTCGTCACCGGTCTAAGATTGGTTATAGGGATGATTAGTGTTATATAGTCATATGCAGATTCACATCTAAATATACACATACATTTACATGCAGAATAATTCACAAACGACACAATGATAAAGGACGAGCGAAGACTTCTTTAGAGAAATATGTACCTCTCACTTTATTGTAAGTGTTCAAAAAGGGTTACTCAGGGTTTTACTGTGAGAGGGAGCTAGAGACCGAAGAGAACTGTAATATATTGATCCCCACTCTTATGGCCGTCAGCGCTGTGTCTTTCTCGTTCTCCTGATGCTCAACCGGAGGTCCAGAGGCCCAATCTGCTGGCTGATGGCTTTCTTTACTGCATCTTATCAGCAACTTCTCTGGACCCCAACTCAATCGAGGGCCCCGAGCCCCTTCGGCCTGGTGTGGCTTTCCCTACCACATCTCGTCTATAACTCCGTCCGATCTCTAACTGTCTGACTTCTGTCTTGACTGAGTTATATAATAGTTCAACACCCACTCAATCGCCCACTCAATCTTTGGAATGACATGTTTGATCGTCATCAAGCGGAAATAACTCTCATGCAGTTCAGAGGTCACTCTCTTCCGGTGTATCAGTCTATGAATGTACCATGGGATTTTTTACCTTGTCCCATTTCGTTAGCCAAGCACGCCTACGCGATTTCCTCTCATAACTGCCACTGGAATGTGTCACTTCCTTCCGGTGCATCACCTTGGAATGGCAAGTTTGGCCGGGTCGAAGGTCAAAATACAACATTAGTAGTTGCCCATGCAGTATATCTCGTCTCTTCACAACACCGGTGTTCATCAAAAGAAACACCAAAGTTCTATACAACTTCGCATTCGTGTCAACGCAGCTCCATATCCTTATCTTAGAGAAGGGAGTTTCTGTAAAAGAATTGCTAACGTGCTGGACTGTGACATGGTGGTAAGTGAGTTCGAACACCAGTCAGTCTATTACGTTTCCTTTAGGACTAATACCCTGGGGAAAAGAACCAATCCGATGAAATAGGACGAATATTTTTCCAAGCAATGGTCGTGTCCGTATTACTGTATAGATGCACTCCATGGACGCTGACTAAGTGTATAGAGAAAAAGCTAGACAGAAATGCACAAGAATGCTATGTGCGATTTTGAACAAATCCTGGAATCAACATCCCACAAAACAGCTGCTGTAAGGTCACCAATCTTTTCATCTCTGAAACCATTCAAATCAGACGAACAAGACATGCGGGATACTGCTGTAGAAATAAGGGTGAGCTCATAAGCAACGTTCTCCTGTGGATTCCTTCACATAAACGAACAGGTGTTGGACGTCCGGCTAGTACTTATCTAAAACAACTCTGTACAAACACAGGAGGCAGTCCAGAGGACTTGCCGAATGTGATCGACGATAGAAACGAATGGCGAGGGAGTGTCAGGAAAATTCGTGCACGTAGCATGACAGGATGATATATATATATATATATATATATATATATATTGGGAGTAAACTACGAGCTTCAACCTAATAAATGTTTTAAAAATATGTTTCAATTTTTATTGCTATATTTAATTTTAATCGTATCCCTCAAATCCTAACCCTTAATCTTAATCCCCAAATTCTAATCCTTAAAGGTTTGTGAGGAGATTATAGAATTTGAATTGTTATATAAAACGATAAATATAAGAAATGACGAATTGATTACTTTTGCAAAGAACTACTAAATACTGAATTGTGCTTATCAAACAAATCACAGTTGTTAAATTTACCAACCCCCTTTATTTATCTCAATCTAGTCTTGAGCAGCAGTTAGAATCATTATCTTCCATTTGTTCTTAGCTGAGTCTTGTATGATACTAGAAAAATCTAAGATAGAAAGATTGTGTTAAATCTTTATTTTCATCTCTCCCCACCTCTCTCTCTCTCTATATATATATATATATATATATATATATATATATATGCTAGGGATGCTCAAGAAGTTCTGAGCTGCATTCTGATTTTAGATTTGTCACACATCTCTCACATTTTTTGGGACTCCACCTGCAAAGAATCTAAATTAGTTTTTCAAGTTTTATAAGGTTTCTCATTGGGTTGCTACGAGAAAAGGGTTCAGTTTAGGTTTCTGGGTGAGGCTTAGGAATTTTTCAGTGACCCTTGTGCATGACGATGGCTCTGTGGTAAATCAACCAGGTTTCGATCCCAGCTTGAAGTATCTTGCATGTCTTGTCACACTGAAGATTTGTGATACAACGAAACAGTCTATCTGTGAATGACAATACGCACACACACACACACACACACACACACATATATATATATATATATATATTCTGTACTTAGGCAGCAAGACATTATTTAAGCATGTTCTGTTGAAGACCACATAGTATTTTGTTATTAAGATCTTTTACTGAAGACGTTTATTTCTTATAATTTCCCTTATGCACACATACATTGAACCCTTCATCATCATCATATCGCACTGGTAGCACGGATATCCCTGACCCTCTCTCGCCACTCCTCCCTATCGTTCATCGCCCTAGGTAGGTCTTCAGGACAGCATCCCGTATCCTCACATAGCTGCTGAATGTATGTTCGTGCTGGTCGTCCTGCTTTTGCACGGCCATGTGTGGGGGTCCATAATAGTACATCTCTTATGAGTTCGTCCCTGCTTCTCCAGCAGTGTCCTGCATGTCTGGTTCGTCTAACTTGAATAGTTTTCGTGATAGGGGGCAGGTGGCCGTACAGTTGGTGTCTTGTGGGGTGTTGCCGCCAGGACTTGTTTAAGATTGCACGTAGCATTCTAGCTTCTTCTCCAGCCGTTTTGTTAGCGTCCATGTAGTGCATCCATATAGCAGTATCGATGTGACCGCTGCCTGGAAGAAACTGCGTTTCATTTTATGGGTTAGGTCTGATTTCCATATAATCGATAGCCTATTGATAGCTATCCATGCTTTCGTTAACCTGGTTTCGATGTCCTTTTCGGTTGATTCGATGCTGCTTCCTAGGTATGTGAATTTGTCTACTAGTTTAAGAGGGGTTCCTTCTAGAGTGGAGATGTCCCCCGTTTGATTATAGCACATATATTCCGTTTTGTGTGCATTAACATAGAGGCCTAAGCTTGTTGCTGCTCGTTCCAAACTATGCAGTAGTGTTTCGGCTTGGTCAGGTGTATTTGCCAGTATCGCTATGTCATCGGCGTAGTCAGCGTCGGTAATTGTTGTTGCAGGGTACCTTCTGCTACTTTTCTTCGTCACTTCGAAGCCATTCTCTCTGATTTTGTCAATCGATGTTCTAAGTACGTAGTCTAGACAAATGATAAAGAGGTATGGGGCCAGCGTGTCCCCTTGTAGTACTCCTGCTACAATGTCAAAGTATTCTGTGTCTCCATCTGTTGATCGTACTTTTACTTTAGTGTTTCTATAGAGAATCGTTATTGACGCTACGGTTTCTTTAGGTATGCCGTACGCTAGTAGGATTTGTTCCATCTTTCCTCTGTGAATGGAATCGAAGGCCTTGGTAAAGTCAACAAATATTAATGTCGCTTGTAGGTTTTTTGCCCGTACACCTTCAAGGATTCTACGGATGGTTAATATTGTGAGGTCGTGGATCTATTTCTTCGGAAGCCATTTTGGTTTTTTCTAAGTATGTTGTCGATTTTGGGTTTTATGCGGTTTCGTAGTAGGGCATTGTAGATTTTGGCTGCTATGGAAGTAAGTATTATGCCTCGGTAGTTTTTGGCTAATCCGAGGTCCCCCTTTTTAGGGAAGGGGAGTATGCATCCTTCATCCATCTATCTATCGGATTTTGATTGTATACTGCGTTGCAGTGTCGGAGCAGTATGTCGTCGAATTGTCTGGTCTTCCATACTTCCGGGGGAATTTCGTCCAGCCCTGCAGCTTTCCTATTTTTAATTATTCTGAGAACCGTGTCGAGTTCTTCTTGTGTGAACGGTCCTAGTTTAATGTCTAATTGTTTGCTAATTATTCTGGTGATAGGTTCATGTGTTATTTTCGGTGGGTTTCCGAGTAAGTTTTCGAAGTGTTGTTTCCACAGTTTTATTCTTTCTTGTTGGTTTGCTGCTTTCAGTTTTCCTTTGGCTGTGTTCTTTCTTCTACTCACTTCGTTTATTGTTTGCCAGGCTATTCTAGATCTTCCACCGAGTCTCTAATCTTATCTATCTGATTTCGAATGTATTCTCTCTGTTCCTTTATATATATGCCTGCTAAGTGATATTGTGTCGTTTTTAGTTTTAAGGCATTTGTGTTTGTTGGGTTTTTTCGATAGGTTTTGGAGGCTGTTTTCACTAGTGCATGTTTTTCTCTCACGGCTAAAGTTTCCCATGGGACTCTATATTTAGTTTTGAGTTTGTTTGGAATGCATTTCGCTGCTGCCTCGAGGTGTGCATTGACGAAATTTTCATATTCGTCGTTTGGTGTACTTTTTTTCCGTCTTTTCTTGTAGTGTTTCGAATCTGTTTCTTAATTCTAATACGTATTTATCTCTTATATCTCTGTTGTTCAATAGGGCCCAGTCATAGTGTTTGGTGGTCGCTGTTCGTTTGGCGTTTTTTCGTAGGCTTAACCGTATTTTTGCCGTGACTATTCGGTGATCGGTGGACACACCCTCAAAAGAGGAGTATGCCTCGCAATTCATTGCACTATTTTTCCATTTCTTGTTTATAAGGGCGTAGTCTATCTGAGCTTTGTATTGTTTGCGTACGTGTATGTCCATAGTTTGCCCTTCCTTTTTTGGTAGTTTGTATTGAGGCATGTTAATCTATTTTCTATCATGAAATCTGTTAGATGTTGCCCATTCCTATTTGACGTGTTGTGGAGGCTGTATTTGTTGTTTCCGTTTTTCCCGATTTGGGCATTCATGTCTACGCCAATGACTAACATGTTGTGTTTCGGAATGCTACGCACTAATGAGGATAGCTCATCGTAGAAGGTGACTAGTTCAGTTTCTTCACTAACATTGGTAGGGCTGTAGCAGGAGATGATTGTTGCTCTGGGGTTGCCGTTAAAAGTAGCTGCCATCATTATTAATTGTATTTAATTTAAAACTTGAAACCTGATAGTTATAAATAACACAAACTCCCCGAAAACTTCTCTAAACCAAGCTAATGTAGTTTATAAATTTACATGCCCATTTCAAGAGTGTATCATGGAAAATAACATAAAAGTTAATACCTGCATTGGCCATACTACAACTACACTCTCTCGATGCCTTACTGACCACCTCTCCGACATAAGTGCCATAAAACAGCATCTAATGACAAAGCATAACAAAGACACTGACATACTCAAATCCTCCGATTTAAGAAAAATCCTTCTTAATAGTACAAAAATATATATAAAAATGATACTAAAAATCGCCAACAAATCCTCGAAGCTATAAGCACAAAAAAATAAATAATCTACTATAAATCAAATAGTTTTCAACCCAGTTATTAACATATTAAACATATTCAATAACTAACTCTAAGACCCATCTAAACAGAATTAGCCAACTATACATTATTTAAGTGGGTAGAGTGTTTGCCAATGGTCCGGGAGACAGGGGTTTAATCCCCTGTCGCGTCATACCAAAGACTTTTAAAATGGTACTTGATGCTTCCTTTCTTAACACTCAGAAATATAAGGTACGTATCAAGGGTAAAGTGGAGCAATCCAAGAAATGGAGTAGCGCTCTCCCCTACACCTCGGTGTAGTAGCTATTGAAAAGGAGCCTTCTGGTCACCCTCGACTACGGTCTCCAACTTTAGTTTACTTACATTTCATAAAAAAAAAACATTTCAAATAAATATAAAATCTCACAGCAACAAACACAAGTGCTGATGATGACCAATGAAATGATCGAAAGTGTTTTGGGCTAGTATTGGACACTTTCTTCACCAGCTCGACCCAGACATAAGGAAAATAAGAAGACTAGAAAGATTTAACTTAAAGATTCTCAAACGAAAATACTCCGTGCTCTTTAACAGAACATGCTTATATATATATATATAAAGTGTGTGTGTGTTCAGAAAATTAATTATGTTCTACTCGAAAGGATATAAAATAAAATCAAAATTATTTAGATGTCATGAAAACTGTAATCACCAGCATTTTCAACGCCTGAAGCACAACAAATTCAAGAAAAGATTTATGTGAATATTTTGGTTTTGTGCCTATGTGTGTTCATAGCATTGTATGTATATCTTTGTGTAAGCGTGAGTTTCAGTATGTGCAGGCCTCAGATTTCTAGCCTGTTGTTCCTGAGAACAATTAAAATGCTGTTGTTCCTGACAACAATTAAAGTACTGAAGACGCACTTAGTGTAACGGTTATTGTAGCGGAATATAAAATCAGCCATCAGAGATCAATTCCTGGACGGGTATGTTTGCGTTTTTGTTTTTGCTCATGCAGTTCGGAAAGGCATGAATCCATTTGTTCTCATCCTGGTTCCGGATAAATAGTAGAGTAGACTGGGTTATTTAGACTTATAAGGCAACCTGACAAGGAGAAGAAAAAAAAGCAACTATAAATTAAAAGCAGCTGTACTCCATTTTAAATTGGATTTTAGGTTGCATCCTTCTCTTGGCGTAGAGCTTGAATAAAAACATACTGAGACAGACAGAAGTTTTATTGATTTTGGTTTCGTTGTTTAATGGCAAACCAACATTCTGGGGTTACTTAATGCCAAAGGAACCATATAGAACAATAGTCATATTATTCAAACCGGAGATAGTTCATACACTCTCCAAGAGTATTATTTCGAAATCGAACTTAACGACACGAGTGAAGTTCGACATCGTTTATTAAAATGTCACAATTCAGCACGTTAGCCATTACACTGCGGACTCCCTCTTGCAGACATATATATATATATATATATAGAAAGAGAGATAGGAAGAGATAAAGAAAGAGAGAGACAAAGAGAGAGAGAGAGAGAGAGGAACAGAAAGAGATGTTGGGTTGGTGTTTTCTGGCGTATCACGCCTTGTGGGTCATTTAATACCAAATCATGTTTATATATTTGTTAGCGGATAGTTTGTTGATAACTATTTTTAAATTAGAGTTTCTTTCTTTTCATACAGTTAAATGGTTTCAAGTATTGCTATTTAACACAAATAATTCTGTTTAATATCAATAATTTGTTTGCACATAATTTAAATGGTTTCAAGTACTGCTATTTAACATCAGTAATTCTATTTATCAAATATTCCCCAATTTAACAATTAACACACCGCTATATGGTTTCAAATAACAATTAATAATCCTTTGTAAATGATTATACAGTCCTTTTTTACCCATAGATGGGGCCCTAACAGGTAATACCTCTCCGGTTGGGAGTGAACCTGAGAACAATGTTAATAAAAGGGTATTCAACATTTCCCTGGGCTGGGACTTCATCATCAGATGCAGATTAGTCATATCCTGGACACAAGCTGAAATAGAGAAAACGAAACTCCATCAAAATAAAACTGTAACACCCTAAATATAAGTTTCAGTGCACTTAAGATTAAGCGAAAAGATAACAGAAAAGGATCATATAAAGAAATCTATACGTGTACAAGCTGGCAAATAAGGAGTATGTCAACATTATTCAGATCCTAAATCAATACAATATATATCCTTCTTCGAAGTTAACGCGGGCTTTTACTATCAAATCTAAACGGTTGGGAAAATGGTGAATCTTGTGATATACTATTTGACGCTGAAGACTTTTAAAAATTCATAAGAATATCTTCAACAGCTTAATATTCACATACCGTACCCAAGTCAAAATCGTTGACTTCCTTCAGAATCCCACAAGTTTACTGTTCTTCGTTGTGAAAGGGCATAAAGAGACAAATTCTAATAGACGTTGAGCAGGTTACGTTGAGAGTCTCTTGAAAGTATTCGAGAAAATAAGGTTGTCACTTGATCTCGATGACAAAATAATACACAAAAACGCTGTTACAGTTTGGTTTCCAAGTTTATTAATATTTTTTGTGGGTTATTTTATGTCAAAGCTACTCTTGTAGAAGAATTGTTACGGTAATTAGATCAGTCGGCTGGGGCTATAGAATACACCGAGTGCATCTCTGTAGAGGGGTAAAGCCCCCGCCCCAACGCGTATCTTAGACAAGACATCAAACAATCTAATGGTCAGGCTTCTGTAACGCTGGAGCTTTGGGGAATGCAAAGCACGCCTTCATTGCCATCACTCCCAGGTCCACTCTGGTCTGTAGTGGTAGGACCTGAGAAAGTCTTATCAATGAGTCAAATAGAATTCTTTTGACATTTAAAATGAGTGCAAACAAATATATAATGCTAAATGGAATTGTTAGAAATAGACCTGTTCGATCATTTAAGTTTGGTTGGTTTGGTTCTTTGGGTTTTATAGAATATTAACCTCTGTGGGTTATTTAATGCCAAATCCATATTTATACAAATGAACAGTTCTATTTCAAATAATCTAGTTTGGCACGAGAACACAAATTAATTGTCAAAAACATTTTTATTTCAAGCTATTCAGTTCAGTCAAACCGTTCTAATTCAAACAATTCAGTTTAGTACAAGTACAATTTTTGTTCATTCATACTTAAATGTCAAAGCAGTTTTATTTCAAACATATCAGTTTAGCATAAGTAAGCAGTTTAGCTTTATTTGATCTATAGATAGGGCCCAATCAGGTGCTACAACTCCGCGCCAGAGTGGACTTCTGAGCGATAGCAATAAAAAGGTACTCTGCATTCCCTAAAGCTAGACCCCCCCTATTAGGTTGTTTAGTGTCATATCCGGGAAACTCGTTGGGGGTCTTACCCTTCTACAAAGGTTAAGTCGGTGTATTCTACAGCCCCAGCCAACAGGGCAAGTTTGATCATTTAACTCTGTGTAAATAACTGACTGATGTTTAAATGAATTGTTAGTGACAAATAGCAATACTTGAAACCATTCAACTGTTTGCAAAAGAATGAGCTTAGACTTGTTTAAAGAGGTTATCAATCAAATGTGTTTACAAATTATATATATTTGATATTTATGTATAAAGAGGATTTGGCATTAAATAACATACAATAGTTGATATGCCATAAAATCAAACCACACAAAGCCTGTAGTGGTATTATTTAAGCAATGGCTATGGAAATAAGGGAGTTCATATCTTTCCCAAGAGTATTAGTCCGAAAGGGAACGTTATATGGGCGATTGGCGTTGAAACTCGCTTACTGAGATCTCACAGTCCAGCAGGTTAGCCAATATACCACTGGAACTTCCCGACCAAAACATTTTGTGAAGAAAAATATCAATGAACTAAAAAAAGCTCTTCTAAAACGTTAAAACACAAAAATACACGTCTTCTTTGTAGTACAGCAGAACTGAAACTACCAAAACTCCAAACACAAACTTTCTCATTGCTTGCTTCAATGGAAACTTACTCCTAAACTCACTAGTCTGTTAAATCTCCAGACTTCCGCTTAGAATTGATTGCAGGGATTAATATATATTACGAAATAACATATTCCAGCAATACAAACACACATATATCTACACACCATGTAATTCATTGGCACAACAGATATACCAAAACACACAAAAGACACAAGGTTTCACAAGAAAACAAGTACACGAAATAATTAACAGAATATACCACTGCACACAATAGTTCCCGTCTAGATTACCCAAAATGAAAATAACTCTGATATTTCACTTTATCATATCTATTTAGCAAAATTACAAAAAATTATCTTGAAATACTAATAATAAAATTCATTTAAAGAAATCGTTGTCCAGTCGGCTGTGGCACTAGAATATACCGACTCCATCTCTACAGAGGCTAAGATCCCCCCGCCAATGAGAGTCCTGGATACGACACTAAACAATCTAATGGTAAGGTTCCTGTGATGCTGGAGCTTTAGAGAATGCAGAGTACCCCTTCATAGCCATTTCTCACAGGTCCACTCTGGCCCGGAGTGGTAGCACCTGATAGGGCCCTATCTATGGGTCTAATAGAACTAAACCGCGTACATATGCTAGTAAACTGTGTACTTATGCTAAATGGAATTGCTTGAAAGAGGAGTTCTGACATATAAACTGCATACTTATGCTAAACTGAATAATTTGAAATGGAGTTGTTTTTGTATGCTAAAATGAATTGTTTGAAATGAAACTGTTTTTAACATTGAAACTGTACTTACGCTAAAGTGAATTGTTTGAAATAGAGCTTTTTTGACTTTTAACTGTGTGTAAACAAGAACTATACTTATAATAAACTAAATTGTTTGAAATAGAAATGTTTGAATAAACTGTATTGCTTGAAATAGAAATGTTTTGACTATTAAACTGTGTACTTATGCTTAACTGAATCGTTTGAAATATAACTGTTCATTTGTATAAAAACGGATTTGGTATTAAATAACCTACAAAGGTTGATATGCCATAAAACAAACAAATTGCCATTTGCTTCGAACGCATACTCCAGAATCTCCTACAAAGCTTTCTGGCGGTCTCCCAGTTTAAATTGGTAAACGGTGCTTTTATTTTAGCTTTCAATTTATCTTTGGTGTTAAACGGAGTTTTGTTGTTCTCTCGTTCAACCGTGTCCCATACAATAATTAAAAATGGTACTTGATACCTCCTAGCTTAACATTCAGCATTGTAAGGTACGTATCAAGGGTAAAGTGGAGCAATCCAGGGAAAGGAGTAGCGTCCTCCTCTACACCTCTCGGTAGTAGCTATTGAAATGGGAGCCTTCAAGTTGCCTTCGACTAAGGTCGCCAACTTACTATTGTAATCTGGGGAGTTAGGCGGGTTGATGTCACAGAATTTTTTTTCACTGCCAACATTCGGTTCACCTATTTGTGTGAGTCTTGTTGCCAGGCGTAGGGTCTTCCATCAGCCACCCTCCCTATTCAGGGCTTACCCTATTTCCTATTGCCCTATTTGATGTAGGCCATGTAGGATAATTAAATGATTTATAACGTCACCATCGCAAGGGACCATCCCAAATACCATGATGTGGTCTGGGTGTTTAGTTTTCATCAATATGAATTTGAATCAGTCACCAGACTGACACACATACTCTGAAATCTTCGTACTGCAGCTTCCGGCGTAAATGCCAAGCTATACAGCATGCCTTCGAAATTTCTGCTGGTGTGAATTGAGGCAATGAGCTGCTTTCCTCACAAATAGTGACCAAGTGACTCTAATTTGCTGCACTGTAGACAAAACCGTAAACAAATAAATCACATGATAAAATTAATAATTTAAATCGATGACCATTTGCAGATCGGACCCTGTAATGCAACATGCACTCAATACACATACACATAGTGCACACAATACAACGTTACACACCATGTTCCCATAAGATATAAAGAATACTACATACATAAAAAAAATGCACTCAACACAGAACACCCAGACATAACACATCAAAACTGTATTTACATACTACACAGATACACACACATGGAAGGGTTCGCGTGATGTAGTGGCTAACGTACTGGACTGCTGCATCATCGTTACCGAGTTAAAACTCCACTCACACCATTATGTTCACTTTTGGACTAATGCTTCCGGGAAAAGTGTGAACCCTTTGAATCCTCCCAGCTAAGAGTTAAATGTTACCACTACTTTTCTTTCACAAGTGCACTTTTGGCATTAAATAACCCATGAAGTTTGATATGCCATCAAAACAAAACATAGCGAGAAAACAACATATATGCATTATATCCTTGATACACAAAGGTAAATGAAATCGATCAGCCGAGTTCAAACCCCATTTAGACTGTTTGGTTGGTAGGTTTTTATAGCATATCAACCATTGTAGGTTGTTTAATGCTAATTCCTCTTTATACATATATATTAAATATATATGATTTGGTTGGGTTGCGTTTTATAGCATATCAACAATTGTACGGTATTTAATGCCAAAACCTCTTTATACATATAAATTAAATATATAGGATTTGGTTTGGTTTAGTTTTAGGGCATATCGACCATTGTAGGTTATTTAATGCCTAAACCTTTTTATACATATACTTATATATATATATATATATATATATATATATATATATATATATATATATATATAAAGTAAATATGATTTGTAAGCTCATTTTATAACGTTGTTCAATGAGACTGAGTTCTTGTTTTGAACAAAATTTAACGGTTTCAAGTATTTCTATCAAATATGAATAATTTTATTTACTATTAATCATTTGTTTACACATAGTTAAATTGTTTAAGTATTGCAGAGTAACAGTAACAATTTAACATCGTCATTTATTTGCACCCAGTTTAAATGTCTAACATTTCTAATTGACCCATACATAGAACCCTATCAGGTGCTACCACTCCAGGGGTTGACCTGGGAACAATAGCAATAAAGATGTACGCCACATTCCCCAAAGCTCCAGGACTGTAGCCTCACTATCAGATTTTTTGTATTATCTCCAGTACACTCGTTGTGGGGGCTACCCTTCTGCAGAGATGGACGAGACTGTGTTTTCCTTTTGTGCTAATATCTTTTGAAATGTCATAAATCTATCTGTTCTCACCCGCCTCCACAATTATGGGTAAATCAGTAGGACAGGCTGTGTTCTTTGGCCTTGGTAAGGCAACCGGTTGTGTAAAAGAAAAACTCTAAATTCAAACCAGCTGTACTCGGCTTAGAAATTCACCTTGTGTCACATACTGCTTGTGGCGGAGGGGTTGGATAAATACATATACATAACATATAGGAACTATACCAAGACAAAACATACGTAGACACACACATTCCTCAACACCCCCAACGCATACACAAAGCGCTATCTCTTCCTGCTACGATTACAAATTAATTCTTTTTGATGTACGTAGTGTCAGCTCAAAAAAAAAAAAAAAAAGAGAGAGAGAGAAAAAAGAAAAAGAAGAAGACTTTCATCGTATATTTGTATATTTTCCTCTCCAAGCATACAACACCCTTATCAAGTCATAAAACTCAGGTTTATTGTAATAAACATTCAGATATTCATAACCATAGGCATTTAAGAGTTTCCCATTTTCGCCAGCAATCATATTTCCCCAGATATTTTCGTTGTTTAGATAACTTTATTCGATTAATGTTCTCGACCTCCTACCTAATTCAATGTTTTTACCATCGCGGCTACTGCTCAACAATTACTATATTGTCCAATCCACTGTGTATCCCCATTGAACGTTATTCCTCCCCATCATCCGGGCTTTAAATACCCTTACCATATCTTCTACGGGGAAGGATGTATAACACTCAACTACATCCGGTGATGAGGATTCGTTTCAGAAGTTTTGAGCTGTAGGGAGTTACTGTTCTATTGCCATTACTCCCATATTCACGTCGACCTTGAGTAATAGAAATATTTTGGGTCCCATTTATGGGACAAATAGATATGTTTTGTTTCGTTTCTCTTTTTTTTTAATGGCATATATATCTTTTTTAGGTTTTTTTCAACGCCAAAACCATCCTTGAAGAAGAACTGCAGTGAATAACTGGGGATTTGTATGTTTTATAACTTTCCCAAAGGTATTAATCTAAAGGTAAAAGTAATTGCGTGACTGGAGCAAAAATTCTTTTTCTTTGTGACCACAGTCCAGCACGTTAGCAACGGAGACTCCCTCAAGATCTGGTTGAAAATCATTTGCACTACGAGGTCGGTCTGAAAAGTAACGGGAATGTGTGTGCTTTGTGATGTAGGGACGAAAGAGAGATCAGCCGATTGTGTTATCATCTAACATTATATCTAAGGAGTATGCAGCCGTAACGTTAGCTTTTGCAGCGATAGAATTGTTTTTCACATTTCTTTTTCTGGTCGTTTACCTAGAAGAACGGAGAAACGAAGAAACTGACATTTTTTGTCCACTGGTAGAAACTCCGTAACAGTCACTTGAAATGCTTCAATATGTGTACGAAGATAACACCATGTCGCGTACACATGCTTTGAGTGCTACAAGAGGCTCAAAGAGATAAAGGATGAATTCAGAATCGGAAGGCCTTCAACAAGTAGGATTAAGTTCAACGTTGAGCTGAGTAGGCAGATATTGAGTGGCCATCGTTGGTTGACTGTTCGAATGATTGCAAGTCAGAAGGATATGGAAAATCGAGAAGGTTTGAAAGATTATCACCGAAGATTTGGGCATGTTTGTAAAGTAACGAGACTAAGTGTACAAAGCATCCGGTGCTTCCTGTCCAAGACGAACATCACCGTTCATGAATAACGTCCCTCTTGACCTTATTTTGATCCCTGTGACTTTTAATCCCCACCATCTCAAGAAGATCGTCAAAGAGACGATTTTGAAGTTGTGGAAACTATCAAGAGCGCCGTAACAACAAAGCTGAGGAGCATAACAGATGAATCCTTTCAGCACTATATAGAAGCGTTGCAGAGAAGGTTTGGAAACACGATGAGATTTTAGGGGGGTTACTTTGAAGGGTAAACCATGTAGTTTGTTGTTTGGATCCGAAATAAGTTATTTGTGACACTAGTCCCGTTACTTTACAGACACACCTCGTAGATGGAAATATTCGATACTACATAACTGAAATAATTATTGGTAATAAGGACAGATATTTGAAGCCTAGATTGTTTACTATACTAGAAAAACATAATTGTTAACAAAATTAATAGTATTAGTTTGGAATACTTGAAGCTCTATGATTGAGCAAATTAAGAATAAACGCCATGGCTAAAGTGCACCTCTCTAACTCCCTCTTACTCCTTCTCTCTCCCCCTCTCTCTCTATCTTTCTCTCCCTCTCTTTCTCTCGCTTTATCTATCTATCTATCTATGTGTGTGTGTGTGTGTGTGTGTGTGTGTGCATATACGGGAATCTCGTTCGATTTTTGTATGTACGGCATCGGTTTCATCACGTACAGCATCTGATACAAGTTCAATTTTAAGCGAAATGCACCTGGGTTTTTTTGTTTCGTTTTGTTTTGTTTTTTGGCTTCTTTGTGTGATTCTGTGCGACAGTATATACAATTTTGGTTATTATTATTCCATTTCTAGCGATGTTTTTTTAGATGATAGACTTCCACTTCAGTCTGAGCGTCAGCAAGTCTACTTAGGTCTCCAGGACTCTTCTCAGTATTCTGCTCAATCTTAGCAATGCTGAAGTTTAAGTGGTTTCTATTCGTCCTTCAATTTCTAATCCTTCCAGCCACCTTTTCAAGCCTTTGGGGATTATCCTAACTTCGCCAATAAACATTCATAGTTCGTACAGAACAACAAAGGCTGAATGAATAACAAATAATGAAAATAAATCAATTGGAAGAAAAAATTTAAACGTAAAATTATTAATTAGTTTTAAAAATATATTTAAGTTACTCGTGATAAATTAGAAATTATAATCAATTCCGAAAAACAACAAGTGTAATGTAAGGGGAGTCCCCGTGGCTAACGAGCCGGAGTAAGGTCTCGAAGTAAACGAGGTCAAACAGCAGTCGCACTATAGAATTCACTTTCAGGCTAATACCTTTTGTAAAGGTATGAACCCTTTATCTCGACAGCTATCGATTAAATAGTAACACTAGTGTTCTACAACGATAGCTTGGTATTAAATAACACACTAGGGTTGATATGCTGCTATGATAGGAAAGATAGTGCAATCTAAAAGTTATATAATTAAGGAATGATTTTTTTTTATTTTAATCATTTTTCATTAATTATATTTTATCACTCAGTTTGTTTGGGCTTTGAACTATTCGGATTAAGAGTTCAGGTGTGAAGTCGATTGGTGCAGTTTACGCTCGAGCGCAAAGGATATGACAATCACCATTGCCATTGTAGGGTGTTTGAATGTATTTATTTACTTATGGTCTCCGACTATTTTGATGTTGATTTTGATATTTAAAATAAGCGTTTAATATTTATGCTTCTCCACAAGTTTAATGCTTTAGTTTAGAATAAAAGGTAGAATAGGGCATATTATAGGCACATGGATAAAGTAGTAAATGAAGGAAGCCAATGAAACAAATGAGTAAAAGATATGAAACGAATAAAACGAGTAAAGGTTGTAAAACGGCGCGGACAAAAAGAACATTTAAAACAAGGCGACGAACAAAAACAAATTTATATACTATCATAATAAAAACTTACATTGATACATAAAAGAAATTACTAACTCTACTAACAAAATAATAGTGTGTGTATATGTGTGAGCTCGTGTGTGTGTGTGTGTGTGTGTGTAACACAACTAAGCTATAAAAGAATTACTAGTTTTAAATGTCCTTTTTTTATGATTAGAAACGGGCAGTTTCTCAGAGACTGGAAAGCGTCTCATAGTCATTGTATATGAATGTCTACGAGGCCCATCCATGGTGTTGCTTTTCTCTCCTGTTGATTCACGCTGAAGGGAGTGTGTTGCTGCTGCGAAGAAATTTGGTAAAAGAGAGCAAGGGTGTTTGAAGACGACGTATTTATAGAAAATACGCGTCTTGTAGGTGGCTCAAAAACGCAGGACTTGAATTTGCGCGCGGACGTAGTTTTAGACATGTCACGTGGTTCTCCTGGCCAATGGTTTCCCGAGACTGAATATGTGAGCGTCCGCCATCTTTGTGGGAACAAGTGGCATACCGCCCAAAATAATTTATAGGAGTGTAAAGTCCTATACCATAAAAAAAAAAAACAGACAGAAAATGGGGCTGGAGTGTGGATGACTTCATGCCCAGAAGAGATAGGCTGAGAATTTGGAAGATTTTGAAAAAGATTCAGATGAGGTCCGACCATGGTGTGGAGAAGTTGAGGTCCGACCATGGTGTTGAGAAGTTGAAGTCCGACCATGGAGTTGAAATTTGAGATTGGACCATCTAGGCAGACAATTGAGTTTCAGCCATTGAGGCAGAGAATTGAGTTGAGTTTTCTACCGTTGCGGCGGCGGTTAAGTTTTTCGGGTCCCGATTAGCAAAGATGAATTGAGATCTAAACAGCACATGATGTGCCGCGCGTTGGAATGGGGTTAGCATAGTAAGAATTGTGTCTCTCTCCTCGTGTCGAAGAACCGAAGTCAGAAGTTAATAAAACGTTCGTACCGGAACAACGGAGTCTGCCTGTGTTTTTTTACATTGGTAGATGTGTTTCTATCACAGTTGTGATTGAGGTGCTTATGGCTATACAACATTACTATAGTTAATTCAAATGATTTACAGTTATATATTAATTATTCCAATCAAATACAAATAATTTGTACACAGTTGTATGACTTCATTTATTCTTATCTAATACTAATTATTATATGATTTCAAGTAATTATTTCTAGTTAATAAAACTCATTCATTCGCATAGTTTCAATTAACTAAGAATAATCTTTAGTAAATAATTATTGCTTCAAGTAACTATTCTTAATACAAATTCACTGTTATAAACAAAGTATTCCTATCTAATACAAATAATTTTCACACAATTGTATGGTTTCATGTATTCCTATTAAATACAACTAATAATATGGTTTAAAGTAATTATTTCAATCTTTCAAAAATCATGTGCACAGGAATATGGTTTCAAGTAACTGATAATGATAATTATCCTTAGTAAAAAAATTATAGCTTAAAGTAACTATTCTTTATACAAGTAATTTTCAGCTATACGTCATCAAGTATTCCAATGAAATAAGAGTAAATTTTATACTGGTCAACTCGAATCATAAACATCAGGCGTCTCGGGTGGTATAAGAGTGCCACGGATGGTATAATGATTAGCAAGATAGACAAGCAAACCCTTATGAGCGAGTTCGTGTCTCACTGCGTGCCTGATTCAAACAACCCTGTGCCTCATCTAAGTTAAAAGCTTAGTAAATTACTACTCGAACTATAGATAGGATTCTAATAGGTACTATATCTCCGGAACCGAGTAGACTTGGTGGTAATCGCTATGTATGTGCACTCCACACTCTTCAGAACTATAGAAGTGGGTGGCTCAGTCGGCTGGGAAAGTAGAATACACAGACTGCTTCTCTGCAGAGGAGTAAGACTCTCCAACGAGTGTCCTGGATATGACACTAAACAATCTGATGGTGAGGTTCCAGGAATGGTGGATCTTTGCAGAATGCGAAGTATCCCTGGTCCACTTTGGTCCGGAGTGGTAGCACCTGATAGGGTCCTATCTATGATTCAAATAGAACTAAACTGTGTACTTATGCTAAACTGAATTGTTTGAAATAGAACAGTTTTGATATTTAAACTGCGTACTTATGCTAAACTGAAATGTTTGAAATAGAACTTTATATGTATAAAAATGGATTTGATATTCAATAACCAACAACGGTTGATAGGAGGTGCCCGTGGTGTAGTCGTTATCGTCGTAGGAAATGGACACGGCGACACGAGTTCAAATCCTGGACGAGACTGATTGCACTTCACATAGCACTAATACTCTTGGGAAAGGTATGAATCCAATAATTCTACCTCCAGCTATGGGTAAATAGTAGGGCAGACTAGGTTCTTCAGTCTTGGTTAGGCAACTAGTCTAGGAGAAGGAAAACTCTGAATTCAAACCTGTTAAACTCCGCTTAAAAATTGACCTTGTGTCATATCCTGCCCGAGTGGAGGGGTTGGTAAATAGTAACAACGGTTGATATGCCATGAAACCAAACTAAACCAAACTTATAGAAGGGGAGCCTCAGAATCAGATGGTGTTTAGTGTCCTTTCCAGGGTATTTCATTTTTACTCTCAGTACACTCTAAGCCCTGTCGTCAAGGTTGGAAAAGGAAGAAAATATTAGCATGGAAATAAGCGCCGGCTCACGGTTTTCTGCCTAATGATCTTACCACTGGTGTCATAAATGAAATGGATCAGCGTACATTTACGGTAATTATATTTTTAATTAAAATAACTGTAACCACTTGTGTGTACATAAACCAGAGTAAAGTTTTTATTTATTTATTTATTTTGTTTTATTTTTTTGTTGTTTTTTTTTTGTTTTTTTTTTTGTTTTTTTCTCATTGCAAAGGTGATGACTTTATTAGTACAAATATGTTGTTGTTTAACTCTGCTAGAATTCCGTCTAAATCTTCGTTGTCCATCTGGAGATCAATTATCCAAAACATCGTAATCAAGTCTCTCCTTGTGTGTATCATTAATCATTACATCAAATATAATTAAAAAGCCGGTAGCCAAGTGAGCAGCGATGGCGCTGTACGACTGATCAAAGAATATCACCATTTCAACAGGAAACCTGTCTGTTGAATGAAGGGAAACGTAACAGCTGAATTTTAATAGGCCACCAGATATTCCAGCAAAGCTTCCTCCGTCAATCACAAGGCGCCAAACAGCGCAGAAGCATTGCATTTAAGACGCCATTGGACAAGACCCTTGCCAGAAAATTCTAAAAATAGTCTAACACTGCTGTCGGTCTTGAGTCTTGTCAGAAATACGTCGAAATTACATTCGGGAAATATTCCAGTAATGAAGCCGTTCAATTTGCTTCTAATTCGAGCTGAAAATAAAATCCGTAGATTAAGTTGCTTCGAAATTATCGCAAATCGTATCTGATTGGTCACTGAGGGTAACACACCTTGCTCTATTTAGAAACCGGACACTGCCATCTTGTTCGTGGGATATGGTTAACGATCAACATTTTATTGACACCAGCGTTTTTCACCTTGGACAACGAAAATGAATTCTCATTACTGCTTAACGTGAACTTAACACCCGATGTTCACTTCATTTATACCATTTAAATGTAAGCGTATACATCAACTGTATTTTACTACATATAAAACGTATCGAGATCTTAAGCTTCACCGAGGAAATGTGAAGACTATTGTCTTTGGGTAAAATTTTAAGAGTACATTTTATATAAAGTATATCTAAAGTATATATATATAGGAAAATTCAGGATATAGATATATTAAAATCCAGGATATAGGTATATAAAAAATATCAAAAGTATATAAAACTATATATAAAGTATATATAAAGGAAAAAAACTGGATATAGGTCTATTAAAATTCAGAATATAGGTATATAAGAATATTGGCAGTATGCAAAAAGTATATATAAAGTATATATAAAGCCAAATCCAGGTTATACGTATATCAAAATATTGATATATATAAAATGTATATATAAATTATTATTAAATATCACACACACACACACACACACACACACACACACATATATATATATATATATATATATACATATATATATATATATATAATACATAGAATATTAATATATATAAAGTATATACCTGGAAAGTATAGGAGATATGTATATTAAAATACAAGATATAGGTATATCAAAATATGAAAATTTATATAAAGTATATAAAAGGCATATATAAAGTAAAACACAGGATATATATATATATATATATATATATATATATATATATATATAGAGAGAGAGAGAGAGAGAGAGAGAGAGAGAGAGTAGGGGGGAGTTCGTAGTAGTTTACTTCTGGCTCGGTAGGTATTCGTATATATATATATATATATATATATATCTTTATTTATATATATATATATATATATATATATATATATATATATATATATATATATATATATATATATATATATATATATATATATATATATATATATAAACAGGTCTATTTGAAATAATTCAGTTTAGCATAAGCACGCAGTTTTAATGTAAGTACAGTTTAATTGTCAAAAACATTTCTATTTCAAGCTATTCAGTTTAATCAAACAATTCAGTTTAGCATAAGTATATCGTTAGTTCTATTTAACCGATAGATAGGGCCCAATCAGATGCCACCACGCCGGACCAGAGTGGACCTGGGAGCAATGGCAATGAACGGGTGCTTCGTATCCCCCAAGGCCACAGCATTACTTGGACCTCACCGTGTGACTGTTTAGTGTTATATCCAGGACACTCGTTGGGGGGGGTCTTACCCCTCTGCAGAGGTGCAGTCATTGTATTCTACAGCCCCAGCCAACTGGGCAATACATAGAGTTAAATGTCAAACAGTTTTATTTCATATAATTCAGTTCAGCATAAGTAGACAGTTTAAACGTCAAAACAGTTCTATTTCCAGCAATTCAGTTTAGCATTTGTACGCAGTTTCAATGTCAAAACAGTTCTATTTTAAACAATTCAGTTTAGCATAAATACGCAGTTTAAATGCAAAAATCAGTATAGTGAAAGAATCACGATTTAGTTCTATTCAACCCATAGATAGGACCCACATCAGGTGCTACCAATTCGGGCCAGAGTGGACCTGGGAGCGAAGGCAATAAAAGGGGACTCCACATTCCCCAAAACTCCATTATTGCTTGAAGCCCACCATCAGATTGTGTAGCGTCATAATAGGACTCTCGTTGGGGGTGGGGTCTTACCCCTCTGCAGAGATGCAGTCGGTGTATTGTACAATCCCAGGGAACTGGGAAATATATATATTATATATTATATAATAATATAATATAAAATAAATAACACCTGTTCGTAGTTATCATATAATGTTTTACTTATGTAATAAAATTTTGCTATCTTTGTTTTAAAATAAAATTAACTTTGTTTATGTTATTTTAAACCAAAGATATCGGGAATTATTTATTTCCCAACTCTACCACATTGTAATTAGATTTATATGCAGTACTAAAAAACATAAGGAGATCCTTTATATATATATATATATATATATATATATATATATATATATATATATATATATATATATATATGTACTCAGAATCTCTGCTACCGAGTTTGGTAATACATAATTCCTAAAAATATGCGTTTTGACTTCTATATTACATTTTTATAATTGCATGAGTATACGATATATCATGAAGATCAAAATCTTTGTATCTTTGGTTTAGAAAAAATTAACATTATAGAAATCTTAGGCGTGTACTTTATAGGCAATATCTACCAATATATATATATATATATATTATATATATATATATATATATATATATATCTCTCTCTCTCTGAAGGTTATATATATATATATATATATATATATATATATATATATATATATATATATATAAGAGAGAGACACTGGAAATGAATTCCACGGTGTGTAAATATAAAAATATGAACAAAAATTATATTCAGCGGATGAGTTTAATTTCGGTTTGAAATTTGAATATAATTTAGAAGATACAACTGCTCATATTAACATTGCCCTAATGATGGTTTAACAAAAAACCAAAACGTTTAACGCAGACAGAATATGTGACAATAAATAAACCTCTCCTCTGAATAACTTGTTCTATCATATTTTTAAATTCTCACACACACAGGCACATATATACATGTAATACACACACACACACACATATATATATATATATATGTGTGTGTGTGTGTGTGTGTGTGTGTGTGTGTGTGTGTGTGTGTGTTGTGTGTGTGTGTGTGTAATGAGGAACGGGTTACATCTAAAAGTCTAAAAGCCAAGTTCAAGTGAACATTAAAAAGAACTTGTAAAAATCCTGTCTTTTATCTCTCATACATAAAAGCTCTGGGGAGGTAGTAATATATAATTTACATGTAAAATGTAAATCAACGTTGGAGTTTAAATTAAAATGATAAAAAAAAACTTCCAATGATTTATGTTATGTTACCTTTCATATTTTCCCCACAACACCAAGAAAACGGCGACAGAGTGTCACCATTTAGTCGAATGATAAATAATGGGATTTTAAGGCCACGTTCAGAAACCTTATAAATCAGAATGATTTTTAAATAAATGGCAATAAAAAATACTTCTTCAACTTTTATTAAGACTGACATTTCAACTAGGAATGGGTAAGAATTCTGCAATTGGCGGTTGCAGACTGGCATCAAAGATGTTGTTCGTAAAATTTGGTTTATTTGCTTGGTTCAAATTTCAGTCTGACAACTACATTAAAATAAGAACAAGCCTTTTATGTATTTCGTATACCGGATCGGGTAAATTAGGCCTTTGTGATCTCAATATATTTTATATACCAGGGTTATTCAATAAATAAGGTGAAATTCGTTTAAGGCGTTTGCAAAAAGAATCACTGTTTATATTTGAACCTTTTTCAAGGGAAGCCAAAAATGATGTGTCTTTTCACGCCTTAGAATACTATCAGCATGACCTTCTTTATTGAATACTACTCCCGGTGTCAGTATTTTTTCCACTCAATAGGCTGTATTTTCGACTTAAGGTTCTAGAGAAAAACCCATGTTTTGCCTAGCTTTACGCATTCTTTTGAATAAAACATGCTTTTCCGAATTTTCACACATTCTTCTGTAAATTACACATATTTTGCACTTCTAAGCCAGTACAAAATTGATGACAGACCTCTGTTCAAGCGTGGAGCTCTGTTTGAATTGCCAACCTTTTTAATAGCCCAAAAAATACTTCCACTTCGATTGTTGAAATGTCACTCTTAATAAAAGTTGAAGAACTATTTTTATTTCCATTTATCTAAAAATCATTCTGTTTTATAAGGTTTTTAAAATTTCATCATTTATCATTGAACTAAATGATGTGCTCTGTCAAAATACCATGTAGAACAGTAAGTAACCGTATGAGAAATTTGCAAATTTGGCTGAGGTCGTAGAACAGACCTATTGCATCTCTGCAGAGGAGTAAGCCTCACTCCATTAATGACTGTCCGAGATATCACACAAATTTGATGTTGAGGCTCAAATTCTGGAGAGTTGAGGAATGCGGAGTACTCTTTTATTGTTATGAGTCACAGATACGTCTGACTAAGAATGGTAGTACCAGTTAGGGCCCCGTTTATCGGCAAAATGGTTTCAAGGATAGTACATGATTGAAACCATTTTGCCGAGTGCAAATTGAATTTTATAGTTGAATAGCAATACTTGAAACTATTTAACTGTGTCCAAATAGTACTATTAATGTTTGACAGAAATACTTGAAACCATTTAACTGTGTACAAATAAAAAAATTTGGTTGTAAAAAGAAATACTAGAAACCATTCAAATATGTGAAAATTGAACTATTAGTGTTAGATAGAAATACTTGAAACTATTTAACTATATACATATAAATAGCAATACTTGAAATTATTTAACTGCGTTCAAATAGAACTATTAGTGTTAAACTTGAAATTTTAACTATGTTTAAACAATAAATAGGAATACTAGAAACCATTTAACTGTGTACAAAAGAGTTCTGGTTCATTTAAACAATTATTTTACATGCAAACTATACACATCAATCATATATAATATATGTATTAACAGTCATCATCATCATCATATCGTGCTGGCAGCACGGATATCCCTGACTCTCTCTCTCGCCACTCCTCCCTATCGTTCATCGCCCTAGGTAGGTCTTCAGGACAGCAACCTGTATCCTCACATAGCTGCTGAATGTACGTTCGTGCTGGTCGTCCTGCTTTTGCGCGGCCATGTGTGGGGATCCATAAGAGTACATCTCTTATGAGTTCATCAATAAATAACAATCAAGGGTTGAAACGCCATTAAACCAAATGACCAAACCAATCTACGAGAAGTCCGAATGATAAAAGTCTTCTCTGATCTCCAGAACACTACTCAGGATTTCATTGATGACTGATGATCGATTTTAACGAAAAAAGCTATGGATTATAAAAAAATGATTAACTAATTGATGGATAGATTGATTAACTTTAACGGCAGGTCAAACTCTCTGGGGATATATTATGCTAAGAGATGATGAATTGAGTTCATTGCACTTTAATCTTACATTTTCGTGTCATTGTGTTGTTTTTTTTTAATATTGTTTTTTGGTTTGTTTGTTTTTGTTTTTGTTTTTGTTTTTGTTTTTTGTTTTTGTTTTTGCATACAATTCTATCGAATAGGAATATTCTTAAAACAGGTCTACTTGACTCACAGATGGGTTTTATGTTTATGTTTGCTTGGGGTTAATGGCATATCAACCTTTGTAGGTTATTTAAGGCCAAGTCAATTTTCATACAAATAAGCAGTTCCATTTTAAACCATTCAGTTTAGCATAAACACAGTTTTATTGTCACAACATTTCTATTTCAAGCTATTCAGTTTAGACAAACAGTTCTAATTCAAACAATTTAGCATGAGTATAGTTTTTGTCTACACACAGTTAAATTACAAAGCAGTTCTATTCCAAACAATTCAGTTTAGTGTAAGTACAGTTTCAGTCTCAAAACAGTTCAATTTCAAATAATTCCATTTAGCATAATTACGCAAATTAGTTCTATTTTACTCATAGATAGGACTCTATCAGATGCTACCACTCCGTGGTGTAGTCGTTATCGCCGTAGGAAATGAACACGGCGATACGAGTTCAAATCCTGGACGAGACTGATTGCGTTTCACATAGCACTAATACACTTGGAAAAGGTATGAATCCAATTATTCTCCCTCCAGCTATGGGTAAATAGTAGGACAGACTAGGTTCTTCAACCATGGTTAGGCAACTAGTCTAGGAGAAGGAAAAACTCTGAATTCAAACCTGTTAAACTCCGCTTAAAAAATGACCTTGTGTCATATCCTGCCCGAGTGGAGGGGTTGGTAAATAGTACCACTCCGGGCCACAGGGGACCTGGGAATAATGGTAATGAAGGAGTACTCCTCATTCCCCAAAGCTCCCGCATTACTGGAACCTCACCATCAGATTGTTTAGTGTCATATCCAGGACACCGTTGGTGGGTGTTCTTGACCCTCTGTATAGACGCAGTCGATGTATTGAAAAGCCCCACCCAACTGGACAATAGATACTACCACTCAAAGTGGACCTGGAAGTAATGACAATGAAGGTGTTCTCTACACTCCCCTGATCTCTGATTTGGTTTGTTTTCTTTGTTTAACGACATATCAACCTTCGTTGGTTATTTAATACCTAAGCCATTCTCCGAGAAGAACAGTAGTGGTACTATTTAACCCATAGCTGGGAGGATAAGGGGGTTCATACTTCTCCCAAGGGTATTTGCCCGAAAGTGAACGTAATAGCGCGACTGGAATACGAACTCGCTTACTACGATTCCGCAGTCCATCGCTTTAACCATTACGCCACGAGGACACTCCTGATCTCTGGTAGTAGAGACTAACCTTCAGATGCAGTTTAATACCTGACACCAGACACCTATTATTTCTATGGTGCTGTGGTGTCAATTTTTACTTAGATTTTCAGTTGCCCCTGAATCTTTTCCAGGTTCTTCAGGATTATTCTAAGAATTCCAGCTTTGATTGGTATTACGATCAACATTATGTTCCACAGTCCTAAAGCTCTCTTGTGCTGTCCTGCTATTTATCGAATTTTTAGCTTTACGTTATAATTTATTTTCACTGCATCGAAGCATTTCCCACCAGGTTTTAACTGTTTGTTTTTCACTGAAATTTGAGTGGCAGCAAATGACTTAAGGTCTCCAGAACTATGAACAATCAACTGATTTACATTTTTAAAAAAAGTATTAATATTTTGTGCAAAAATAGGTTTGCGAAGCTGAAGATTTTTTAATCTGTATTTTAACATTTATTGATCAATCGCCGCTTACGCGTTGGTTTTAAATTTCTTTGATGGTTGGTTGGTTGGTTGGTTGGATTTTATGGCATATCAACCTTTGTAGGTTATTTAACGCCAAATCCATTTTTATGTAAATAATCTGTTCTCTTTAAAACAATTCAGTTTAGCATAAGTACACAGTTTAATTATCAAAAACATTTCCATTTCAAACTATTCAAGCAGTTATATGTAACAATTCAGTTAAGTGTAAATACAGTTTTAATGTCAAAAAACAGTTCTATTTCAAATAATTCAGCAGTTTAAATGTAAGTACAGTTTAATTGTCAAAATCATTTCTATTTCAAGCTATCCAGTTTACTTCAGCAATTCATTTTAGCATAAGTATGCTGTTAGTTCTATTTAACCCATAGATAGGGCCCTATCAGGTGCTACCACTCCGGGCCAGAGTGGACCTGGGAGAGATGGTAATAAAGGGGTACTCCGCATTCCCCAAAGCTCCAGCACTGCTGGAACCTCACCATCAGATTGTTTAGTGTCATATCCAGGACACTCGTTAGGGGTTTTTTCCCCTCTGCAGAGGTGCAGCCGACCGGGCAAAAATTTCTTTGTAATTTCCGGACAATAATATTTGACTAGCTATGCAAGAATTGAAGGAATAAAATCGTAAATTATTTTAAAAAATCTTTCTTGTAGATTGTTTTAAATGCATTTCTTAAACTATTAGAATAATCGATTAATCGTCAACTTTTTCAACTAATTTCTAGTCTACCTCAAAGTTATTAAAACTTTGTAATGAAATAGATAAATCTACGGTAGATGTATAGATTTATTCAGTAAACGTTCGACTTTATATCATTTGAGTGAAAATCTAATGCTCTGTTCCTTAAAGAATGAATTTATTTCAATAGCGCTTGATTATTTGAAATTGAACGAAAATATTTTGTCTACATAGATATAATAATATAACCATTACAGTCTTCGTTTGCTACAGGTTTTTTTTTTTTAGCGGTATCTGCTTACATATTAGTGCATGAATATACTTTCACTCCCATATAGTGACATACTCACGTAATGATCCCTTACACACACTAAGTATATTAAGTAGATTTCGACTATGCAAACTGCTACATTGAATGGATGAAATTGTCTTTCTTGTCATGTTAAATATTGGTGAATATTTTCACTCTGATATGATCTTTTCTTACCAGAAAAGACTTCGCAATTAATTGATAAAATTTATTAATTCATAAATCGGTGTTTTATTCCATCATTTACACGTTTTTCAACAACAGGGTTCTTACAGTGTTCAAGCTGATTTTAATACTGTTGTGGTATGGATGGTCTTGATTCTTCCTTTGAAATCCAGTTCCCTGAGCTTGATAATCAAACATTCTATTCCTTAAAGTATGCTTTGAATTTTAACATCGTTTAATCATTCTAAATTGAATGAAAATATTGTTTGCATAGATTTATTCGTACGGCTATTCAATGTATCTTTGTTGATTAAATTTTCGATCTGCATCTGATCACATTTAGCGCGTAGATATACTTTCTCTCCAACATATTCACACAAAAATATTTTTCACTCATAAAATAATTTCAGGCAATGCAAACTGCTAAATTTAAATATATGATTTTATTACTGCTGTGGTATGCATGGTCTTGATTCTTCCTTTGACATCCAGTTCCCTGAGTTTCCTTTCTTGGTCTTTTGGATCTATTATAAGGTCACTAAATTCAATTGGTTTCACCGTTATTTTTTTAGTCCACAGATTTCTCAGCTCTCTAGCAAAATCTAGGTATTTGTCGAGATTTTCACTCAAAGATAACCAATAACGGCATTATCCTATTTATCCAACCCCTCCGCTCGGGCAGGATATGACACAAGGTCAATTTTTTAAGCGGAGTTTAATAGGTTTGAAGTCAGTTTTCCTTCTCCTAGACTAGTTGCCTCACCAAGGCTGAAGAACCTAGTCTGCCCTACTATTTACCCATAGCTGGAGGGAGAATAATTGGATTCATACCTTTCCCAAGGGTATTAGTGCTATGTGAAATGCAATCAGTCTTGTCCAGGAATTGAACTCGTATCGCCGTGTCCATATCCTGTGACGATAACCATTACACCACGGCATTATTAACACTAACTCTGGTATTCTGGTTGTTATTTGGTTTGGTTTGGTTTGGTTTGGTTTTATGCCACATCAACCATTGTAGATTATTTAATGCCAAATCTATTTTTATACATATAAACAGTTCTATTTCAAACAATTCAGTTGAGTGTAGGTGCACAATTGATTCAATTTGACCTATAGGCAGGACTCTATCAGGTGCTACCACTTGGGGTAGAGTGGATCTGGGAGCGATGATAATGAAGAGGCACTCTGCATTACCCAAAGCTCCAACATTATTGAAGCCTCACCATCAGATTGTTTAATGTCATAATCAGGACACTCATTGGGGGAGGTCGTACCAGTCTGCAGAGAAGCAGTCGGTGTATTCTACAGCACTGCCTACTGGGCAATACCCGGAGTTGAATGTATAAACAGTTTTATTTCAAACAATTCATTTTAGCATGAGTACGTAGTTTAAATGTCAAAACAGTTCTATTTCAAACAATGCATTTTAGTATAAGTACACAGTTTAAATGTCAAAGCAGCTCTATCTCGAACAATGCAGTTTAGCAGAAGCACACAGTTATGTTCTATTTGACCAATAGATAGGACCCTATCAGGTGCTACCACTCCGAGCCTGAGTGAACCTGGGAGCAATGGCAATGAAGGGGTACTCTGCATTCCCCAAAACTCCAGCATGATTGGAGCCTCACAATCAGATTGTTTTGTGTCACATCCTGGACATCCGTTGAGGGGAGGCCTAACTCCTCTGCAGATATGCAGTCTGTGTATTCTTCAGGCCTAGCCAACTGTGCCACTGGGATTTGGTGTTTCGTGCCATTTACTTGGACAATTTTGGCTTTGAATAAATACCATGAGTATAGCCAAATTTTACTTTTAATCCCAATTCTGTCTTATCTCCTCTTTCCATATACGAGGATCATTAAATAAGTTTCCAGACTTTTTTCGCATGGGCGCTTTTATTAATAGTACATATATGAAACTATAGTCCCCTTCGAAGTAATCTTCTCCGGCTGCAATGCATTTGTTGTACGATTCCAAGAACTTCAGGAAGGCCCCATGGAAGTCCCCTTGTGTGAGCCTGTCCATGACCTTTGTTACACCCTCTTTCATCTCCTCAGTTGTCTCATAACGACAGCCTCTGAGCTTAGGGAATAACAAAAAGTCACAGGGAGCAAGGTCTGGACTAGAGGGACGGTGAGGAACTGTCTTGATGCCTATCTTGGTCAAATAGTCTATGACAAGGATGGAGCAGTGGACTGGTGCATTGTTCTGGTGGAAATGACACTGACCCGATTTGAAGATTGCTGGCCTCTTCCCTAGGAATCTCTTCCTGGACTCCCTTAAAACCTCAACATAGTAATCCTAACCCTAAGCCTAGCCCTTTGGCCAATCAACTCTGGTGTATTGGCTCCCTTTCTCCTCCCACACCTCTCATCATCCCACACAGACTGCCTTCCTGCCTTCCTTGAATATCTTATGCCACTCAAAAACTGATGCTCGATGCATGCAAGATGGTCGAAAAGCAGTCTGAAGCATTCCATGCGTTTCTGTGGCATTTTTCCAAGTTTAAAACAGAATTTTATTGCATATCGTTTTTCTAAAGTGTCCTCATGTCCAGATTGCATTTTTAAAATTCACCAGCTGTAACAATCAAGCATTCGTAGGGTGTATTCCAATTCCTGCAGTAGCTGTTTATTTGAACCAGAAATCATAAAAATTGGTCAGTCATCTGATAAGATGTATAGCAATAACATAGTGAATTTTCAAAAGTCTACGACAATTTTAAATGCCTGTACAAAAAAGTCTGGAAACTTATTGAATGCACCACGTAGCATATTCTTGCTGTTCTGTTGCGTATATGTTTTCGTCGTTGTTGTTTGTTTTTCTTAGTAGGTGCGTATCAAATAATTGCTTGAGAAAAAATAAATTCAGCATTACGTAAACAAAATCTAACTAGAGTTACCATGCTGTAATCCTGACAAGCAACCAACCATCCACAAAACGTTCATCTCACTGTTTGTTTCTTCTCTCAACTGCCGTACTATCACTAGATGACCATCATTCTCCTTGTGTAGCTTACCATCAAAGTAATAATCAAAAAAAAATTCCAACCTTCGACACAAAAATAAATGAAAGACACTCGAATCAAACAAGCAAAGCTCTAGAAACTCTGAAAAGTTATTTCTTGAAATGAAATAAGATAAAAACTAAAGACTTTTGACAGGCTGAGACGAAGCAGAGAGTATGAAAAGCCTTGAGTGTAATGTGTTGGTGCATTTTTAAGAGGGAAAAGTAGATGTCTTGAAACTAGTTGTGCTTCAGAGTTACTCAATAGAACGAAATGTCAACCCGTGTAGAAATCTTCCCGCTAAATATGGAAAGAGATCGAAGCCACCATATAAAACCTGTCGCTAACTTTCCGAGATCGATATTCGCCAATAAACTCCCGGGAAAACTATTTCTCCGTTCTGTCATAACTCGGCAGCCGGAAGGAAATGGAATAATTGAGGAATTTGTTTCTGGTGGGGATTGATGAAGATGCTGTTTGCCGCAGGTTCGCAAAACAAATAGTTCTTTCTTTCTTTATAACGTGATTTAAGCTTGGAATCATTTCGTAGAAATGTATTCCAGAGTTTCATGACCCAGTTCCGTATTAGATATAATGTATTTGTACTTTTCATTCAATGGGTAATTTTATTTAAAACTATTTGTATATTATTGTATATAATTATTATATATATTGAAACGACCACTATTTAAAAAAAATCAATAGGACTTTTATTCATCTAAAATATACATAAACATTGGAACGAAGATAGAACAATTCCCTATTTGTTTACCTTGTGCGTTCAGAAATCTTTGCTGTCTTCGTTGATATTCATATGAGATGTGTTCAGATAGTATTGATATTAGGACTGTATTAACCAAAATAGGAATAAATAATGAACAAAACGTTCATATCAAGACTTGAGCTTTATTTACCTAGATAGTTTGCCAAGTCGACTGGGACTGTAGAATACACCGACTGCATCTCAACAGACGGGTAGGACTCCCTCCAACGAGTGTCCTGGATATGACACTAAACAATCTGATCGTGAGGTTTCAGTAAATCTGGAGCTTTGGGGAATGCAGAGAAACCCGAAATGATAGCACGTGATAGGATCCAATCTATGGGTCAAATAGAACTAAACTGTGAACTTGTGCTAAATTGAATTGTTTGAAATAGAAGTGTTTTTGACATTGAAACTATGTACTTATGCTCAACTGAATTGTTTGAAAAAGAACTGCTTTGATATTTAACTGTATCTAAACAAATATATATATATATATATATATACTTAACTGAATTGTTGGAAATAGAACTGTTTATATATATAAAATGGATTAAGCATTGATAACCTCCAATGGTTGATGTGCCATGAAACCAAATCAAAACCAGACCAAACCCAGATAGTAATGAACAAAAAACAAAACATTCGTTTTCTTCAAATTACAGAGAATGTTCAAAATATATTAATACCGAAGCTTTTGTTACTAAGACAAATAAATAATAGACAAAAAGGTTAAATTTCTTTAAAATACGAGGCGTATTTAGAAAGTCGGAAACTAAAACTGTATTTACCAAGACAGAAATGAACAATGAATGAAACTTTAATTTTTTTTTCAAAATAGTCTTCTTTCTAAAGTGATTTTTATTTATCAAACCAATACTGAAACTTCTCTTTAGGTTTGGTTTGGTTTGTTTTTTGTTTTTTAACGGCATATCAACTCTGTATGGTTTATTTAATTTTTATATTTTGTCTCTTTGTTAATGTTTGATTACAATCAAAACTGTTTATATGTTCTGACGTTCCATTGCAAACATTCTTAAAGGACATTTTTTACTTGAATATAACTGTTGCGTAGCCATATACACGAATATGGCCATGTGCGAAATAGACATGTAATGTTCATAACGATAGAATATATAAAGAACAGGAATCTCAAAAACACGTAACTACTTCTTGTTCAGGTACGAAAACTTTTTATTAACTTTGAGTTAAAGGTTTCGACGTAAGGAGGAGAGACACAATCTTCTATGCTGTCTTATTCATTTGGCCCCCAACTCGAGCGGCCCCCATCGGGCGCACGTTCACCTCGCGCCTGCGAGCTCCAAAATTGATCCTTCTCGTTCGGCATCCAAAACCCGACTCTTATTTTCTTCAAATTCTCACACAAACTTCCGCGTGCTTCCGGTGCATGACGTCACCCACACCTTGTCACCCAGTATCGTCTCGGACTGTTATGACATCTGAATGACACCTCCATCCGCTCGCGCGCACCCGCGTTAACACCTGCTTCAATCTTACACCCAAACAACCCATGTGCTGAGCCGAAAGGTTCTCAGCCTAACTAAACTCAAAGGCATGAACCGAAATCCCAATCGACATTCGTTTTAAAATTTCTTTGAGATTTCGCCAACGACAATAGTTGACTTCCCACCCAAAAATTCTGAAGGATCAAAACCCAAAATAATTTAAGAAATCTTTTCCTTCCGAGATTTTCCAAATACATTTTTTAACCAATTAGAATCATAGGTTGATCATCAACTTTTTTAAAAATTTAGTTTCAAGCCACCTAAGGGAAAAAATAAATAATTCCTTGTACATTTACGCATTCATTGCGTAAGACTACTAAAAAAATTGCCTTTATTTCTTTCGCGTGATAATCAAACATTCTATTCCTTAAAGTATGCGTTTAATTTTAACATCGTTTAATCATTCTAAATTGAATGAAAATATTGTTTACATAGATTTATTCGTACGGCTATTCAATGTATCTTTGTTGATTAAATTTTCTAACTGCATCTGGTCACATTTAGCGCGTAAATATACTTTCTCTCCAACATATTCACACAAAAATATTTTTCACACATAAAATAATTTCAGGCA
>OY757909.1:83708320-83835820 GCA_963585895.1 Sepioteuthis lessoniana | reverse complement strand
AGTTGTGATACAACGAAACAGTCTGTTTGTGGATGACAATATATATATATATATATATATATATATATATATATATATATATATATACGAGTGAGATTATGTGTGTTTGTGTGTGTGATAACTTAAGCCCTCCCATACGAACAGGATGAGACGCAAGGTCATTTTTTTAAGTGGAGAATAGTTGGTTTAAATTCCTAGAATTTTTTTTACTAAACGTAAAGAAGCAGTCTGCCCTACTATTTACATAAAGTTGGAGAAAATACAGATGTATTCATGCCTTTCTTAAAGGCTTGAGCGTCAAAAGAAATAGCTCCATCCAAGATTTTAACTTAGATCATCGATTTTATTTCCTTAGAATCATAATTTTTCTCCACACACACCTCATATATATATATATATATATATATATATATATATATATATATGTGTGTATGTGTGTGTGTGTGATGTTATGTGTGTATTGATGTTTATGCATGCATATATATAATATATCGAAATTATACAGCTACCACGTAAGACTGAATAATATGTGTCTGATTTCAAAGAAAATTGTCTTGCAAGAGCCGACTCCAATACGCTATATTGAAGTTTGGTCGTTGGTGTTAAGAATGAATTGAGCACTCTGGTATCCGATAAAGTATAAAATGTAAACAAACGAAAGCTATTACTTAATACCTTATAATTCCCGAGCTGACGTGGTACGGTTGTTGGCTGAGCGGTATGATACTAAGTCTAACGTAAAGTCGAGCGGGTTTCGATCACAGCTTCAAGCGTCCTACATGTCTAGCCACACTGAAGAGTTGTGATACAACGAAACAGTCTGTCTGTGGATGACAATATAGAGGATTATCAAGCTGGGTTTAACAGGTCTGAATCTAGAGTTTTCCTCAAAACACCAGTCTTCTTTAGTATTTATCCATCGCTAGATGGTGAAGGCTATTAGTGCTATGTGAAATGCAAACTGGTTCGTCCAGGATTTGAACTCGGGTCACCGTGTTCATTTCCTAAGACGATAAGCATTGCATAATGAGCGTCTCCATCAGCTGATGTTATATATATTATATCAAACATTGCCCCAGAAAACATTAAACTCAAACAAAATATTTGAATAATTTCATTATATATCTGAAATCAGTTCATTACCATTTGTGATTTATTTCGTTTATCCATTTTTGAGAGACATTTGACAAACACAGTCCAATAGTCAACATCTAAATAGTGGTCATGAGTTGGGTAGTTTTGACGGAATTTCAATCGTTTGAATTTTTTCGTTTAAAATGTGATAAATCAGACTTTCCCTGTAATTTACCAAAAGGCTGATTCAGCAAAATAACAAATTGTTCTATTAAAACAATAAAATGAGATAAGAGGTTTAAAGTTTCCACTGAACTTGTTATCGACTAACCGATTAATGTCTCTGATCTAAAAAGATAATTTTTGCCCTTTTTCAAAACAATTTCCACAAACTATTTAAGTATGGTGTGCAAGACATGCTGGGCACTACTAGAGTTGGTTGGTTGGTTGGTTTTTATGGCATATTAAAGATTGTTGGATATATATACATATTTTCCAAATATATGATTTGTAAACACATTTTTGTTGATTATATTGTTCAAGGAGCCTGAACTCATTTTTTGTACACAGTTAAATGGTTTCATGTGCCCGTGGTTTAGGAGGTGCCCACAGTTATCGTCGCAGGAAATGGACACGGTGACACAAGTTCAAATCCTGGACAAGACTGATTGCATTTCACATAGCACTAATACCCTTGGGAAAGGTATGAATCCAATTATTCTCCCTCCAGCTATGGGTAAATAGTAGGACAGACTAGGTTCTTCAGCCTTGACGAGGCAACCAGTCTAGAAGAAGGAAAACTCTGACTTCAAACCTATTAAACTCCACTTAAAAATTGACCTTGTGTCATATCCTGCCCGAGACGAGGGGTTGGTAAATATTGTTAAATGGTTTCATCTATTGCAATGTAACAGTAATAATTTAGCGACAGTCATTTGTTTGCTCGCATTTAACTGTATATGGATACATATTTTGTGTGTTAATAGTTTGTTGGGAATTTCATTTTTCAATGAGTTCCAACTAATTTGTTTGTATACTAGTTCTGCTCTTTGTTTTGTTGGTTTAGTTTGATTTTATGGCATATCAACCATTGTTGGTTATTTAATGCCAAATCCTGTTTTTACATATATATATATATATTAAATATATGATTTATAAACACATTTTCTTGATACCCATAGATCAAACAGTTCTATTATTAGCCATTCAATTTAGTATAAATCAAAAAAGCTAAATGGTTCCAAGTATTGCTATGTATAACTAACAACTCATTTAAACATCAGTCATTTGTTTACAAACGAAAATGGTCAAACAGCTCTATTTCAATAAATTCAATTTAGTATAAGTCATTTATTTTCTGTCAGTTTAAATGTCAAACAGTTCTATTTGGCCCATTGATGGGACCCTATCAGGTGTTATCACTCCGGGCCAGAGAGGACCTTGGAACGATGACAATGAAGGGGTATTCTACATTTGCCAAATATCGAACATTACTGGACCCTAGCCATCAGATGATTTAATATTATATCCAGCACACTCGTTGTGGGGGACTTACACCTCTGCAGAAATGCAGTCGGTGTATTCTACAGCCCCAGCCAACTGGGCTGGCACTGTTACGAAAGCGACGTTATCTTATGGACTCCTATACATGAACACACCAGGGTTGGCCAACTAGTAAAAACTTGCCAAGTGCGATGACCAAGGGGGACGTATAGCGATTGAGAGAGAAAGTGTCAAGTAAACATATTCAATCGGTACGACTTAATGATGACGATGATGATAAACAATTTCCTTAATGTAAATGAACATATATATAGTATCTTTGTTCCAGACCGGCGCATTTACCAAGTGGGTAGAGTGTTCGCCAAGGGTCCAGGAGGCCTGAGTTCAATCCCAGGTCGCGTCATACTAAAGACTTCAAAAATGGTACTTCATACCGCCTTGTTTAACACTCTGCAATATAAGGTACGTATCAAGGGTAAAGTGGAGCAATCCAGGGAAAGGAGAAGCGCCGTCCCATGCATCTTGGTGTAGTAACTATTGAAAATGGAGCCTTCGGGTCGCCCTTGACTACGGTCTCCAACTTTACTTACTTTTATCTTTGTTTAAGGACATATCAAACTTGATAGGTTTTTTAATGCCAATGCCATCCTTATAGATGATAAGTAGTGATACTATTTAATCCAGATGTGAGGGAAAAGGAGGTTCGTACCGTTCTCGGGTGAATTAGTCCAAAAGTGAACGTAATAGCTTGAATGGCGTTCAAATTAACAAATTTTGAAACCAGTGCGCCACGTAGACTCCCTATATACACATATATATATATATATATATATATATATATATATATGAAGATAAGAAAAGGTTGCAAGGAAAGTGCTCGATGCTACTACAATAGAATAGGTATAAAGCAAGAAAATATCAAATTATGGGCATTAAAAGTCCGTTATCTTAAGTTTCATGGAATGTGTACAATCAGCAGACGAAAAAGGGAGAAAAGTTACCGTTCAGTAGTACTTATATAGTAGTAGGAAAACAACATATATATATATATGTGTGTGTGTGTGTGTGTGCGTGTGTGTGTGTGTGTGCAGCGGAATGGTGAGTTAATAATTGAATAAGATACCAAAGTATAAATCAAATGATTTTTTATTTCTTTAAATTCAATGGAAAGATTGTTGAAAAAAAAGTTACAATGTCTTTTTTGTAAGAAAAGATAATATTAGTCCAAAATTCAAGAAAGAAAAATGCATCCTTTTCATATAGCAGTTTCCCATTTCTAAATCTAGTTGATATTTTTGTGTGTATAAAAGACGTGAGAGAGAGAGAGAGAGAAAGAGAGGGGGGGAGAGAGTTTGTCGCTATGTAGGGGAGAAAGTATATTTATATACTGATATGTAAACGTGAGCAGCAAACAATATTTCATCAGCAGGAAAAAAAAACTGAAATGGGAGTACAGGCATGTCTAAAGAAACAATGTTTTCATTCAATTTAGAATAAGTAAACGGTGTTGAAATTGAATACATACTTGAAGGTACAGAATGTTATATTTTCTCCCCAAAGAAAGAAAGTTTAAAGATTACAATAGATGCATGGAATAGGTCTATCTAACTTTATAATATTGAGTCGGTTATAAGTTGGATAAAAAAGTTGACGATATATCTATTATTATAATTTGTTAAAAAATGTATTTTAAGCAAACTCGAAAGGAAAAGATTTTTTAAATCATTTTGGATTTTGATCCTTCAAATTTTGCACAGCCAGTCAAATTTTGTGGTCAGGAAATTTCAAAGAAATTTTAAAACCAACTCGTAAACAGTGATTTGTCAATAAATGCAAAAATACACAAACAAAAATTACAACTACGAGAACATATTTTGCATAGAAATTAACACTTCTTTTAATCAGTTGGTTTATATATATATATATATATATATATATATATATATATATATATATATATATATATATCAACTGGTCCGTCTAAATGGAGAGGAACAGATATGGAACTAGTCAAGTGGTAAATGACATAGGATAAAAAGTTATTAATACATCTACACTTTGATATGAATTAGCTTCTTTAGTTCAGGCAATTTACAATGCTTATATTGATCAGGTGACCCGTGTTCAAATCCCAGCTGAGGCTGTTGGAATTTCTATAACGCTAATGAAGATTGTTCACCTGAGCTGAGGACTGTGATGCCTATCGTCTTACCGGCAACCATGTTGTCCTCTCCTTGTCTTTCCACTCTTAAGGACAAAACGTGGAGAATGACGAACCGCAATACTTGGTCACCAGACTCTAACTAGAACTTCCTGAATTGCCCTTATCAGCCACGAGCATGTCCACTATCAAAATGCATCGCTCCCTGCTTAGTCTTCGTTCACGAAGCTAACCCATAAATAGCCGAAGGAAAGGTATACATCTAACGATTCTCCTCATATATTTACCCACTCTCTCCGCCACAAGCAAGGTGTGATACAAGTCAATTTCAACAGATTTGAATTCAGAGTTTTCCTTCTCCTACACCGGTTGCCGTACCAAGTTTAAAGAATCCTGTCTGACCCAACTATATACCCATCGCTGGATGGGGAATAATTTTATTCATAATTTTCCTAAGGGTATTAGCACTCTCGGAAATGTAAACAACATCGTCCAGAATTTGAACCCGAGTCTCTGTGTCTATTTCTAACCACGATAATCATAACACTACAACCGCTTCTATAAATGACTATTCCTCCCATAATTAAGAAAAAAACAGAGCAGACTGAGATTGTTAACCTAGTTATTGCAAATGGTCTAGAAGAAGGACTATCCGTACTCTGCTAAAAAACTGACCTTGTGTCACACCCTACTTGTATTGAAGGAGCAAGGTTCATACATATATAACCAAACATAAGCACACTTTATATATATATACATATATATATATATATATATACATTATTCGTATTTGCATAACTTTATTCCTTTGAATTCGTACATGTCGTGTTCTTTATACGTGAAAATTGCTCACCTTTAATTCCCAAAGTCACTGCTAGATATCCAATGACTGTGATGAATATAATTATGCAATAAAGATACAGCATTGTCGTCATTTCCGTTACAAAGCCATAAAATATGGCGACAAAGTCAAAACCCGGGTGGACATTTTGAAACAGAGAAAGTCGTAATAGAAAATAATTGTGGCTTCTCTTCACTCAGACAAGATAAAAGCAACAGACTTAATAAAACTGGCAACAGTATTAAAAAAAGGTTGGAAGAATCAAAACTGAAACTTTCCAGCCTAAATATCCTATTAATATCATTAAATAAATTGATTTTATCGGCCTAATCTGCTTTCGTCTCCCCGTGGCATTTCTCTTTCAATTAGAAACTAATTTATCAAGTTTTGTGAATTGAAAGGCAGATATTAAATCCCTCAGCATAAAATGCTTAGGTTAACGCAGTGTTGCAATGAATGACACTGACTTTCATGAAAGTGACAGAATGTTTACGTGTTCACTTCCTTTCTTCAGTGTATAGGTGCATTGTGTTTGCATCAACAAATGAATACGCGAGACACAGGCATAGATAGATTGATAGATCTGAACCAAGTGAGACAGACACTAAAGATACAGGAATAGATTGATAGATGTGAAAGTTTTAGATACATTGAAATACTTCCTAAATTTTTCTCCTTATGAAAGCATAGTATGTACATGAGTAAAAGTAATAGTATACTAAAATAAAAACAAATTTGTAGTCGAAAATATGACTTTTATAGTTCATTTATAAGGCGTTACTGCTTAAATATTAGTTTTTTCAGTAAAAAAGAATGCGAGTTCACATACAACAATATATATATATATATATATATATATATATATATATATATATATATATATATATATATATATATAAGATAATATTAATAATAATGATAATGATAGATAGATATTAGTTTTTAACTCTCCAAATTATACCGCATTTGGTCTGCCACAAACCCACCAAGTGAGAAAATGACAAGCATACACTGTTTTATATATATATATATATATATATATATATATATATATATATATATATATATATATATATATATATAAAGGCAGGTTTTATTAAAGACATTCGAACCTTGTTTATAATTTTAATTGTAAGTTTTCAAGTAGTTTCAACTTTGACCACTTTAAACCAAAAACGCTACAAATAATCAGAACAATAAAACTTAAACTAAACTCTCAGCTCAAATTAAACAACCCCTGAAGATGACTAAAAGGTTGAAAGACCTTAGGCAGAAGATACGGGACAATTTCTTTACCACCTGGATCCCGTCACAAGAAAAATAACAAGAAGAATTGAGAAATCACAATTAAAAATAATAAACAATGTTCTATTGTCAAATTGAAACCTAAATATACACTCTTCTATGAATGTTCACCTTATTTAGCAGTAAATAAACTAATAACTATTATAACACACAATATTTTAATTTAACAACCGAACATTCTGGATTCAGAACATATAACTCATCCATTAACAAATTTAGATAAGAGGTATAGTTTTCGCCAAATCCCCAGAGGAAAATATTATAGTATAATCCAATGTTGAAGAAAAATATGACACAATTTCATCATTACCATTCATAAAATAAAGTAACCTGGATATGTAATTCATTCTACAGTTAAATGATAGTCGTCACAAACCTCAAGCAGCGGTTGGGTATACCTAATTAAAAAGAAGTATGGCTCCAACTGTCAGCTGAAACAATGGAAAGGATCGAAAAGCCCATTTAAAAAAGAAATCCACGGTGGAGTGTGGACAAAGACTTTGGTTGTTCCCAGGCAACTGAGTCTAAAATATAGAAGAAATGGAGGGGGTTGAAAAAAAGGAAAACCCGCTGGTAGACCACGGAAGACATTAAAGCTTTACGATAGAAAACGCAAAGCCTTGCGTAAAAAAATGTATTACAAAACACATAAAAAACAAATGGGTTGAAACAGGATTCAATGTTCGTGACAGAACTGTCAGAAATTGGCTGAATAGAATAGGGTTTACAGAGAAAAAAACCCCACTAACACAGAAACAGAAGAAAATGAGGTTAAAATGGGTTAAAGAGAAATAATGATAGCATGTTGACAAAGAAATGGGAGGAGAGAGAGAGTTAAAAACGATAAACATGCTGGTCGACCGCAAAAATATTACAGCGTCATGATAAAAAAAATCTTTTACTTTGGTTTTATTTGGATAGTATTCTTTGTTAAAAGCCATGTGGAGTTAGTGGGTTATTCTATATTCATGGATCATCAACTGATTTCCATAGGGTTACAAAAGGGTTCATTTTTGTGTAAAAATTGCCTCAAGGGGTTGAAATCTTTGTGTCTGTATTTTTTTATTTATTGAGCAATCGGCACATACGCTCTGTTTTTAAAATTTCTTTAAGATACGCAGACGACAATATTGTACTTACCGCGAAAAATTTGAATGTTCAAAATCAAAATTGATTTAAGAAAATCTTATCCCTCTTAGATAGTTAAGAATACATTTTTAACGAACTAAAATGAATATTTAATTTAATTTCGAGCCTACATCAATATAATAAATTGCGAAGAAATAATTATGGTGTGGTCATATTATTTCATGTTTGAGATACTTATTCCGGCAAAGTGGTCAGTGGTCAAAGCGCATCTGAAACCTCTCTTTTCGATATGATATCATGTGTGGTCATAATATTCAATGTTCTGTATCTGCTGTCTTACCTTTGAGATAAAGTTTTCATTGGAGAACCACATAAAGTTTTCACTGAGCAAGTAATACAATTCAGAATTTCAACGAAAAAAAAAAACAGCTGATCAAAATATATCAAGAATTAAAACTGCCGAAGCCTACTCTTTGGCTCTTCATCACTGTACGTTGTACTTCCGCTTGGGAACTACCAGCGTCTTTATGTATGTTGCTCAATTGCTCAAATGTTGATATTGAAAATTCGAAAGATCAAGTCACGATACTTTTTAATCACGCCTTTTTATCATTAGCATCTAACATATAATTATGCCTATATCCTTGTAAGCGGGAAGTGTTCGTTGTATAATTGATATCGTCGTAGGAAATGGGCACAGCGATACGTGTTCAAATCTTGGGCGAGAGTGTTTGCATTTCACATTGTACAAATGCCATTTGGAAATGTATTGTTACATAATGACTAGTGTTTCTATTTATTTGGTTAGAAAGTGTAAATATTTGAATTCAAAAATTTAACTGGTAATTCGTTAATTTGATCTCATGGGAAAAACAGTGTTGTGATTGATATTGCTTGAGTTAGAGCTGACCATTCTAGCAGTTATCTGATTGGTTGGTTTGGTCATCGGAACGTACAAATGAGATAGAGTATTTCAGATTAGCAAGCAGGCAATGAAGAGAATAGACGAGTGCTTTGAATGGCTAATTCTCTAGTTAAGGGGAATAAAGACGTCTAAAAAATAAACTAAGTTGTTGTATCCATTTATTAAAAACGGAAATGGACACTCAGATGAACCCGAGTCAAACCAAAGAACACCCAAGCAGATGATCAGAGGGTCTCGCCAGCTAGACCAGCAGACAAGGTGAGATAAGAAGATGAAAAGAAGAGGTTATAAAATCTTATGTTTATTTGGTACTGTTATAGTCCAGTATGAATCCAACAATTCAATCTCGAGCTTTTGGTAAATAGCTTGGCAAAGTAGGCACTTTAAACTTGGTATGGCAACCGGTATAGAAGAAGGAAAACTCTGAATTCAAACCTCTTAAACTCCGTTTAAAAATTGACCTTGTTTCACATCCTGTTTGTGTGGAGCAGTTGGATAAATATATATATCCTACTTAAATGGTGCACTTGCTATAACAGTTCTCGTATCAGGAAATGGAATCGATGATCAGAGTTCAAATCCTGGAAGACGATTCTTGTTCTTCACTTTGCGCTCATTTATTAAAAAAGGCATAGATCCATTCTCCCTCCAACAATGAGTAAATAATAAGACTAATGTTTTGGGTTTATTTTAATATAAAACAATCAGTCTAATTGAATTGCCCAGTCGGATGGGGCTGTAGAATACACCAACTGCTTCTCTGCAGAAGGGTTAGACCCTCCCCATCACGAATGTCTTGTTTTTGACAATAAGCAATCCGATTGTGAGGTTCCAGTAAGGCTGGAGCTATGGGGAATGCGGAGTGCCCCTTCAATGTCATCGCTCCCAGATCCACTCTGTTCCGGAGTGGTAGCACTGGATAGGGTCTCATCTATAGGTCAAATAGAACTAAAATATGTACTTATGCTAAACTGAATTGTTTGAAATGGAACTGTTTTTAATGCTAAAATGAATTGTTTGATGTGGAACTGTTTTTGACATTGAAACTGTACTTACGCTAAACTGATTTGTTGGAAACAAAACTGCTTTGATATCTAAATGTGTGTAAACAAAATCTATACTTATATTAAACTGAATTGCTTGAATTAGAACTGTTCGACTAAACTGAATAACTTGAAATAGGAATGTTTTTAACAATTAAACTGTGTAATTATGCTAAACTGTATTGTTTAAAATAGAACTGTGTATTTGTATAAAAATAGATTCGGCATTAAATAACCTACAAATTTTGATATACCATAAAACCCAAACAAACCAAACCAAACCAGACTATTTGAAGAAAAAATCTTCATCCAAACTAAGAGTACTCCGCTTAAAAATTGACCTTGTGTCATATTCGAGCAGAATATGACACAAGTGTAGAGTAAATACATCCAGCTATCAGACTGGTAAATTTATTCTCACACATGTGTATGTCGTTCTGTCTTCATCTTCTTGCTAGTATATTACCGGGTCGATATACGTATACGTCCTTCTTGGAGTAGGTAGACGGAAAGAAATTCGCGCATGCGCATATATATATATATATATATATATATATATCTTAAAAATCCATATGGTGATGTAAATATTTCCAGACATCTGCAAATGTCGTTTTGCTAGGACTTCGTCGAAGTACGCAAGTCTAATGACGGAAATTGCTTTCCTGCAGTTTGGATCTATCTTCATTACAGACTTTAACCACAGGTAACGATATTCAAAGTCGCATTGCATGATTTTATTGCGTTTTATATTGCAATAAACTTGAAGATTTCTCATTTCGTTTTCAGAACGTCCAGGCTGTGTAATCCAATCTAACAGCTGCATTTTCTCTTTCTCCTACAACTTTTCACCCCATTCACTCGACGTGAGTACCTTAAAGTCAATGTATCGTCTTTACTTTCGTTGTAAGAAGACTTACATATTTTATTTCAGTAGGCAACCGCCAGTGTTATTTCTTCTTTCGTTTTCTATGCAAAATACATGACTAATGTCTACTTTAAGTGCTTCACCACTTCCTTGAATTCCGACTTTCATTACGTATCGCTTTCGTAGCAAAGTATGGCAACCAATAAGTTATTTTTTTTAAATTACAACCGAACCGTATCAAAAGTATCGTCGTTTTCTTTTCTTTCTTTCTTTTTCGTTCTTTTTCTTTCTTTAAATAAACTACTTATGGAATACATCAAAAGTATTTTCGTTTTCTTTTCTTTCTTTCTTTTTCGTTCTTTTTCTTTCTTTAAATAAATTACATATGGAATACATCAAAAGTATTTTCGTTTTCTTTTCTTTCTTTCTTTTTCGTTCTTTTTTTTTCTCTAAATAAATTACTTATGGAATACATCAAAAGTATTTTCGTTTTCTTTTCTTTCTTTCTTTTTCGTTCTTTTTCTTTTTTTAAATAAACTACTCATGGAATACATCAAAAATATTTTCGTTTTCTTTTCTTTCTTTCTTTTCGTTCTTTTTCTTTCTTTAAATAAATTAATTATGGAATACATCAAAAGTATTTTCGTTTTCTTTTCTTTCTTTCTTTTTCGTTCTTTTTCTTTCTTTAAATAAATTACTTATGGAATACATCAAAAGTATTTTCGTTTTCTTTTCTTTCTTTCTTTTTCGTTCTTTTTCTTTCTTTAAATAAATTACTTATGGAATACATCAAAAGTATTTTCGTTTTCTTTTCTTTCTTTCTTTTTCGTTCTTTTTCTTTCTTTAAATAAATTACTTATGGAATACATCAAAAGTATTTTCGTTTTCTTTTCTTTCTTTCTTTTTCGTTCTTTTTCTTTCTTTAAATAAATTACTTATGGAATACATCAAAAGTATTTTCGTTTTCTTTTCTTTCTTTCTTTTTCGTTCTTTTTCTTTCTTTAAATAAATTACTTATGGAATACATCAAAAGTATTTTCGTTTTCTTTTCTTTCTTTCTTTTTCGTTCTTTTTCTTTCTTTAAATAAATTACTTATGGAATACATCAAAAGTATTTTCGTTTTCTTTTCTTTCTTTCTTTTTCGTTCTTTTTCTTTCTTTAAATAAATTACTTATGGAATACATCAAAAGTATTTTCGTTTTCTTTTCTTTCTTTCTTTTTCGTTCTTTTTCTTTCTTTAAATAAATTACTTATGGAATACATCAAAAGTATTTTCGTTTTCTTTTCTTTCTTTCTTTTTCGTTCTTTTTCTTTCTTTAAATAAATTACTTATGGAATACATCAAAAGTATTTTCGTTTTCTTTTCTTTCTTTCTTTTTCGTTCTTTTTCTTTCTTTAAATAAATTACTTATGGAATACATCAAAAATATTTTCGTTTTCTTTTCTTTCTTTCTTTTCGTTCTTTTTCTTTCTTTAAATAAATTAATTATGGAATACATCAAAAGTATTTTCGTTTTCTTTTCTTTCTTTCTTTTTCGTTCTTTTTCTTTCTTTAAATAAATTACTTATGGAATACATCAAAAGTATTTTCGTTTTCTTTTCTTTCTTTCTTTTTCGTTCTTTTTCTTTCTTTAAATAAATTACTTATGGAATACATCAAAAGTATTTTCGTTTTCTTTTCTTTCTTTCTTTTTCGTTCTTTTTCTTTCTTTAAATAAATTACTTATGGAATACATCAAAAGTATTTTCGTTTTCTTTTCTTTCTTTCTTTTTCGTTCTTTTTCTTTCTTTAAATAAATTACTTATGGAATACATCAAAAGTATTTTCGTTTTCTTTTCTTTCTTTCTTTTTCGTTCTTTTTCTTTCTTTAAATAAATTACTTATGGAATACATCAAAAGTATTTTCGTTTTCTTTTCTTTCTTTCTTTTTCGTTCTTTTTCTTTCTTTAAATAAATTACTTATGGAATACATCAAAAGTATTTTCGTTTTCTTTTCTTTCTTTCTTTTTCGTTCTTTTTCTTTCTTTAAATAAACTACTTATGGAATACATCAAAAGTATTTTCGTTTTCTTTTCTTTCTTTCTTTTTCGTTCTTTTTCTTTCTCTAAATAAATTACTTATGGAATACATCAAAAGTATTTTCGTTTTCTTTTCTTTCTTTCTTTTTCGTTCTTTTTCTTTCTTTAAATAAACTACTTATGGAATACATCAAAAGTATTTTCGTTTTACGTTTTCTTTTTTTTTTCTTCGTTCTATCCTTTTTTTGTTTTTTTTGTTTTTGTTTTTTTGTTAGCCCAGTCGGCTGCGGTCATAGAATACGCCGACTGCATCTTAGCAGAGGCGTAAAACCCTGACCAACAAGTATTCTGGATATGACTCTGAACAGCATCTGATGATGAGGTTCTAGTCCTGGAGCTTTAGGGAATGTAACGTATCTCTTCATTAACATTACTCACAGGTCCACACTGCCTGAAGTGGTAGTACCTGTGAGGATCCCATGTATGGGTCAAATAAAACGATTTCATCATTTACTATATTTGAAATCATTTACCAGTGTGCGAATAAAACGATTAGTGATAGCAATAATTGAAACTATTGACAGTGTGTAAATAAAATTATCAATTCAAGAGAGCAATACTTGAAGTCATTAACTGTGAGCAAATAAAACTATTAGCGTTAGATCTCAATACTTGAAACTATTTACCTGTGTGCAAATAAAACTATTAATGTGAGATAACAATATTTGAAGTCATTAACTGTGCGCAAATAAAACTATTAATGTTTCATAGCAATATTTGAAGTCATTAACTATGTGCAAATAAAACTGTTAATGTTAGATAGCAATATTTGAAGTCATTAACTATGTGTAAATAAAACTGTTAATGTTAGACAGCGATATTTGAAGTTATTAACTGTGTGCAAATAAAACTGTTAATGTTAGACAGCAATATTTGAAGTTATTAACTGTGTGCAAATAAAACTGTTAATGTTAGATAGCAATATTTGAAGTCATAAACTATAAACTATAAATGTTAGATAGCAATGCTAAAACTATCATCTGTATAAAAACAAATAAGCTTTGGCCCGTTTAAAGATGATACCTGTATCTATCCTCTTAAAAGTCATAATTATAAACACGATTGGGCATTAAATAACCTAAAAAGGTTAATATACTATTAAACCAAATAATCTAACCTAACCATACCTTTCTTTTGTTTTTTTAGATTTTTGGTGGGTGATTTTGGCAGGATTCGTATAGCAGATAAAGACATCAACGCTGATGTATAAAAATATAACCTGCTTTTTTTCCCCTTTTTATTACCCCAAAAGTACGTATGAGTAGAGGGAGAGAAAGGATCGGAGACGGCTGAGTTTGAATACACACTGAGGCGAGATACGGACCTTGAGTGAAATCTGTTCTCTTCTTTCTCTACTTTCACGAGACTAGCACGAGGCCACCTCAACGCATCGAATCATCTTAGTTTCTCCTCGCTTCTCTACTTTTACAAGTCTGGAATTGTCTCTGGCCCCTCTCCAATACTAAGCAGTCTAGCGCAAGTATAGAGTCCTGAGCGACGTGAAATCTAGTAGCTGCTTTCCAGTCTTTCTCGTCTCCACTCGTCTCAACTGGTAATATAATATTCCAGACGTCCACACAAATCCTCGTAGATACACCTTCCGCCTACACGTTGCACGTGGACACATTCCAGTTTAGCTTTCAACCCACGGCACTTCCACCGGGGAACAATCTGCATCTTTTTTACTTTAAGAAACGGGCGCATTTCCTGTTATGCCACCCACAGAATCTATGCAGCATGTCAAAGGGATCTTCGAGTCAATATTCCACTGGGTGCTGTTTTTTATTGACCTTTACTCCAAAGCTTTTAATACACTTCATTAGACTATCTGCGACTAATTACCATCCTATACTGGTGGAGTCTTCGAGGCGTCGTAGCTAACGTGCTGGATTACGACATCATAGTAAGCGATTTCAAACTCCAGTTGAGCTAATGTCTTCACTTTCAGACTAATAACAAGGGAAAAGATATGAACCCACTTGTTCCTCCAGCTATGAGGTAAATTATACCCCCACTGTCCTTCTACAATGATAACGTTAGCACTAGATAATTCACGAAGGTTTATATGCCATTAAACAAAAGCAAAACAAAACAAACCTACCAATACTTTTTTACCTACCAAACAAACTACCTTTATCCTTGAAAATTGGAAAGCGTCCCTCTAAGCTAAAATAGTCTAAATGAAACCTTAAGCCCCACCTTACTAACAGATAGGTTTTTACTATAAAGGCCACTTAGCGAACAGGGTCATTAAATTGATTCTAAATACAATAGCTCTAATCGGGACACCTGTCTTTAAAACACGAAGAGTACTGCTTGAGGAAAAGATACTGGTGCGTAAGAGCCCATGATCCAGAAAAAAGTGGTCAGATGACTTGCAACCTTCTACTTTGATTGGTTGGGTGGTTGTTTTGTTTCACGGCGTATCAACCCTTTTCGGATCTTTTGACACCGAATTAAATTTCAAACATTCAGTTTAGTATAAGTATAATTTTTACTTACAAACAGTTAAAGGTTAAACAGTTCAGTTAAATGTCAAAATAGTTCTATTTCGAACTATTCAGTCAAGCACAAGTACACAGTTTCAATGTCAAAAACAGTTCAATTCAGTTTCGCAGAAGTACATAGTTTAGTTCTATTTGACCCATAGATAAGAGCCTATCAAGTGCGACTACTCAGGGCCAAAGTGAAACTGCGAGCAATGGCAATGAAAGCACCAGCATTACTGAAACATCACCATCGGACTGTTTTGTGTCATATCAGGATATTCGTTGGGGGCAGAGTCTTACCCCTCAGCAGAGAAGCAGTCGGTGTATTCTGCAGCCCAGCTAATTAGGCAACCTATACTTTGGTCCTTACTAGACTAGACATGTGGTCGGAAAGGCCCGATCCAATTAATCAGCAGGTCATGTTAAACCATAACACCTATATAATTGTCTGGATTGTATTCTTCAAATTGCACTGCTTACAAACAAGTACTTGACTCTATCTTATCTTAAAGGTTTAAGAAGGATGTCGCTGATGGTTAGCAGTGCTAAGATAGGATTATTCGGGTTAAATAGCAATGCTTACAACCATTTAACTGTACATAAATAAATAATCAATATTAGAGAAGACTATTCGGGTTAAATAGCAATACTTGGAGCCATTTAGCTGTGTTCAAACAAATGAGCTTTAACTTGTTTAAAAATGAAGTTATCTCCAAACTATTCCCTTTTAACTTTTATATACATATATAATAAAGATTTAGCCTTAAATAGCGACAATGCGTAGATATACCATTAAACCAAATAACTCAACCAATCTGTATATACAAAAGAATGTGACGAAACAGTAAACTAAATGATAAGTGAATGTAATAAAATAGACAGTTATAAAAATCAGAGTTGGAACCATTGGAACAATTCAAAAGAACCCAGAAAAGAAAGTGGGGAGGCTAGAAATATTTGGAAGACTAACACAAAATAAGGTACGTGTGGGAATTGTGTCAAATGTGTAAATTTGACCATACTATCAATATGTATAAACAAGAATGTGTCCTCAGAAAGGAGACCCATATAATTCTTTGGTACCGTGAGATACAAACAGATCATTTAATTCCAGCCAGAAAACCAGTCCTTGTAATAGTTGACAAGAAGAAAAAATTCACTATTGAGTGGATTTTGCTTTTCCTAGGGACCACTGAGTGAAAATAAAAGAAAACATAAAGAGAGACAAATACTCGGTTCTTGCCAGACAGCTTAAAAACCTATGGAACATGAAGGTGGCAGCAATACAAGTCGTTAGTGGTGAGCTTGGAACGTTCCTCAAAGGCCTAGAAAAGAGACTAGGGAAATTAGAGAGAAGAGGAAGAATCGAAACTATCAAGACGACAGCACTGAAGAGTCCTGAAGAGCTGAGGAAACTTGCTGTCACTCGGAATTCAGTGATAAACCACCAATCAAATTATGACAACCTGCCGAATAGTGGACTTTGACGTTCCGGCTGACCATAGACTAAAGCGAAAAGTTATATACCTAGACCTTGCTAGAGAACTGAAAGAACTGTGAACATGAAAGTGACGGTGATACCAATTGTAATTGGTGCACTCGGTACAGTCACCAAAGGATTAGTGCTTAGACTGGAGAACTTGGAAATAAGAGGACGAGTGGAGACATTGTTAAGATCAGCCAGAATACTGTGAAGAGTCCAGGAGACTTTAGGAGACTTGCTGTCACTCTGGCTCCAGTAAAAGACCTTCAGCCTACGCTGATGTGAAAAATTCGCAATTGTGCAAAATAATAACAATGAAATAAAACAAAAAATATATGATGAAACAAAACTGTAAACTCTCCCTACAAAGATATGAACATTGTCTTTTAATTGGAATCATTTTGAGATGAGGCTTCTTAATCTGAGAATTAATTTTTATTTATTGCGGACTTTTTGTCCTCATCTTGGTAGGTTTTTTCTTCTTCTTCTTTCACTACGTTTCGGCCAAATTTCACCTCTGGCCTTCTTCAGGATGATGAGTCTTGTAACCGTATCCCCAGTAATAACTGCATTCCATAGTTGTTGTCTATCGCATCACGTTTTTGACCAAGTAAACCTCTGGCCGGCTTGGGTAGGATTTGAAACCGCTATCTTCTGACAATGCTCACCTGGAACCGTAGAGACTCAACGCCTCTATCCGCTGCGCCACGGGCCCCGAAGGGCGATCAAGGATGGATTTTTTGGTCTTATAAATCCTTTTCTGGTCTTCCAAAGTCCGCAATAAATAAAAATTAATTCTCAGCTATGAACATGTTTGGTTTTGTTTATCAAATAGCATATAAACCTTCGTGGGTTATTTAATACCAAAGACATCCTTGTTAAAGAATAGCAGTGGTAGTATTCAACCCATAGCTTTGATGGGGAATAAAAGGGTTCATACCATTCTCATGAGTATAAGACTGAAAGTGAACGTAATAGCGCGACTGGGGTTTGAACTCCCTTACTCTCCCGTATCAACACCTGTATATTCTGTACACTGACATCTTTCTGTATGGCGGTTTATGTTTTCTTCTTGTAACACGAAATTACAACTTCAGAACACTAGCTGAAAGAAAAAAGCAAAAGAAGAAAAAAAAGATCTAATAAATAGCTGTTTGAAAAAGGTCTCAATAGATTAAAACCAAACATTATATGATGAAAGACTTGCGGTCAATGATATAGATTTATCGGTTCAATTAGTACACGATAAAATCAAAGTTCGTTGCATCCAGTTGAAATAAAGGGGAATTGCATTTCAGCCATCAGTTTTTACAATATCCATATCGGCATTTCTGATTCTTTGTACGTATCATCCTTTGGGGTTTGTCTTATTAAATATTTTTTAATTGATTTAGTAATTTTTTTCTTTTTCTTTTTCTTTTTTCTTTTTTTTTTTTTTTTCTGTTTCTATTCTTTTATCTTGTATATCTATTTCTTTCAGTGTGAAGTCAAGTTGTTTAGCAAATTTATCGCTTTCTTTACTAATTGATTTTTTTTTTTTTTTTTGCTTTTAGTGTCTGTTTACTAATTGTAGCATCGAATCTGTTGTAGTGTCTAAGTATTTCTTTAATCCTATAGTGATTATTTTGTAGGTTAATTCTTGTTGGATTAATCCTCATCCACTATTTTCTCACTTGACGTAGAAATGTTCTGTATATACTCTTGGTCGATGCATTCTGTGGCGGGTCATTTGTTTCCTAAATTTTGTTTCAATTATTCCAATATGTTGTAATCGCCATTCCTTTAGTCTTGCTTTTAATTGTATAACTTATGAAAGAACAATAAGGATTAACAGAAATAAAGACAACAAATGTGAAAAAACAATAACTGATTCATTTTCTTTCCATAAAACATTCGAAAGTCACGTCAACCCTTTGTCCTTTTGTAAAGAGTTATTTTCCTATTTGTCCCTAACAACTCTACGTTTTAGCGTGATGACATTTTTTGCGCGGGGATTTATTATAGTCTTTTAGTAGACTGTCGGACACAAACCGACTTTCTAGTTCCACACCCCTGCTGTTTTGTGTAGACGTTTCAACATTACTCCGAGATTGATCAAAATTATCCAACAAAATGTTGAGTGGAAGATCGAACTTTTGGTTCGTGGATATTTCAGTTTAGAAGGGTTTACCTGGTTTGCAAACCCAGCCAGTAGAGGCAATAGAATACACCGATTACATCTCTGCAGAGGGGTAAGAACCCCTTTATTATTGTCTTGGATAGGATACTAAACAATCTGATAGTGAGGTTCCAGGAATCCTGGAGATTTGGGGAATACAGAGTACCCCTTCACTGGCATCGCTCCCAGGTCTGCACTGGGCCAGAGTTGTAGCTCCTGATATGGTTCTGTCTTTAGGTCAATATTACCGTTTGACATTTAAACTGAGTTTAAACAAATGACATGCTAAATTGCATAGCTTGAAATAGAACTGTTTCATCATTTATCTGCGTGTAAACGAATGACTGGTGTTTAACTGAACAGTTAGTTATATATAGCAATGCGTGGAACCTTTAATATTGTTGACTTTTGCTAAATTGAATTGTTAGAAATAGAACTGTTAGATCATTTAACTGTGTGTTTATATAGAATGTGTTTACATATCATATATTCAAAATATATGTAAAGACAGGATTTGGCATTAATTAACCGACAATGATTGATTTGACAGAAAACCAAACCAAACCAAACCAAACTAAATCTAACCGACTTTCTAGTTGTCATCTCTTGAGGTTGAGGTTTTGTTCCATACCTCTGCTGTTTGGTGTAGACGTTCCAACATTTCTCCGAGGTAGATCGAAATGGTCCGACAAAATGTTGAGTGGAAGACCTTACTTTTGGTTTGTGGATATTTCAAGTTTAGATGTTTGACCAGGTTTGCATGCCGTATTTAAGTGGAACATTAAACGCTGACACTGTAAGTGACGTTTCCATGATGTAACCTTGCGTCCACTTCTCGGTGCTATTTCGCTAGCATTTTCTAGCGATTGATATTGTAAATGAAATAAATAAACATTGAAATAGTAAAACAAATCAGTTGCTTTTTTACTGTTCAATCATTGGATATTGATTAACTACTTTTTTCGAGGTTACTTTGACGTTTTAAAACATTTTAAAGATTGTCTAATGAACAAAGAAGAATTCGGGAAACATTAAAGTATGTATGACAAGCGTCTTTCGTGATTATTTTGCGGGGAGTATCTTTTGTTTGATTGTTGTTGTTTTTTGATGTTTTTCTTTTTTCTTTCCAAAAATATACTACATAGGGTTAAAATTCATCGTTACTGTAAGGATTCGGTTTCAGAGATAGTTTTATTCAGGATATATGTCTCTTAGGGCAAAAATATGGGAATAGTGGGGTACCTCCTCATCGCCGTTACTTCAAGGTCAACTCTGACCCGGATTGGTAGGACCTGTTAGAGTTTCATGTATGGTTGATAGGTTGGTTGGTTTTAATGGCATCTCAACATTTTTTGATTATTTAATGCCTAATCCTATTTATACATATATGAAATATACACGTATTTTAAAGGAATAGTTTATAGATAATATTTTAAACAGGACAGAAATCATTTGTTTGCTGTTATCAGCTGAATGGTTTCAAGTATTTCTAGCTGACACTAAAAATTCTACCCAACATTACTCATTCCTTTGCACTGAGATAAATGGTTTCAGTTATTTCTTTGAAACACTAATAATTCTATGCAACATTGCATTCAGCTGAATGGTTCCAAGTATTTCTAGCTAACTCTAATAATTCTATGCAGTATTACTCATTCGTTTGCACTCAGCTAAATGGTTTCAGGTATTTCTATCTGACACTAATAATTTTACCTAACATTACTCATTCGTTTGCACACAGCTGAGTGGTTTAAGGTATTTCTAGCTAACACAAATCGTTCTACCCAACATTACTCATTCCTTAGCCTTCAGCTAAATGGTTTCAAGTATTAATATATAACACTAAAAATTCGACGTAACATCGGCTATTTGTTTACACACAGTGAAATGGTTTAACAGTTCTATTTTACCTATAGCTGGAACCCCAAAAGGTACAACCTTTCCGGGTCAGAGTGGACCAGGGAGTAATATCAATGAAGGGGTACTCACGTCCCCCAAAGTTCCAGGAGTGGATACTCGCTATCAGATGCTTTAATGCTATATCCAGGACATTCGATGGCGAGCTCTACCCATCCGTATAGAGATACAGTCGGCGTAATCTACACAGTCATCTGACTTGAATGTTCATCTCTGGGTCAAACGAAACTGTTTAAAAATTATTCATATTCGATATCATTGTATTCCCTAACCACTCGGCATAAACTTACTCTAGACTTATTAACATACAGTTAAAATCAATCAGTCAAACCGAAAATAAGAATATCTCATGACGTTCTTTGTACAAAAAGAATATTTTTATGATGTCTTATGTTTTTAAGTAGAAAAGAGCTTTCTTGTTTAGAAAAAAAAACATATTGCGATGAAATGAAAAATATTTCCACTAAAATATAGATGATTAGAAAATCTGGTGAACACTTACACACGATATACGGAAACACAGGACAGCTGTTTCGACCTTACTAGGTCTCATCAACAGTGTATAAGGTGATCTCCACCACTCTACAATTGGTAATTCAATTCACAATATAATTCCTCTACTTAAAAAAGAAAATGTAGATCTATATCCTTGCCCTTGAGGTCATAATAATTACGCGGATGCGGATTCCTTATCCTCTTGGAAAGACGTGGCTCTGGAGGTGACCATGTCCTCTGGAAAGAGTACAGATGTAATTTGTAAGACACACTCAAGTTAATTGGCCGTGCAATTATAATGACTAGTTGATTTGACGTCGCTTGTGTGCGATATAAACTGATGGCTCAGTTTTAGAGTTTCGGTTCTGCAATCTGTGGTCGCTGGTTCGATTTCCAGTCGTGGAGATCACGGTATCCACTGCTGATGAGACCTAATAAGTTCGAAACAACTGTCCAGTTTTTTTTGTATGTCGTGCGTAAGAGTTCGCCGCATTTTTCTGGTCATGGTAATTCAATTCACAATATAATTCCTCTACTTAAAAAAGATAATTTTGATAAAATATAGATATTTTTAAAGGATAAACAATAAATCCATTAAAATACAAAGTCCATCACAAGCAAATATTTTACGCAAGATTTTTGGTTGAGTTTCTTTGTTTTTAATAGCACGTCAACCTTCGAGGGTTATTCAATGCCAAAGCTACCCTGATTTATAGTATTGCTACCAAACAAAAATCTATTCAATATTGTTCATTCGTTTGCACAAAGTTAACTCGTTTCAAGTATAGTAAATGATGGAAGTTTCTTTTTAACCCTTAGAGGGGACTCTAATAGGTAATACCACTCCGGGTCAGAGTGATATGGGAATAATGGCAATGAAGGAATAATACACGTTCCCTAAATCTGGAGAAAAGGCCCCTTAGCATCAGATGTCGTTTAGCATCATATTCAGAGGTACAACAGGCATCTTCTACAACTCCAGCCGATTGGGCTGCAATATTTTTGATGATCAGTTAACCTTTTCCTAATAAAAGAAGTTTTAGCGGGATGATTTTTGGTATGGATCAACTTTCAAAGGCAACAAAGATTAGATCTAATTTGCTTGGTGTCTATTTTCTATCGGGCAACGACAGACAAAACTTCAAAGGAAAATTAGCGACTCATCACACAAACTGTAGTTTTGTACGACAAAGTTACGAGAGAACAAAACAACATTTAAGTTCAAAGCAACAATCAATACAAACATTTATTTTCTTCAGACGATCTATTTATTGTCTTGTCAATAGTCAATCATATATTAGTTCTGAACGAGGCTGTCTGCGTTTCACTTTAAGAAAGGCACGAATCCACCTGTTCTTTCCCCAGCTACAGAGGGAAATGCATGGTTATTTAAACTTGTTTAGTCAACCACTCTAGGAGAAAGAAAACTGTGAATTTAAACAAGCTTCCCTTCTTTCAAATACTGATTGTGGTGGAAGTGTTGACTTTTTTCGGCCATGTGTTATACGCACAGCAAACTGGAACGTTACCAAAATATTGCAAAACTTTTGACTCGCCCAAGTAACTTTATGAGGACATCAATTGAGTAAGCAGCAAGGAACTGAAAATCTACAACAAAACAATAATATCGAAAACGTCTCTTTTTTCGTTTTGTTTTAAACGCCTTATTTGTGATGATGATAAACTCATAAATCGATTCAGGAACCGTAGATTTAAGTGACTTTTCCGCTTCTCGAAATGCCTGCTTGGATTTGATTTTATGGCACATCAACCATTGTAGGTTATTAAATGCCAAATCCACTTTTATACGTAGACACGGTTTATTTCAAACAATTCAGTTTAGTATGAGAATAGTTTCTTTTGTTTACGCACAGTTAAATGTAAAATCAGTTCCATTTCAAACAATTCAGTTTAACATAAGTACACAGTTTCAATGTCAAAAACAGTTTTATTTCAAGCTATTCAGTCTTGCATCTGTACAGTTTCAATGTCAAAAACAGTTCTATTTCAAACGATTCAGTTTAGCATTCAAAAACAATTCTATTTCAAACAGTTCAATTTAGCATAAGCGCACAGTTTAGTTTTATTTGACCCATAGATAGGACCCTTTCATGTGCTACCACTACGGGCCGGGGAGGGCCAAGGGGCGATGGCAATGAAGGGATACCCCGTTTCCCCAAAGCTCCAGCATTCCTGCAACCTTACCATCAAATTGTTTAGTTTCATATCCAGGACACTCGTTGGGGGCGGGTCTTACCCCTCTTTAGTGTAGCAGTCGGTGTATTCTACAGCCACAGCCAGCTGGACAACTGGGTCTCGGGTTTCTTGAAGAATCACATGCAACTTACGAGTCGAAGTTTTGTATCGGGTAACTAAATATTCTAAGCTGTCTTTTGGGGTGAATTTTCTATTTAAAAATCAAGAAAAAGTTTCAAAGTCACGTCCTTCGAGTAAGGAGGGTTCATCCCTTCCACAATCCAGTGCTTCTCCCCAAAACACTGGATGAATTTTATAGTCTGTACTGGTTCATTTATTGTGGTAAGTTTAAGAATAAATTGAGAGTTATGTCTGACAGTTTATGACGCAGAGTATCACGGACACGTGGCAAGACTCACAACAAATTTTGTTTGCTAACAGCGGAATCTTTCATACTTGTAGAATTTTCATCGGTTCTCTATATTATTTGATTCGTGAATTTTCATATAAATAATAGCTAGTGGCCTTTGCTGGAATTCAAGCGACAAGAATTTTAAGCAGTTCACCATTATTCTTCTCAGCATCATCATCATCATTATGATTAAATGTATTATATTATCTGTTCCTTAACAGCAACAGAAAGACATTTTTAGCAAGTTGAATAGATAATCTTTGAACAAATTAAGTAAGGTATGAACCTCCTTTTCCCCTCCAGTGATGAGTTTAATAGTAACACAACTCTTCTTGGCTTTGGCATTAAATAAACCACGAAGGTTGATATGCCATTAAACAAAGAAACCAAACTAAACCAGATCCACAAAGGAGTTAAGGTATTTTTAGTCGAAACTGTCTGCTGAGAGAAAATTTTCAGGGTTTTATTTTCTAATGGGTATATATGACGGTCGGCAGAAAAGTTCATAGGCTGACCAAGATATTCTCATGAAATGTGATCAATAACTCCAGATAAATCAAACCCTCTTTTTTCGTCTTGCTTCTCGGCATTTCTGATTGTGAATACTTCCACACAGATTACTGAGTCTTAGTATCAAGAACGTAGCCATACCCACAAATCATGTGAGTATGTGTGTGGTGGGTGAGAAAATGTTTGAATGTGTGTGACACAATTGACTGGTTGTGGGATTAAACTACATATACTCATTGAATTGACATCTCTGATCGTGGCACTCCATGCTTGACAATTGGCAGCCTCATCTCTCAAGACCCCTTATGACGTGATCCGGGCATAAGCTCAATGTCCTATTTCACAGTAGCTAGCCAAGTACCTCTCTGACAACCTTAGTACTTTTTCCCATCCACGTCGTAGGCTTGGTTGGTTGGTTAGCTGTTTGTTTTATTTTATGGCATATCAATCCTTTTCGGATCATTTAAAGCCGAATTAAATTTTAGTGTAGTTTTTGTTTACAAACTATTAAATGTCAAAACAGTTCTATCTCAAACAGTTCAGTTTAGTATAAAGACACAGTATCAATGTCAAAATTAGTTCTATTTCAAAGAGTTCAGTTTAGCATAAGTACACAGTTTAGTTCTATCATACCCGTAGATCGTGCTACCACTCCGGGCTAGAGTGGAATTGGAAGCGATGGCAGTGGAGGGATACTCTACACTCCCCAAAGCTCCAGCATTACAGAAACCTTACCATCAGGTTGTTTAGTGTCTTATCCAGGAGATTCGTTAGGGTGGGGTCTTACCCCTTTTGCAGAGAACGCGTGGAGGAATTTTTAGGATGGTTTCAGAAATTGCTGAAGACTTTGAGGGAAAGGACTCAAAGCTCTAGAGGAGAATCGACTGGACTAGTGCTTCATGGGTATCTTAGAGCTAGACCAAGGACCATGTATTTGGTTGTTCGGAAGATACTGTCCGAATTTAAGACAAACTGTTAGAATTTTGTTCAAACCCCTTATTTTAATAGTAGTCGTATAAAAATTCACAATTGGTGATATTGTCTGCCTTAAAAATTCGCATTATATCTCATGTATTTATCTTGAACTCTAACACTGACCACTTTAGCCGGCAGAAGAAATTCAAATAATGCTAGAACACTCATTAACCTTCATTTAATCTGATACAAGACCAGAAATGTTTAGCTCCAAGTGAAGATCGAACTCACTACAGCCCCAATGGTATATCAAGCTCGACTCATTTACTAATCCTAGGCCCACGGCGAAGCACCCAGCTGATATTTTATTTGAAGACCGACTTCTTATTGTCTTATCTTTTCATAATGTCATGTCATTGTTGTGATGTCCTGAAACCTGACAGGTTTATCAGCTCCAAGGTAGATATTTGAATTATTAATTCTTGTAAATTAGTTAGAGTTTAACGAATGAGTGAGTTGTTGTCGACATCAAATCACGAAACTCTTTCAGACTTAACACGCGAATCTCTATCCAGATGACTGTCTGTACCATCGATTGTCAATTTTATCCTCAAAGGGGCACAATATCTATTGATCTTCTCCAGTTCATGAATACCAACGCTGAATAACGTGCACTAACATGCACACTGAACGAACTAATTGAACTACTGTTTGTCGACACAAACAGAAGATAGATAGATAGATAGATAGACAGATAGATCATTTCATTGTTTTTAAGACGAGACTTTCTTTTTCCGTCTCTCTCACTCTCCTTTTCTATCTCTTCCTGTCTTTTTTCTTTCTTCTTCTTCTCTCCTCTCTCTCTCTCTCTCCCCTCCCCGTTTCTTTTTTACTTTCTCTCTCTCTCACCCTCTCTCTCTCTCTTTCTTTCTCTCTTGAACTTTGCGCAAGCACATTGAAATGATTATGAAATCTCTCTCTCTCTCTCTCTCTCTCTTAGAAGTTTGCGTAAAAATACTGAAAGAATCATGAAATTTCTACTTATAAATTCTCTCTCTTTCTTCCTCCGTTTCTTTTTTACTCTCTCTCTCTCTCTCTCTCTCTCTCTCTGGATTTTTGTGTAAAGACACTGAAAGAATTATGAAATTTCTACTTATAAATTCTCTCTCTTTTTCTCTCTTTCTTCCTCCGTTTCTTTTTTCCCCTCCCTTTCTCTCTCTCTCTTTCTCTCTCTCTATCTATCTATCTCTCTCTCTGGAAGTTTGTGTAAAAACATTGAAAGAATTATTAAATTTCTACTTATAAATTCTCTCTCTCTCTCTCTCTCTCTCTCTCTCTCTCTCTCTCTCTCTCTATGATTGTGAAGAAACCCTGAAAGAATCTTAAGAAAGATCGTAGATCACTGGATAGTGAACAAAGAATAGAAAATTCAGCAAATATTTTTCTCCTTCGGGTATTAACGTGAAAATTATACCAAACGACTAGATTGCAACGTCGGCCTACAGCCACAACTAAATTTCAACTGGTGACATATGTTTAGTCAAAAAGCACTTCTGCGCATGTGATGTGCAGGTCAAGGTCAAGACACAATTATCACCCCATGATATTTCTCATGTTCTTCTTGAAAATGAACATTGAAATCACGTTTTTTTGGGGATTTTTTTTTCAAATTCGATAAGATCGTCATCATTCAGGCGTGACGACAGCAAGAATTCCTTTAAAGGAGGGGAATCTTATTACTCCCTTCAGCATTGGTAACAGACGGCATATTCTAAACCTTGTCAACGGGTTGGTACAGACTGAGACAAGCAATTAAAAAATTAATCAAGCAAGTGATAGGATTGGATTCAAAGAGAATTAGATTCAAGTTTTTCGCCAGAGTAATTGTAGAATAAGAATAAGTCTAGGCGAGACTGGGGTTTGAACTTGATTTGTCAAATCCAATTTTAGTCTTTTACATCGCCATTAAGATTCATACATCTGACAATGAATGGTAAACCAAGCGTGAATTGCCCAGTCGGCTGGAGCTGTAGAATATACCAACTGCTTTTCTGAAGAGGGGTAAGACATCCCCCCTCAACGAGTGTCCGAAATATGACACTAAAAAATCTGATAGTAAGGCTGCTGTAATGCTGGAGATTGCGGAGTATCCCTTCATTGTCATCGTTCCAAGGTCCACTCTGACCCGGAGTGGTAGCACCTGAAATGGGTCAAATAGAACTAAACTGCGTACTTATGCTAATCTGAATCGCTTTAAATTGAACTGTTTTGATATTTGAACTACGTACTTTTGCTAAACTAGATTATTTGAAAGAGAACTGTTTTTGTATGCTAAAATGAATTATTTGAAATGTAACAGTTTTTGACATTGAAACTACTTACGCTAAACTGATTTGTTAGAATTAGAACTGTTTGACTAAGTTGAATAACTTGAAATAGAAATATTTTTGACAATTAAACAGTGTACGTATACTAAACTGAATTGTTTGAAATATAACTGTTTTTGTATAAAAATCGATTTGGCATTAAATAACCTACAAAGGTTGATATACCATAAAACCCAAACAAACAAAGAAGCGTGAAAAGTTGTCTGCCCTTCTACATTTTCACAGAGTTGTCTCCAATGTTGATATCACAAATTAAAATCCGACGTCACGCGAGAAGACAGGAAATTTCGCTGCAGTCCACTTCATATCGTAATAATGACGTCGATGTCAAACAAAAAAACACTTTCATTTATTTTTTCTTTTTCTTTTTAGAGGAAACATTTTCAATCAATAATATAGAATAAAGGTTTCGCTAATAAAACCGAGCAATATCATAAGACACATTGACTCGAACTGCAATGTCCTTGACTACAGACGAATGCATCTATAAAAAAATAGCAATGGTTGGTTGGTTGGTCAGTTTGTTTTACTTAGTCGAGTATATATATATATATATACCAAAGTCAGTAATTTTATCAGTAATCGTAGTTTCAAATGATTTATGATATTGATTGATTATTGTTGATCATATGGAAATCTGATCTCTCTAATAAAAAAACAGAATTTCTTTCAAGCTGTAATTGGTTAGTACTACTATATGGATGCACCACTGAGACGCCAACGAAAGGCAATGAGAAAAAGCTTGATAGAATGCCACGTTCAGTTTTGAACAAATCCTGGAAGCAACACCCCACAAAACATCTTATTGCTTATTACTGTCAAGGAAATATTAATAACTATATTATTAATGGGTGATCTTTTTTTTCTTTTGTAATATCAATCGATTATGCATTTGAAGAGAAGTCATTATGAAGTAGTGGCTAACGTGCTAAGCTGCAACATCGCAGAATTTGTGTTATCACTTTCACTTTCGAATTGATACTCTTGAGAAAGGTATGAACTCCCTTATGCCCCCACCCTAAGAATGTTACGTGGTGTTTTGAACAAATCCTAAAAACAACACCCAACAAAACAGCAGCTTTACGGCTACATACCTCCGATCTCACTAACCATCCAAGTAAGACGAACAAGACACGCTGCGCACCACTCTTGAAGTAAGGACGAACACATGAGCGATGTACTCTTATGAACTCTTACACTGTGCGAACACTGGATGCTGTCGGAAGGACCTTCCAGAACCGCTGAAGTATAGGAATGGATTGTAAGAGAGAGAGAGTCATGGAACTTCGTGCTATCACCTCGACTTGATGTTGATGATGAATGATAATAATCTCTGGTAAACTGCTGTAGCTTCGAATAACTATTCTCGCAATCCCTTTACACAGTTATATAGTTTTAAGTATTCTTATCAAACAATTATTATGTAGTGTTGTATATTGACCTCCGACCCGGCCGGGTAGTCAAAATAGGAAATGCACAAGTGTAAATAACAAGTGCATCTGGTCAAGGAATATCAGAATATAACCTTGACCGTGGATGGGTTGAATGAGTGCGTTTTTTGACACCCACACGAAGGTGGACGTCGAACTATTATATAACTCGGTGCACAGGAAGTTCAATCAATTCGAGTTAAGATGCGGTAGAGAAAACCAGCACCTAGCGGAGTGGGCCCCCAAGAGAAAGAGCGAATCGTTGTGTGGGGGTGGTCGGGTGTAGCTCACTGCTGTTATTCGGGTAAGTTAGTGGTAACTCCATGGTTAGATAAAAGCCGTGGAATATTTTGATAACTTGAAGCACAATTCGGCAGATCAGTGTGCTTCTGCCAAGGGTGTTAAGCTGACGAACCACACTTGATAATGAGAAGTGCTGACATTCGCCTCTTATCCTCTTGCTGCATAGCCATTTAAACCCCTTGCTCTGCAATCTGGCAGCTCCTTGTTTCACTTCTTGTCGCCTCTTGTCAGTTAGGTCTCACCGTCTTTGGTCTCATTCGTTGTCTTCTATCGGCATCCTCCAGTTGTTCTAAGTTCATCTCGGCTGGGATTTCAGGTGAACATTTTAATTTCTTAGAGACTTTTCAATCATTGCCCGTTCAGCCTAAACGAGGAATCAGTGAGAGCAATATAGAACATTCAATTTCTCGCACTGAGAGTCTTCCCCTCAATCTAGATCCGTTTTTGCTCACCTTACTGACTCGATTCTATAAAAGTTGTGATCTTAGATTGACCTCGAGTTCATAGGCTGTCTATCATACCGGTTAACCGATGTATTTTTCCACGCGTTTAACGGCTCAAGACTTAATATGAATGCTACACTAAATATCAAAAAGAGATCTAACCGATCTATTATGTAACACTCCGAGTGTTAATTGCTGGATTTGTTTATATGCCTTGGAACACGTCCTCCCAATCTACGGTTTTAGACCTGCCTGAACTTGCCTGATCGTTGAGGTTCTTGCAATTCAAGCAATATTTCCTGAACCTTATTTTACTATACTGGGATCAAGTGCTCCTTCATCTTTCGCATGAAAAATACTTTTTTCCGCCTAAATTACATTTCATGTTCATCTGTGCGGCTTTCAAATCACACAGGGAGTACAGTAAAGCACAATGTGTCGGCGCACTAACTACGACGATACTACACATCACAACGGACAGCTTCCATAGGTTGAACTCTTTTGGCTATGGGATATACGCGCAGCAAACTGGCAACTTACCAAATTATTGCAAAACTTTTAACTCGCCCAAGTAAATTTATCATAATATCAATTGAGTAAACGGCAAGGAACTAAAAATCCAAAGACAAAGCAATAATGTCGAAAGCGTCTCTGTTTTTTTCTTTTATTTTGTTTTGCTTTGTTTTAAACGCCTTATTCGTAATAATGTCAGATTCATAATATAGATTCAGGAACAGTAAATTTAAGCAATTTTTCTGCTTCTCGAGACGCTTGGATCTCGTATGTCTTGGAGAATTGCATGCAACTCACGTTTCGAAATTGGACATTTCGTTCGTGCTCATGCCCACGCTTCACCTCTAGCTGACCCGGAGCTGATCTGACTGTCTACGCCTCCCAGATGTCAATCTCTTCTTCAAATCTCGAATGTTCTCGCTCCCTCTTCACGTCCATTATCGTTCAGCTGTTCCTTAGAAGCTTCCTTGATTATGGGGACCCTAGTCGAATTTCCAAAATAGGATACCGGGAATTTGCTTTTGAAATTAGATAACATTACTGAAATGTAAGACATATTGAAAGGGGATCTCTTTGGACGAATTGTCTCCTGTTTCTTTTCAGAGAAACTACAACGGATAAAAGAAGGTTTAAATGCTGTTAGATAGGGCAAGTATTCAGCTCCCAAACTATTTTTGGCATCGTCACCACCATTAGCGATGAAAAAAACGCAGTAGGGAGACTTCAAGGGATAGTGACTAACTTACTGGACTGTGACATCGTAATGAGCGACTTCAAACTCCAATCACGCTAAATGCATTCACTTTCAGACTAATACCATTGGGAAAGTTATGAACCACTTTATCCGCATACAACTATTGGCTAAAAAGTATCACAACTGTTCTTCTACAACGATGGCTTTGGTATTAAATAATCCACGATGGTTGATATGCCATTAAACAATTTAATAACGATAATGTTTTGAAATGCCTTCAGAATTTTTTTTAATATTCCGTATTTCTTGATAATATTCTATTTCCTTTGATAGCGTTCTGTTTTGTTTTTTTTTTAATTCATCTGCAACTCAGTTTTATCCAACTCTGCGTTTGCATAGTTTTGTTATGTTATAAAAAAAACTTTCAAAACTCATTAAAAAAAAGACATTCTTTACACATGCAAGCAACCCCTGATGATGGCTTATGAAGTGTCCGAAAGCGCTCGGGACAATTTTGGTAAATGCATCCACTAATGCCAACCTGAAACCAAGACACTTATCAGTGAACTCAAAAAGATCTTAATCAAATCATACAGACAAAATGCGTCTTTACTATTTAATGAAACATGCTTAAATGAACGACTGTAAAGGAGGTGCCCGTGGTGTAATGGTTATCGTCGTAGGAAATGAACACGGCGACACGAGTTCAAATCCTGGACGAGACTGATTGCATTTCACATAGCCCTAATACCCTTGGGAAAGGTATGAATACAATTATTCTCCCTCGAGCTATGGGTAAATAGTAGGACAGACTAGATTCTTCAGCCTTGGTGAGGCAACTAGTCTAGGAGAAGGAAAACTCTGAATCAAAACCTGTTAAACTCCGCTTAAAAAGATTGACCTAGTGTCATATCTTGCCCGAGGGGAGGGGTGGGGTGAATACGATATATATATATATATATATATATATATATACCGATATGTTTGTGTACTACTTTGCTCTAATGCCCTTGTTATACTGCAGTTATACGTTCGTACGCGTCTACATTTGTATGTGTATCTGTGTTTCTGTGTTAGAAATACTCTATGGATGAAACTAAAATTGTTATAAACTGCTGAATCATATTACGAAAGTATTATATCATGATTATTTATATTGTTATTAATCATTTCATAAAATTAATCTAGTATTTAGTATTACATATTATACTAGTATTTAGTATTACCAATTATACTAGCATTTAGTATCACATAGTATTAGGGTTCTATCAAAATATACTATCATATATATTGATTACTTTCTGTCATAGAAAGCTGATTTTAAAGAAATTTCTAGATTGACATAGATTTACTTTCAGTTTAATATTTATGTAACGTTGCCTCACTGAACTAACGTTGCATCACGAACATCAATAGGTGTTACACTTCTCAAATACAAAACGGACCCGTTACTTTAAATACGAAAAGTTTAATACTATTACTGTTTTTCTAGCAGTCAGATCTGAAATAAAAGAGGGAGAGAGAATGGAAGATATATATTGTTGTTACATGGAAAGCCTATGTGATTCAGGGGTGGTAGACAAACAAAAAATTCCGACTTGGATTCCTTCACCCCGCTCATCTTCTTCACTACAGAGGAATCTGAACTCATCTGACCATCTCTGCCTCTGAACTCAGAACTCGACTGCCCAGCACAACTCCCTTAACTTCCAAAATTCTCCAGCTTATATAACATCTCTTTATTATTCTATTAACTAATAATAAAAAGAACACATGTCATTAAATCCTATTTAATTTAAATTAGTATTACCCTACGTCAGGCGACTGAAAGTTGACTTTTTGATATCCGACCTAAAACATCGATTTCAAACAAATCTCCAATTTGACATCCTCAGTGATTTCCAAAACAACCTGTAAACCCGACATCTTATCGACACGTGAACGCATATGACTTTCACGTCTTACTCTTCCATTCAAAGTTCTCAGTCAACAGAAATGTATTAATGATGATGAAATAAAGACCTAAAAAATTATCATCCTTAATTATTTAGAAAGCATCAATTAGAAAATGCGGATTATCGTAAAGTTTCTAATATGCCGTATTGCTATTTTATTTTTCTTATCTTCTTTTAACAGAATCTGCAGAAACAACTCAAATGTTTACTTTTTAAGCGTCTTTTCTTTACTGGAGGATGACATTTTGTATACCCGAAAATAAAATAAAAACGAAAACAATAAACATGAAATTTCATGTTGTTTTCACACATGCTTTTAAAAGTTGAACTTATTTAAACGAGTTATGTGATTACGAAATGATATCAATTTTTGGGATACACCATGTAAAAAATATCGATTTTTCATACACCCTGTACATGATATCAATATTTGTGATACACCCTGTAAATGATATTGATTTTGTGATACATCCTGTAAATGATATTGATTTTTGAGATACACCCTGTATATAATATCGATTTTTGTGATATACGCTATAAATGATATCAACATTTGTGTTACACTATGTAAATGATATCGATTTTTATAATGCACTCTATTGATAATATCGATTTTTGTGGTATACTCAGTAAATGATATCGATTTTTATGATACACTCTGTAAATGATATCGATTTTTATGATACGCCCTGTAAATGATATCTATTTTTGTGATACACTCTGTAAATGATAATAACATTTTTGATACACTCTGTAAATGATATCGATTTTTATGATAGTTCCAGTAAATCATATCAAATTTTGTGATACACTCAGTAAATGATATTAACATTTGTGATACACTATGTAAATGATATCGATTTTTGTGATACACGTTGTAAATGATATCAATATCTGTGAACACCCTGTATATACGCTGACTATGTGTAATATACACATCTGTGAAACTGCATATAAAAAACAGCAATGGATATAAACAGAAATCTACAAATAGATCCGTGAATAAGAGAAAGAGCGTGAGATAGAAATAGAGAGATCAGAGCAGGGAGATCCTCGGAAGTTGCGAGTGTAAAACTATGATTCGGCGTTGCTGAAATCAAGTATCATTGGAGACATCTTGGGTTGGACAGGTGCGTAATGTATTGACCGGGAAATCACCCTAATATCAGCGAGCGCAAGTTGAGAAAATACAAATATCAATGAAATCTTTGCTTCCATGGCGTCTCAATTACTCTAGTGTAAACCACGTTCGATCCTTGACCACTTTTTAACAATCCTTTGTACAAATAAATGTAATATATAAACTAAGTAAGTAAGTAAAGTTAGCGACCATAGTCGAGGGTGACCCGAAGGCTCCCTTTTCGATAGCTACTACACCAAGGTGTAGGGGAGGGCGCTACTCCATTCCCAGGGTTGCTCCACTTTACCCTTGAACCGTACCTTATAATGCTGAGTGTTAAGCAAGGTGGTATCAAGTACCATTTTTAAAGTCTTTGGTATGACTCGACCTGGGATTGAACCCAGGTCTCCCGGGGCCATTGGCGAACACTCTAACCGCTGTCTCTTTATTAACAGGGATTTATTTAGTAATTCTTTAAATAGAATATTTTATTGTTCATTATTGGTCAGTTTTTTATTTGTTTTAGTGGAATATTAATCCTTGCATGTTATTTAATACCAAATTATATATATATATATATATATATACATATATATATATATATATATATATATATATATATATATATCATTAATAAAAAGAAATGTAATGGATATACACCATTATAAATTTATTTTACCACTGACAATTGCTTAATCAAATAGATAATCTCACCTGATGAATCAGTTGATAAGTTTATGATGGAGTATATCTATTAATTTTCTTGTTGTTAATAATCTATTTTCTTTGCATGTGATTTTTCGTGTATGTTTCTATATATTAATTAGCCGTGCATCGGGAACTCTATATAGATTATTTTTTTAAAGTCTATTTGTAGATTTGGCTTATATATATATATATATATATATATATATATATATATATATATATATGTTCGATCCCAGCTTCAAGCGTCCTACGTGTCTAGACACACTGAAGAGTTGTGATACAACGAAAGTCTGCCTGGATGACGATATATACGCTCACCCACAGGGTTTGAGCATTCTGGCAGAGGAGTATACGGCTGCCACTCGCATAATCCAAAGATCTTCGAATGAATTAAGCACTCTGGTATCGGGTAAGGTATAAATGTAAACAAAATGAAAGCAACAACATAATGACCTATAATTCCTGAGCTGGTGCTGTTCGCTTGTTGGCAGAGCGTTATGATACTAAGTCTACTGTAAAGGTGAGCAGGTTTCGATCCCAGCTTCAATCGTCGTACGTGTCTAGCCACACTGAAGTATTGTGACACAACGAAACAGATGACTATATATATATAATTAGTGAGCGAAAAGTTTGCATATCACTTTATTTTTAAACAAGTTAGTGTTCATTTGTTTGCGGGTAGTTAAATGTTTTCGAGTATTACAATTTAACATTAGTAGACTTATTTATCAAGTATTCCAATAAAATATTTTAAAAATTGCACACATCTTTATGGTTTCAAAAAACTAATTATAATAATCTTTAGTAAATGATTTAACAGTTCTATTAGACCCAGAGATAGGATCCTAACAGATAATACTACACCGAGTCAGAGTGGACCTGAGAGTAGTATTAATGAAGGAGTACTCCACATTTCCCAAATTCAAATACTGGAGATGCAGTTTAATGTCATATCCAGGACACTCAATTTTGTTTGCACACAGTTAAAGAATTTAACGCATTGCAATTTAGCACTAATAATTCTATTTGATATTTATCATTTTTTTGCACACAGTTTGAAGCGTTTAAAGAATTACTATCTCAGCGCAATTCACCCTCGGCCACTGCTAAAATGACAATTTAAAGAATGCAAACTGGACTATCATACAGTTGTCAGGGCTTAACATGACCAGCCGATTGATCGGATCAAGCCTCTCTGACCGCCCGTCTAACCCAGTAAGGGCCAAAGTGGAATTCTGCAAGTCTCATGATCACTGCTCAGCCACTAAGATCCCGTTCACAATTATTACGGGTCACCACATACGATCAACAAGAGGCGTCATTAGAGAGCGGGCTCTTACTCCTCTGCAGGGGTGCAGTCAGCATATTCAACAACCCCAGCCATCAGGGTGAGTTGGTCATGATGATAAGATTGCTGTAAAAATGGGGGCATCACAAAGAGCCTTTGTTACCCTCGTGTTTGCTACCATTACTCAAATGTCTTTATCAATCATATTTATTCCTTGTTTGTCTTTTCAAAAAGAGATTGATGCTTGTTACAATAAACCTTTAGCATATCTCGATTAAATATTAATTGGAGTGTGGAATAATTTAGGTATTTTTAAAGATAGACTTCTTTTTATCATCATCGTTAATTAATACTTCATGCTGAGTATATACTAACAATTCCTTATGTTCAGCCAGATGGTTTGGTTTGTTTGGTTTTATGGCATATCAAACTTTGTAGGTTATTTAATGCCAAATCCATTTTTATGTAAATAATCTGTTCTATTTAAAACAATTCAGTTTAGCATAAGTACAGTTTAATTGTCAAAAACCTTTTCATTTCAAACTATTCAAGCAGTAATATGTAACAAATCAGTTAAGTGTAAATACAGTTTTAATGTCGAAAAAACAGTTCTACTTGGAAAAATTCAGTTAAGCATAAGTACACAGTTTATGTGTAAGTACGGTTTAATTGTCAAAAACGTTTCTATTTCAAGCTATTTAGTTAACTCAATTCATTTTAGCATAAGTATGCTGTTAGTTCTATTTAACCCATAGATAGGGCCCAATCAGGTGTTACCACTCCGGGCCAGAGTGGACCTTGGAGCGATGGCAATGAAGGGGTACTCCGCATTCCCCAAAGCTCCAGCATTACTGGAACCTCACCATCAGATTGTTTAGTGTCATATCCAGCAGAGAAGCAGTGGGTGTATTCTACAGCCCCAGCCGACTGGGCAATGTTCAGCCAGAGGATTTTCTCGAGTGAACATGATTTCATCTCCTATAATCACCTATAAGGGAGGCACTTGGGATATATCGGCTATCATCATGGAAAATGGACACGACGATGGGAGTTCAAATCCTGGACGAGGTTAATTACATTTAACCTTTGGGAAAATTATGAATCCGACTATTCTCTCTTTAGCTATGGGTAAATATATGGGCAAACTGGACACTTTGATTTTTTTATGGTAACCAGTATAAGAGAAAGAAAAACTCTGCATTCAAACCTGTTAAAATACCGCCTAAAAACTGACCTCGTGTCATCCAGCTCTTGGTGGAAGGATTATTGAATACTTAAATAAGGACCGTATTAAGGAATTCCACTTATACTTTCCCCGAATTAAATCTTTCCTGTATGTGTCTTGCCTTGACATGGAAAACTAATCATTCTCGACATTTAGCGAGAGGGATTAAATGCAGCCTCCTTTTGTAGCCCCTCGACTTTTCTTGGTCACGTGATCCATAGAACAGCAGCTGATTTTTGTAAATATGGGTTAAATGAAACTGCAAAGAGTGCCAAAGTCATTTGTTGACAGGTGACACTAAAAATAGAAACGTTTTTATTTTAAAAGATTTTCGAATTTCAAAATCAGATTTTTTTTAAATGTAAAATCTGTCACAAACAGCAAGTACTGTAAGCAGACTGTGCCTTATGTGCGAGACTAAACGAAACTTAATCAATAACGACATAAAAGTTATGCTGGTCACTATAAAAAAATGGAGAGACGTTCGAGCAAACAAAATGTCAGGTACAGGAAACAAACTGGGCGTAAATACCGGTCCCACGTGTTTAGGAAAAAGCTTTTTTTCCAAAATATTGGCCCGGAAAACATTGATATTGTAACTAAGTAGAAAGTGTATCCCTGTTTAAAATGATCGCAAACTTTATTAATCTTAAATTTGGATCTTAAAACATCGATATTGCAACTGAATATATAAAGTGTTTCCATGTCTAAAATAATTGTGGAATTCTGCAAGTCTCATGATCACTGCTCAGCCACTAAGATCCCGTCCACAAGCATTACGGGTTGCCACATACGATCACCAGGAGGCGTCATAAGGGAGCGGGTTCTTACTCCTCTGCAGAGGTGCAGTCAGCATATTCGACAACCACAGCCACCAGGGTAGGTTGATCATGATGATAAGATTGCTGTAAAACATTGATATTGCTACAGAGTATAAATTGATTACCCGTTTAAAATGATCACGAACTATATTGATACATTGGATCTTAAAACATTGATATTGCAGCTGAGAATGAACTGTTTCTCTGTTTAAAATGATTGTGAACTGTATTAATATTTTGGATCTTAAAATATTAATATTGCAACTGAGAGTGAAGTGTTTACCTGCTTAAAATGATAGTGAAGATATATCTATGTCCCGTAAATAATTGGATACTATAAGATAACCTAAAAAGGGTTTACATGCCGTAAAACCCAACAACCGACCGTTATTCTCTCTTCTTTAGCCAGTTTTACTTGACTCCCCACCAGGATTTATTTGTCGTTTTTTTTTTTTTTTGCCTTTCTTGCTTCTTTAAATAAAACAGTTTCGAAGGTAATAATAAAAACGCTGTAATTATACCTGTTTGTGTGATTATAATATTAATCTTATCTGGTCCAGAGAGACTCAAGCCTATCCTTCATTTAAGGCTTGCTTGTTTTGTTATTGTTATCCACTATTTAAGTTAATTCTGTCATTAATAGTATTTGTCGTTAAATCTCTTAGCGAATGTTTTGAAGTAAAAGGAGTGTTGGTTTGATCCATCTTAGTTTCTTTCAATACGTGGGAAGCAATTAATACAAATCGTCCGGCTAGAAAAACTCTTACAAACAACGCCCAGTTTTGTGGATAGGATGAGTGATTTTTTTTTCTAAAGGACAATGTCTGCTTTCATGTTACAAAAATAATCTTGAATCAGTTGAAAATGATGATTGTGTTTCCTCTTCCCAATATATTACGATTTCTTCAGCATTTATCTCACTTTCCTGAAGAGAAAGATTTTTCTAGAAGTTGTCTCTTCATTCTCAAGCTTTTTTTTTTTCTGAAAGTTAACAACAATAACTCAATTTGCTCAGTGAGCGTTAGATCCCGCCTTTTTTATTTATTTGAAAGAGTCCTTAAACGGTGTGTGTGTGATAAAGTTTTCTAAGGAATGATTCAGAACCTTAAAGATTCAGCGGGAAAACTGCTATGGCGATCGCTAACAGTGAAAGCAGGGATAGCTGTCGCAAATCAATGACTTCAAAAACAAAGTTACAACTCTCTCTCTCTCTCTCTCTATCTCTCTCTCTCTCTGTATATATATATATATATATGTGTGTGTGTGTGTGTGTGTGTATGTGTGTGTGTGTGTGTGTGTGTGACACAAAAGTGTGCAAATAATTGAACAAAACACAGTTCTCCAAATTCAATAATGTTATTTCTTTAACTTTAAGTGAAAAGTTTCTTGACTATCAACAAAAGTTAAAACGTCTTTTCTGCTAAGAAAAAGTAATAATATTTAGTATTCATATGTCCCGATTTGGCATCAACAAGAAAAACGTTATAGCAGTTTGTATTGTTATAATCTAGATGATATATGTTCTGAGCGTAGAAGACCTTTGATTTAATTGGTTTGGTTTAGTTTGGTTTTATGGTGCATCAACCATCGTAGGTTATTTAATGCCAATTCATTTTTATACTATTGAATATATGAATAATATTTTAAGGCGACTAAGTGCATTTTTCACTCAGTTAAGTGGTTTCACTTATTTCTATCTAATACGAATACACAGTTAAATAATCAAACAGCTCTACTTTAAACAATTCAATTTAGTATACATACATAATTTCTTGTTTACACATAGTCATTTGTTTAAACACAGTTTTTTGTTTACACATAGTTGAATGTAAAATAAAATTATTTCAAACAATTCAGTTTATCATGTCAATAAATTAAACAGTCCCAAGTATTGCTATGTATCTCTAACAATTCAATTAAACACCAGTGATTTGTTTACACAAAGTTAAATGATCAAAGAGTTCTATTTCAAACAATATTTTGTTTACACACAATTAAATATTAAAACAGTTCTATTTGACCCATTGATAGGACCCTATCAGCTGCCACCACTCCCAGACCTTTGAGTGAGTATATTAGCATGTAGATAGCAAGTATATTTATGTGCTAATATATACTTGTAAATGAACTGATAATCAGCAGTAGAGAATTCAATATTAAAATTGGCATCGTCGCCGAAAAAAAGAGCAAGCAAGAAGATATTTTTTCGCTCGTAAAAATTATCAAGGGTTGTTGAAATTATTTACAAACTTTAAGGAACAGAATGTTGAATTTTGACTTGAGAGAAATAAAGAAACGATAATTTAGTAGAAATAGAATTTAAACTATATTTTTAGATGGTTTATCTATCTTATTGTTTTATTTATAATATTTAGATAGTGGATTGATTTATATATGATTCTAATTGCTTAAAAATGTGTTTTATCTAAGTGGGGAAAAAGGCTTAAATCATGATAGGTTTGAACCCTTAAAATTTCCGACGCAATAGAAAAATGATCGTCGGCTATCGCATAGAAATTCATAAAAGACAATGTTCCAAACGAAAGAGCCCATTGGTCAATAAATGCAATAATACAGATGTAAAAATTACAGCTTCTTGATTCGATTTTCGTACAAAATTAACACTTTTTTAGAATGGTGATCAACTGATTTCATATATATATATATATATATATATATATATATATATATATATATATATATATAACTAAACTACTTATGGTATTTTACGCCCTGTAGTATTGGCTTAGAATGCGCAACAGAGAGATACGTCCAACCAAAAATGTTGTTTCCTGGGTATGACACTAAAGTGTATCTGATAGTGAGGCTCCAGTTCTGGGGTATGTGGAGTAACCCTTCATTGTCATTACTCCCCGGTCCGCTCTGATAGTACTTATTAAGGACCCATCTACATGTCTAATAGACCTTTTTTAAAAATCATTCGTATTCGATTGGACCTTGTAAGAAAAACTCTTAGGAAACAACGTCACAAAAACAACAACACAAAAAATGTAAATATAAACGTACAACGTACGCGATTCCCTAACCTCTAATCTTGAAATAATCCTCGGACGGGTTGACATACCGTTACAATCATCGACACAAGAACCAATTTGCGTTTGCTATTGTTCTTTCCTGGGTAAATATTATTGACGTGTACCGTAGGCATCGATCGATCTTCTGAGCAATCTCATCTCAACTCTCGCCCAGATCCAGAAGATGATCCTTGTTCTCGCGAGAGTAACAAATATGTGTTTGTTGAAGTGGTTGCTGTTCATTCAAAACACGTGTTCTTGCTGTTACACTCGTTTCGTGGGAATTTGCAAATTGCATCCAACCTCCTGGCTATTCTGTTAACTTCAATTTCAATCTGTTGCCTTTTCTTCTGTCAAGGAATTAAAATGATGGACATGTTTTTCTTTTTCTGGACACTCCCTTTCGTTCAATCCTACCACAAGAAAGCATCCCATTGGTAGAACCACTCCCAGCACCATCGCACCTTTCCGAAAAATGAGAATATATCTTGAGACCTGTAAATAAAGATAGGGAGATAAATAGAAGATAGGGTATCATTTGAGCAAATGTAGAAAATTATGTTCATGGAACAACCAGTTAGATTCATATTGAATGGAGGAACTTTTTTTAACTAAAAATGTTGAACTATGATATCTCTAGACGAAAGTTATACCTTAGGAATCGTACTTTCATGAACCTACAACAACTACAATGGTCCCAATTCTTAGCTACAAAATATGATATTCTCACATCCCACATTAGCTATGCATTTCGTTCAATGCTCGCATAATGTGGTTTTACGAGGTTCGTCCTGGATATCACACACACACACACACACACAAATGCACACACACACATATATATATATAAATATATATTGTGCTCTAATGGTCACCTTCGTAGGAAATGGAGACGGCAACTCGAGTTCAAGTCCTTAACGAGATTGTTTGCATTTCTATGTAGCACTAATTACCTTTTGAAAGTTATGAATACAGTTTGTTCTCTACAGCTAATAGCAGGACAGATTAAGCTATTTAACCTTGGTAAGGTAACCGGTCAAGGTTAATGAAAACTCTGCTTAAGATTTAGTTTGTGCCACTCCCTGCTCGTGCAGAGAGGTGGATATATGTTATATTTTGACCTTCGACCCGGCCCAAAAATACTATTCCAAGGTAATACACCGGAAGAAAGTGACACATTCCAATGGCCAGTAATCGAAAGAGATCGCGTGGGCAGATTAAGGCTTATGATATGGGACAAGATGAAGGTCCCATTGTGCCACTAACAGTGATGCACCGGAAAAGAGTAACCTCTGAACTGCATGACAGTTTTTTTCCGCTTGATGACGATTAAACATCCGATTCAAAGATCCAGTTGGCGATCGTGTGGGCGTTGAGTTATTATTTAACTCAGTTGAGTTTGGATCCCAATGCAGTTGCCAGCAGACTCCCAGAGAGTTAGAGACGAGATGTGGTAGGGAAGGCCACACCCGACCGAGGGGGACCTCGGAAAACCCCAGAGCAGTTGCCAGTAGAATTCTAGACAGTAGAGACCAGATGTGGTAAGGAAGACCACACCCGACCGAGGGGGCACTCGGAAAACCCCCGATGCAGTTGCCAGCAGACTTCCAGACAGTAGAGACCAGATGTGGTAGGGAAGGCCACACCCAACCGAGGGGGCCCTCGGAAAGCCCCGATGGAGTAGACCCCAACATCAGGAGAACAAAAAAGACACAACGTGACGGTCATAACAGTGGGGTCAACATATGAAGTTTATGTTCGGTCTCCAGCACCCTCTCACATGCAAACCCTTGAACAACCCTTTCGAACCCTTGCAATAAATAGAGAGGTAACTATGTTGTTAAAGAAGTCTTCTTGTGTCTTCCTTCCTGCGTCTTTATCATGCGTCGTTTATTACTGCGTCTGTTATCATTGCGTCGGTATGTATCCAGTATATATATGTATGCAACATATATATATATATATATATATATATATATATATATATATAACTTAGGACAGCCTAGATATAGAGTCAGCGGTGCTTAGAGACTGTCAGTTTATCGCCTACGCAAACAATGGAGCGATGATCTCATAATTCTGCGTCTACACTATCCTGTTCTGACTTAGATATGTATGCATTTTAATCCACACAGAAAACTACATAATATATATATATATATATATATATATATATATATATATATTATTTATGTGTGTGTGTGTGTCTGTGTGTGTGTGTGTGTGTGTGTGTTGGCAGGTACACCCCAAACCACTCAATTCTCACCTCTGGTGATGTAAGGCTGAACGCAGGCAGGTGCGGGAGTTTTGTCAGATCATAAGGAGATCAATAGCTGACCTTGATTTAATACGCAATGTGAAAGTGAAGGGTTTGTAACAGTTGGTTTTCAGGCGATCGGTGAAACAGAACTGCTTTTCTCAAGGGAGACAATTTTAGGAAGTTTCTAAAAGAGAAAGGTTCAATATAATCTTCTATAAATGGCAAAGTATTTCTTCCTTTAAATGAAAGACCCAAGAAGACTTACAAAATACCGATTCATCAAAATAATAAAGTTAGGAATAAAGCCTGATAATGCTAAAACTGAAAAACATACTTTATCTATAGGCGTTGTTTTTTCGTAACCCTGAGGTTCCAAGACAAAGGTGAAATAGTAGAAGACCGGATACATTGAAAAGAATAATGAAGATTGTGTCAGTCGAAACATTGTGTAAGTAATCGGGAGAAGAAAATCAACATTAACAGCAACATCGGCTGTTTAAGACTGCATCTTTTTCTCTCATTTTATTTATCGTTTTTTCATCTTTAGAGGTCTTTGGAAAATATTTTGTATGAAATATAATTAGGGACTCAGGTTAAGAGTTTTAATAGTCAATTGTTTCCTAACGAGATTTACTGGTTGACCACGGGACGGTGGAAAAGAAAGAAACATATACGAAAAAGAGAATCGAAGCAAGCAAAGAGAGAGAGAGAGGAAGAGAGAGAGAGGGGAAGGCCTTAAAGGAGAAACAAATGGAAAGGTGAACGGGGATTTCCCCCAAGTTTAGGCCGGAATAGCAGCGGATGCCCAGTTTAGAAATAGAAGCATTTCTGCAGCAAATCGGTGACGGGTTCTGATTGGCTGATAGAGGTCCAAGTGGAGGTGCTGTGAGAGAAGACGCGGGATAGAAAAGAGGAAAAGGATCAGTTGGGTAAGAAACGCAGCGATGTTAAAACGTCCGAAAATTACAGCCTTTATTTTGGGTGAACTACGTGAAGGGGTCTCAAACCCGCAGCAAAGCTGTGAAGACAGAACCAGCGAGCAAGTACGTGCACCAAATATAAAAGAAAACGAGAAATACAATACCAAGGTATGTGTCTGTGCTCTCTTTCCTCACGGCTTTTTATTTCTCTGTCAATCTAAAACGGTCGACAGATTTTACATATTCTGTTTCTCTCTTCTCGATGACTACTAAGATGTGTAATAGAGAATAAACTTTTGTATTAACGAACCAAGATTGTGTTTTGTTTGTTCATCATTTTTCACATGGTGAGATTACAACAGGGGTTCGACTGAAACTTAAAATGTGGTGCTACACTCATAGAATCGTTAAAACCGTGGGGATGCAAGCGTCTATGTGGTGTAGTAGTATTACAAGCGTCTATTCAAGAGTCATAGCGTTACATGTATAGCCATCTTGTTATTCTTCGGCCAAAATCGGTTCTTCTCTTCACCTCATTGTTCCATCTTCTTTACTGGCTCTTCTAATCACTTCACTAAGATGAATAACAAATACGAAGTCTTTTTTCTTGTGTGTGTGCGCACACATACTTTATTCATTCAGACATCTTCTCAATTACGTAACAGATTCGTACAAAAAGCCGAGAGTCCGCCATTGAGAAATTAATAGAAGTTAGGGCTCGAGCTTCCAACGGCTATAACTGAAACTAATTTAAAATTGAAATCTAACTTCTAAATTATAAGATTTTACTCACTTGACTTTACAATCCTCCAATAACAGCCAAGCTTTCATCTGCCCTCAAAGGTCATTCTCTGTCAATCAAATTGTGCTGACTCATGGTATCTTTCCAACCGTTCAACGTTTATTCAAATTCTACACAACATGCTTAATAAAAGATTAAGTCAATCTATTATTTAACAAAATGAGCGCCCGGCGTTTAAACTCACTTAAGACGACTAAGGGAAATTTTTATTTTTTGTTCGGGTGTGACAGCAGCAAACGATAGTCCTCTTATTTTTATACTTGCTTATTTTCTGCTTCTTACACATCCTCTCTCTCTCTCTCTCTCTCTCTCTCTCTCTCTCTCTCTCTCACTCGCTCGCTTGCTCGCTCGCTTTTTTTCTCTCCCTCTTCCTCTCTCGCTCTCTTTAATCCACTAATATTTATATGCCTCTTACTCTATTCAATGTTGCTCTCCTGCCACCCTGTACTCAAATTGACGACATAACTATAGTCCGCTTCTGTGTTTTTAAATGTAAACATATTTGTTTACAGTGTCATCTGTCATCAGTCATCAGGTGACCTTAACATTACCCTCTGTCATTTCAACAGCTCTGGTTTACTAAACTATATCTATCAGGTGAATAAGAGCATAATAATATTCTAGGTCACAGTTATAACTGCATGCGTACATAAGCCGTGTACAAAAGTCACTAGAGGAGAATACTGTGGTGTAATGGTTAAAGCGCTGGACAACGATAAGGATGTAAACGTGTTCGAACTCCAGTTGGTGTATAACGTTGATTATCAGACTAATATCTTTGGAAAAGTTATGAACACATTTATCGCTCAAGCTAAGGGGGTTAAATAGTGCCACTACTGTTCTTCTACAAGGATCATTGCTGTTGTTCAACAAGGATGGCGTTGGCATTAAATAACCCAGGAAGGTTGATATACCATTAAGCAAAGAACCCGAATCAAAATGCACTGGTGAAAACCTAATATTTGATAAGAGAATTGTTAGCAATTTTCTATAAAGACTCCTCTCTTTCTCTTAACATCAGGATGAAATAAAATCAATGGGTGGGTCATTTTCTTCATCACGCTATGTCTTACTGAACTTTGCTGCATCTTGCCCACAAGAAAATAAAGACAATAGATGGTGGAACGATAAAATTGTTGCCCTTGAAAAGACGACGTGATTCCATTTCCGTTTAATGAAAACCGGTTTTCTTTTTTTTTTTTTTTTTTTTTTTTGCAGACCATCTACTAGTTGGCCAGTTGTGAACAAATCCCAAGAGCGATTGGAGCCTTCTATCATGTCTGAAAGTGACACAATGTTCAACGAGCGAGATCGGAGATGCGCCGCTGTACAGCACCCTCAAAAGGCAAATCTGGATTGCCACGAATAACAGGGACGTACCAAGGGTGATGAAAATAAAGTTTCCGGCTAAGGTTATGGTCTTTGGTGTGGTTTCAAGTGAGGGCCACATCATGCCACCTCACATCTTCGATTCGGCTTGAAAATCAACACCAAAGTGTACCTGGATGTGCTGAAGAGTGTGATGATCCCCTGGTGCAATCAGGTGGTCGGTGGCAGACCCTGGGTGTGGTAGCAGGACTCGGCGCCGGCCCACAAGTCCAAAGAGACCCAGGCTTGGCTTCACAAGGAGTGCTACGATTTTGTACCCTTTTCTCACTGGCCCCTCTACTCCCCCGACCTGAACCTGCTGGACTACTCCGTTTGGTCATACGTCGAGAACATCACCAACATGACCTCCCACAACACCATAGCCAGCCTGATCGATGCCATCCGCCGAGTATTCGCTGTGCACCCGCAGGCGCTTGTGGAAAAGGCATGCTCCCAGTTCCAGATCCGTATTGAGGCGGTAATTGAGGCTGAAGGCGGCTACATTGACTAGATGTCAGCTCTACTACATAATCAAGTTAACTGAATTGATTTCTTCAATAAAAGTCTTAAAATAAAGCTGCAGTGTTGTTTTCTTTAGGACGACAGTTTTATCGTTCCACCCTGTAGTCCGAATACTGTAAGGGATAAAAATCTAATCCCCTATTATAACGTAATGTTATGTACGATGGTCTTAAAATAATCATATCATTTTATAATTATCTTTTCTAAACTAATATCTAGTTTTGCATTTTTTTTACTCTATTCTCTTTGTTATTAGAACTCAAAGATTGTCATTCTACCATCGTTAATAAACAGTGGGGATGTGGAAATGAATTCTCACCGAGCCCTTAATCGCATTTCTCGTTTTTGTTACCCCGACCTCGCTGAGCACCTGTCTTGACGTGTCAGCTTTCAAATTCAGATCTTGTCATGAACACTTTGTCTACAAGCAAACTCAAAGCCGATGCGACGGAACAATTTCTAGTAGCATGCATGGGTGAATGAATTTCATTCATACTTTCCTTACTTCTTTTTTCTATCTCTCTCTTTTTTTTCTATCTATCAATCTATCTATGTATATATGTATATATATATATTCATTATCTTTCTGTCTATCAACCAACCTATCTATTTAGGTTCATTATTGCTTAACTTCAGCGATTTAGCAGGAGCCATTCCTTTAAGTATAACTTAGAACTTATTAAGCTTTGCTTAGTTTTGTTCACAAAACTCATATTGATTGTGCTACCGGCAGTTCCAAAGCCGTCACTCATCTCTGTACTGTGGAAGTTCATCGTTGCTTAACTTCAGCGATTTAGCTGGAGCCATTCCTTTAAGTATAACTTAGAACTTATTAAGCTTTGCTTAGTTTTGATCACAAAACTCATATTGATTGTGCTACCTGCAGTTCCGAAGCCGTCACTCATCTCTGTTCTGGGGAAGCTGATCGTTGCTTAATTTTGGTACTCTAGAAGAAATAGTCCTTTAAATTTTTCTGTGAATTCACTAAGCTTTGCTTCATGTAACACAGAGAACTCATGTAACTTATGGCAGATGCTTTACTTAAATGGTCACCCATCAATGCACTAATCAGGCTTATCGCTGCTTAACTTCGGATTATTTACAGGGAACCAGTTCTTTAAGCCTGATTTCGAATTTACTAAACTTTGCGTAGTTTGATACAAAGAACCCACCTGCTGCTCCTCAGTGGTCACCCATTCAAGAGCTGAGAAAGTTCTATGCTGCTTAACTTCTGTGAGTTAAAGTGTGTTTTCACCATAAGTCTTGTCACATTATATCCTTTGGTTTTCCTAGGTGCAAAGGGCGGTGGCTCTTACACGATCTCTCGACATTTGGGGCTTATCTTTACTTTCACTTTTTTTGTGTTCCAAAACGTTTGAAAATCGCAAAAGGCGTTGAATCAATTAAGGAACTTCTGTCTTAAGCGCCCGATAATATCGATTTCTTCCATCTTGGTTTTAATCTGACAATCAATTACGTGAAACCCATCGGCCAAGGTGTTACTTGCCTTCTTGAACTTTAACGAGATAAGAAGAAAAACTGTCTGTATATATCAACGAACTGGCCTTTCGTTGACTCAAGACAGAAACAACCAAGAAGAAGATAACAGTTCGAAATATAAGTGGTGTTATTCCTCACAATGCTTAAAAAGCTGTAAACAGCGTTTTCGAATATTACAACCCAAAAATAACAGTACAAACTAATATATTCTATTAATAAAATTTTTCTGTTTTTATAATTGACAATATTTATATATTCCCAACCCTCCGCACGATCAGGATGCAACACAAGGTCAATTTTAGGCTGAGTAGTTAATGACATTGAAGACGCATGTTTTACGGAGCAATGTTTGGTTCCTTTCTTACAGAAATTTCCCTGATTTGAAGACTTTAGTGAACATTTTTCTCTCCATAAGACTCACAAACTGAATATTATATTTCGGTGGTATTTTTTAAATAATTTTAAAATATAACAAAAGACGCATCTTCTTTTATATAAAGCACAAAAGATATGCTCGTGGTGTAATGGTTACCGTCGGGGGAAATATATAGAGCAGACCGGTTTAAAAACCTGCACAGTGCTGTTTGATTTTCACAATGCGCTAATATTTTCTGGAAAGGTACGAAGCCAACTACTCTCTCTCCAGGCAGGGTTAAATAGTCAGGCAGATTGTTATTGTTATGGCAGCAAGTCTAGGAGAAAGAAAAACTCTATATTCAAACTTGTTAAACTCGGCTTAAAATTGACCATGTGTCGTATCTATCTATATATATATGTGTGTGTGTTTCTGTGTGAGTGTACGAGGTACATACGATAAGTATGCAGACTTTTTTCGTATGGGCATTTAAAATTGTCGTAGACACTTGAAAATTCAGTATGTTATTGCTATATGTCTGACCAATTTTTATGATTTCAGGTTCAAATGAACAGCTATAGCAGCAATTGGAATACACCCTACTAAAGCCTGATTGTCACAGCTGGTGAATTTCAAAAATGCAATCTGACACTTTAGAAGAACGATATGTAATAAAATTGTGTTTTAAACTTGGAAAAAATGCCACAGAAACGTATGGAATGCTTCAGACTGCTTTTTGACCATCTTGCGTGAATCGAACATCAGTTTTTGAGTGGCATAAGAGATTCGAGGAGGGCAGGGAGTCAGTGAGGAATGACCAGAGGTGTGGAAGGAGTAAGGAAGTCAATACACCAGAGTTGATGGGCCAAAGGGTTAGGGTTAGGGTTACTATGTTGAGGTTTTAAGGGAGTTCAGGAAGAGATTCCTAGGGAAGAGGCCAGCACTCTTCAAATCGGGTCTGTGGCATTTCCACCTGGACTATACACCAGCCCACAACTCCATCCTTATCACAGACTATTTGACCAAGATGGGCATCAAGACAGTTCCTCAGCCTCCCTATAGACCATACCTTGCTCCCCGTGACTTTTGGTTATTCTCTAAGCTCAGAGGCTGTGGTTATGGGACAATTGAGAAGATGAAAGAGGCTGTGACGAAGGTCATTGACATGCTCACACAAGAGGACTTCCGTGGGACCTTCCAGAAGTTGTTTGAAGGATACAATAAGTGCATTGCAGCAAGAGAAGATTACTTCGAAGAGGATTAGAGTTTCATGCGTGTACTATCAATAAAAGTGCCCATACGAAAAAAGTCTGGAAACTTATCGTATGCCCCTCGTATGTGTGCGTGTACGTGCGCGTGTGTGCGTATATGTGTGTGTATATATATACAACAGAGTTGCATTATATATATATATATATATATATATATATATATATATATATATATAATATCAAGTAAAAGTCAACTTCATTAATTAATGATATAATTTTTTCAGTGTGTAAGTTTTTTTTTATATAATCTTATATATTAATAGCCAAGCATTGAGAAGTCTATATATATATATAGTGTAATTACATGGAAACTCAAATCTGGTTAAGTTGTCATAATAAATCTATTTCGGCGGAGAATATTACTCTACTTTCCGTCTCATCAGATGACTTTTTACATGCTATACTTGAAGTTGCAGAAAGTCATCTGATGAGACGGAGAGTATAATAATATTCTCCGCCGAAATAAATTTATTATGACAACTCAATCAAGTTTGAGTTTCCTTCTAATTACACTATATACGCCCTGAATGTAAATTTTGTTATATCCCTAAAAAGGAATAAGTGATGTAACAATAGCCATACATCGACCACGCACATAGATTTATATGATATCCCTCATATATTCTATACAAGAATAATCCACAACCACTCTCTTCGGACGCTGACTGAATATATATATATATATATATATATATATATATATATATATATATATGTATTTATGTATGCATGTATATTTCAAAATGTATAGATCCACAAAGAGATTTTAAAGGATTATTTATTTAGTTCTTTCGTACATTTCCAGTGTGTTGCTTTATTTCTTCAGAGAACCTTTAATGTTTTTTCAGGTGTTGCATTAAGTTTATGTAGAGTCACTGTTTCAATAGGCTGGCTGTTTCTTTTAGTTTCGTGATAGATTCTTTGTAGGAGTTATTTCTTTCTCTTTCTTTTTCTTTTTTCCTTTCTTTTTCTTTCTCATAGTGTGTTTCCAGTTCCCTCTTGTGAGTGCCCATTTTTATTTATGTATTTCCCAAATTAGTCTTTGATATTTGATATATCATAAAGCTTTTTTTGTAGTTTTGGTCTGAATTATTGTGTGCGTTTGTGTATATGTGTGTCTGATTAGTTCATGCCATAGAGTTTATTGTTGATTTTTAATGTAGTCTAAAATTTAACAGACAGATGCTTTTTTACTTTTTCCCCTCTCTCTCTCTCTCTCTCTCTCTCTCTCTCTCTCTCTCTCTCTCTCTCTCTCTCCGTAATTTTTTAAAAGATTCAAGAATTAAAGTTTTGAAATATTTTTTAACAATAAACTTTTAAGTCAGAAATCTATTAGTTGATATGGAATAAAAAAATAATACCTGAGTATAACCAGTAGTAACGAACTTGAAATTTATATATATATTTATGAAATATCTTTATGTATATTTGAATTATAATTCCTTAAATACCTTACGTAAGATGAAATGTGTTCCCCGATGTTAAACGGTTAAAAAGACTTCCATTTGCTGTTCGAATCTCCATCTGATGAATCAGTTACTTTATGAAGCTGGTGAAACAAATTTATAATGGATTACATGTATTGATTTTTCTTGATATCAATTATATATATATATATATATATTTATATATATATATATATATATATATATATAATGTCCTCTTGGTGTAGCATATACATTGGTATAATAAGGACATTCTTCATTAGACTAATGGATGTATTAGGCTAATATTACATTTCATGATACTTTTGATATAACATTGAAAGAAATTATCTTTAAAATCTTTCTAAAAAAACAATTCCTTTTTTTTAACCAGAAAAACATTTTCTGATTATGACCTAATTTCAAAATTTGTTGTGAACAATCAAAAAAATCACTACATTAAATTAATAGTCCTATTTCCTTAATCACTTTTGTTCATTATATATATATATATATGGGGGGATGAACTTGGTTAAACGTTTGCTTTGTTGGCCTATCTTTATATACACTGACTGCATACTTACTTCTCTCGAAGTTGGATACTGAGGTCTCATTTCCAACTCAGCTTCATCATAGCTGATTAATTTTGGACATTCATCATCATGCAAAAGGATATATATATCTTTCCTCTGTGTATGGAATCAAATGCCTTAGTGAAATCTTCTAACAAAAGTGTCGCCTTGAAGTTTTTTTGCACGAACTTCATCTATGATTCGTCAGATCGTTAGAATCTGTGATGGTGAGAATTGATCTCTCCAAAAGCCGTTATGATTTTTCAAAGAATTTTCTCATTTTCTGTTTTTGAGAAGCAGAGATTATAAATCCTAGCTGTTCTAGAAGTAAGAGTTATGCCTCTGTAGTCCTTAGTGATTCCAAGGTTTACGTTTTTAGAGAAAGGAGAATGCTGCCTTGTGTCAATCGATCTATAATATTCTGGTTCTATACGGCGTTGCCAAATCGAAGTTGTAAGTCATCAAATTTCCTAGTCTTCCATACTTCTGGAGTATTTCGTCAAGGCTGGCAGATTTTCTGCTTTTAATTTTTGTCTGTAATACGTTGAATTCTTCTTGAGTAAACTATCCTAGTTTGATGCCTAGTTGGTTATTAATAATTTTTGTGATAGGCCTCTCTGTGACTCTAGGGAAGTTTCCAACCAGATTCTTGAAATGTTCCTTCCACATCTGTAGTCGTTCTTCTTGGCTGGCAGATTTTAGTTTTGCTCCCAAGGTGCTCTTTTTTTACTCTCTTCATTTACTGTCTGCTTTGAGATAAAATAGAGCAAATATTTATTGCTTATGGTCTCCCCAAAGAAACAAGCATGAAAGTCAGATAGAGATAGACTTCTTCGACATTTTCTAAAATTCTTAAACAAAACCCCAAAATAAAATTCCCTATGGAACACACCTCTAAAGAACTACTATTTTCAGACATCCTCATAAAAACGAAAATGACCAAATCATCACAGATATCAACCACAAACCCACAGACACCCAACAATACCTTCACTTCAATAGTCACCACTCCAAAACCGCTTAAAACCCATCCCTTACATTCTAGCATTTAGAATATGCACCATAATCCCTAATTAAAAATCTCTGAAAATCTTGCCCTAAAGAACTACACACAACCCTAAACCATAGAAAATAACCAACAACTCTGATAAATAAGAACTACGAAACTCAAAATAACATAACAACAAAAAAGACTAGTATATATCGTAACCTACAATAAAAACAACGCAGAAATATTCGCAGAAATAAATAAAAATCTAGAAGGTCGAAGGTCGAAAAACTTAAGAACAATGACAAAATCAAAGAAATACAAGACACAACAATAGTCATAAAAGCCAGTGACAACCCAAAAATCTTTAAAAAAATACTTACCTCTTCTATATTCGGGGAAACACATCGCAAGGAGTCACCAAATGCAATAATAAAAGATGTGGAGTATGTGATATAATTATAGAAGAAAAATCCAATCCCTTCCAAAACCCGTAAACAAAATTCATAATAAATAAAGATTTAAGCTACAAGTAAAAAAAACCGTAGTCTATATAACCCAATGTAACATATAGAAAGACGTATACATATGATCAACACGGGAGGTGCCCGTTGTGTAATGGTTATCGTCGTTGGAAATGGACACGACAACACGAATTCAAATCCTGGACCAGGTTAATTGGATTTCACATAGCACTAATACCCTTGGGAAAGGTATGAATCCAATTATTCTCCCTCAAGCTATGGGTAAATAGTAGGGCAGACTAGGTTCTACAGCCTTAGTGAGGCAACTAGTTTAGGAGAAGGAAAACTCTGACTTCAAACCTGTTAAATTCCGCTTAAAAATTGACCTTGTGTCATATCCTGCCCGAGTGGAGGGGTTGGTAAATATGCATATGATCAACAAAAGCTCTCAATACCAGTATATCAATCCACAAAAGCACATACTGCTGATGAGACCTGGAGATCGAAATAAGGACCACAGCATGCAGAGCCAAAACTCTACCACTGAGCTACAGGTCAAAATCGCACCCAAGCGTTACCAAATTAACTAGTCATGGCAAATGTGCAGCGAATTAACCTGATGCGTCTTCTAAGTAACATCCGTACTTTTTCAGAAGACAAAGTGACCTCCAGGGCCAAGAGGATTGGTGATAAGCCTCTGAGTTTGCATTCTGTGGCCGCTGGTTCGATCTCCAGTGAGGAAAAACACGGTATATATTGCTGATGAGACCCAATAAGGTCGAAACGCCCTTCCAGTGTTTCCGTATGACGCGCTCAAATGTTTGCCAGATTTTCTGGTCATGTTAATTCAATTTAAAATCTACTCATTTGTTTGCAGATCGTGAAATGGTTTCAAGTATTGTTATTTAACATTAGTTATTCCATTTATTTCTAATACTAACAATTTTGCAAAGAGTTGTCTGGTTTCAAATTAAATATAAGAAATAATAATGATCTTTTGTAAATGAAAGAACACTTCAATTTGACTCATAAATGGAGTCATAAAAGGGACTACGCCTCTGGACTAGAGTGGACCTGGGAGTACTGGTGATGATAGAGTGTTCAATACTCCCCATTCTTCAGGACTGGAACCTCACTATCAGATACAGTTTAGTGTCATACCCAGGACACAGTAACAAAGCAACCAAGTACTTTTTCCACCGACAGATTTTATGACCTTTTTGTCGAAGTACAAACTAATGGGAAAAGAAATGGAAAAGTTGATATTATTTGATAATTCACGTGTCAAAACGGAACAAAACAATGAAGAAAATGTCTTTCTTTTGTTCGCTTTTCAAAAGGTCGTGTCCATAACACCTTGTGAAAACGACTGATAGAATAGGCAGAATTGATGTCCGCACCCAAATAATTTCATTGACACAAGTCGCAGACTGCAATGGACTTCTTACCTGATTACCTGCATCCTATTCTTTGCTAGCAGAACCAGGGTCAAATAAGGTTTCATCTACTCTCTCTCTCTCTCTCTCTCTCTCTCTCTCTCTCTCTCTCTCTGATCGATCAAACTGAATCGTACTGATAGTCAGCCCTGTGGTGTCAAAATTCGCAGCTCATTTACCATTTTTAAGACAGGACGTCCAAGTCTGGAATGATTTCACCGAAGAACCATTAATTCCGTCTTAGGAAATCGATAAAAAGAATAAAGATTAACTAACAAGTACTTGTAATTCAGTGGAATCAATTATTCTGTCCGGCAAAACTGTCTAAAGAGAATAGACTACCAACTGTATTTGATAGACAACGAAATCTGATCAAAAAGTATCGAGATGGAAACTTCATTTTTTCAAATATTCAAATGAAGACATTTGCATAAGTGAGATACTTGATAAAATGAAGATGCAGAGATGTCTGAAATATTGTATGAAAATTCCAGTCCCAATTTTTAATAAAAACTATGAAGCCAGTCTCAGTATTAATTTCATCAGAAGTTATTGTTTCTGTTTTTTACGAAACACATTTGTGTATATGAAGTAAAATCCATACTCATCGGACGTGGGTTTTTAAGACTTTTTCTTCTTTCTTAAACAATACTCGCTTCAAGGGTTCGATTTGTGAACCTGGAACACATTAAAAGATTCACAACGGCGTAGCTTCTCGCCTTATGAAAATACAAGTTTCAGAAGTCCTTCGATAAATGAAAAACTCACTGGAACAAGTGTTTTTAATGTCAAAGGAATTATCTTTAGGAAACTTAACGTTCTATTCGTTGTCCATTACTATATTTGGTAAATAGAACTTTAGCATCGATACTTTTTAAGCATATCTTGCGTGTCCGTATTTACGTATTTTATATGACGCATTTATGCTTGAGGCTGTTCTTATATATGAATTAAAGCTAAGAAATGTAAAACGAAGACATGATTAGTAAATTGTTTTAAAAAAACGAATATTTTTCTTTCGTAAATATGAGTTGATTAAGGAATAAATGAATTAATGAATTAATACAATTTCTTGAACTTTTACTCAAATCTTCCTCTTTAAAAAAAGTTCATCAGCTTTCTTTGCAAGTGGTCCTACTATAGAATGGATGTGAGCCTTGCAGACGATTTCAAACAAGTATTTACCCAACACCTCCACTCTGAGCAAGGCGAGATCCAAGGTCAATTTATTAGTTGAGTGCCGCTGATTTGAATTCAGAGTTTTTCCTTCTTCTAAGTGGGTTGCTCTGCCAGGGTTAAACTCTACTATTTAAAAGAATATGGTAGATAGAAGAAATGAATTCTTGCAGGATTTGAACTTGGCCCGCCAGAATTGCGGTATTCTATAATATTTTCATTTGTGTCTCATGGAAAATTTACCATCAATTTGAATAGTTTAATCTAATTTATTTTAGGAGTATTTGATGAAGCCAAAAAGTTCAGCAAGTAAAGGAGGGGGTCTTCGTGGCGCTAAACTAATATTCGTGCAATCACATTCACTTTAGGACAAAGAGAAAGGTATGAACACCAGCGTTGGGTTAAATAGTACCTCTAATGTTATTCTACAAGGTTAACTTTGGCATTAGGTAACCCATGAGGGTTGATATGCCATGAGAAAAAGAAAGCAAATAAAACCAGCAATTAAAGAAAAATGCTTTGCATCTTATCTGTTTTTAGTTCATTTATTACTGAATACAAAAAAAAATGTGGCAATTCTGTAATTTTTGCTTGGGGTATGCTGAATATCTGCTTTTTATTTTTGCTGATTAATTAAGAAAAACAAGTTTTTATGAAATCATCATCATCGAGTCGGGCTGATAGTACAGTTTCATAACTCTCTCTCTCTCTCTCTCTCTCTCTCTCTCTCTCTCTCCACCCGTCTTCATTTTATCCATCGCTCTTAATAAGCCTTCTAAACTGCATCCAATGTCCATACACAATTGAAGTAGACAAGCCATTGCTGGTCGGTTAACACAGGAATGTCTATAAGGAGTCCATATAAGAACTTTGCTTATGAGTTCGTCTTTACTTTTCTAGAAGTGCTCATGCATGTCTTGTTCATCTCGCTTAGATGCTTTGTGAGATTGGAGGTAAGAGGCCGTACAGCTGCCTCTTTTGTTTTTTTTAACTAGTTATTTAAAAAGTATTTGCTGTTATTTTGTAACACAACATCCGCTGATCAGAAAAAAATAAAACTCTGCGTTGACTTGAAACTACTTCCCTATCCTCGTTTTCATTTTGAGACCTCTGCTTGATATTTGAACCTGTTTTTAGTGAATAAACATGTCACATTCAATTGAAACACTGAGGAAATGTTAACTGATTTGGGCGATGAAATATTCATCAAGAGTGTCCTCTTTTGCAACATTTCGCGAAAATGATCTGATTCACGTCAAATATCAGTATTACACATAATAATACACATAATATTTTGGTGGGGTGTGCACAAGTAGAGACAAAGTCGTTTGCATCAAATGAAAATTGTCATTTTGCAAGCTGATGCCGTAATACAAGACGGAAGTGAAGATTTCAAACAAATTCATGTAATAAGTAAATCAAAATAGAAGTGTCTCATATATATATATATGATTGTTAGCGTGTGTGTTAATGTGTGTGCGGTAGGTGTGTCCGTCTATTTGGGAGTCTAGCAGCTCTTGCCTTAGGCAATTTGAATGCAAACAGTATTTGAGAAATCTATTCATTTCTTTTCATGTATAATCTATTGTCATAAAAATAAAAATAAAAAATTTATTTATACGTAGGGAATTTTTCAACAGTCCAGCCACGTGTCAATTCATCTGTATCGATTCATTTCCTCCTTTATATTGTTTGCTTGTCCTTTTTTTATTTCTTAGAGTAATTTTTCCTTGTGTCTGCATTTTGAAACTGATTCGTTCTTTTTGTTCAGCAATTCGATTTCATTATTGTATTCAATTTTACAAAGTTAATCTTCCGTATATAGATTACAATGTGTTGATTTTGAGTTTTGGGTTTTTTTTGTTTTTTTATACATTGGGTTCTTTTTTGCTTTTTTGTTTGTTTGTTTGTTGTTGTTTTTTGCTTTTATCGTTTGTTTTTTTTTTTTTTTTGCTCGTTGTTGCTTTTTTGTTTGTTTTGTTGGGCTTTTTTTCTTCTCCCCTCTGTGAGATTTCTGTATTCTTTTGAAAATAAAATCTGTTAAATACAAACATTTAGCAAAAAAGACAAAAAATGCTAAAGACCGAAATTTATCCACACTCAGGAACCCTTGAATTATCTTTCTGGGAATAAATTTCAATCGGTATCTGTAAAGAGTGAATATTATCTAGAAAAATACCTTGTTATCATTAAACTTAATATATATAGATATAGATATATATATATATACAAACCTCACGTCAAATAACACGTCAAACTGAGATTTTTAATTGAATAATACGTTCAAAATACTTTATCAGCAATTTCCAATTCAATATGAATAAAAATTTTGAGGGCAGTGCATGGCACCGAAAGTCCTTATCTCCTACAACTACTCTCTCTCTCTCTCTCTCTCTCTCTCTCTCTCTCTCTCTCTCTCTCTCTCTCTCTCTTTTGTTATATATGTGTATATATAGGCAGATATTTTAAAATGAGTTGGTCCACGCAGAAATTTGTATTTTTTAGAATTTATTTATTTATTATTTTCTTACATACGTGTATATTTCAAACTTGATGCTTTCGTATGAGAACATGTATGGCACAAGGCCAAGTTAATGGGGTATTTCTTGAGAACTCATTCATATTTGTAGTTTGAAGAGTTTTCTGTTGGTTATGGGTTTTTATAAATGTCGGTCTTTCCTTTTTCTTAGAGTGTGTCTCTCTTAGCCTATTTTACCCCTCCTTTTTACTTTTGAGATTTGATTCGTTGTGTGTGTGTGTGTGTGTGTGTGTGTGTGTGTGTTGGAATGGTTTCGGATTTCATTTATAATGCATGTGTGAATTTGTGTCTTGAGATTTTTTTGTATATATATATATATATATATATATATATATATATATATATATAAGTTTGTTTCCATTTGTATGTGTGTACGATTCATGTTTGATCCAAATTTGGTTTAAATTTATCTATAAAATTCTTTTCCTTTATTTGAAGTAGCTTGCAGTCATTCGTTTGATATATTAGCATCATTTTAAATTTACCTCGACTACATTGGTATAGGTGTTTCGATACTTTTAATTTTCCGTTATCTTCTATTTTGATATTACTCCTGTGTAGTGATGTCCTTGTATTAAGAGCCTGTGTTGACCTAATGTATATTTCTTTGCATTAGCTGCATTCAGTTATGTAGACTACGTTTTTTAAGATACAGCTTAAGTCTTTATTTATTTTGAATTTTGTTTCCAGATTTTAAGGGTAGAGGATTTTCTTTCTATAATTATATCACATATTTTTGTTGTGTCTAGTATTTCTTTCATTATATAATTGTTTTTAAGTTCTTCTAGATTTTTCATTATTTCTGTGAATAGTTCTGGGTGTTTTTTATTGTAGGTTGCGACGTATGCTAGGATTTTCTCGTTGTTGTACTTTTTCGGGTTCCATAATTCTTTTTATGGTATTTTTTCTGCTAATTAGAATCTTTTATTCATAATTGTTGTTGGGCATACAATTTAGTTTAGTGTTGTGTGTAGTTCTTTAAGGCGAGATTTTTTTGGTTTTTAACCGTGTTTATTGTGTGTATTCTACGTGTAAGAGTGTAAAGGATGGATTATATACAGTTTGGGGCGGGGGTGGCTTTTGAAATGGAAGTATTGATGAGTGTCTGTTGGTTTGTGGTAGATATCTGTGATCATTTGGTCATTAACGCTTTACTCATTAGACCATTGGCCTACTGATAAGAGTGTTTGTCCATGGTCTGGGAAACCGGGGTTCGATGCAAAGTAGAGTCATACCAACACTCAACATTATAAGGTAAGGATATGGGTAAAGTGGAGCAATCCGGGAAATGGAGTAACGCCTTCCAATACACCTCGGTGTAGTAGTAGGTATTAAAAAGAGACCCTTCGCGTCACCTTCGACTAAGGTCGTCAACTTTACTTATTTTTACGCTTTTTATAAGGATGTCTAAAAATGGTAATTCTTTTGAGCTGTTTTCCATAGTATATATATATATATATATATATGTGTGAATATATATATATATATATATATATATATATATATATATATATACAGACATGAGCCAGATACATACATACATACATATATATATATATATGTGTGTGTGTGTGTGTGTGTATGTGTGTGTCTGATTTTAACGGTTTTGAGGTTTTAAACCATAAACAATCGTTTTTAATATACTTATATATATATATATGTAAATATAAATATATAGAGAGAAGAAAAATATATAGAAAATTAACGCTCTGGTAAATTTGCCTAAAAAGAAACCAAACATAGAGAAAGTTATTCAACCAAAACTGGTTCGTCTATATATATATATATATATATATATATATATATATATATATGTGTGTGTGTGTGTGTGTGTGTGTGTGTGTGTGTGTGTGTGTGTGTGTGTGTGTGTGTGTGTGTGTGTGTGTGTGGCATTCTGAGATAAAATCGTCTCCTTTTTTCTGTTTTAAAATGTTATTTCTATTTCAAAATTCGATAAAATAATATCAAACATAAATTATATATACCTAGTTGAAAATAATTCTATGGTTGTAGAGTTGGGTAATAAATATTACCTCCTTTTTGATTGAACAGTATTCAACTGGAACTAATAGTATTCCAACATCGGTTTAGACTGAAATTAACTTTTTGCAAAAATGTAATCGGTCAGGTATAGTCATTTATCGCCTGTACTAAATTTATATCTATTAATAAAATCATGATGATGTATGAATGTATATACAGGGTGTCTCAAAATAGATGCAACCCATGAAAATGATAATTAATATTGCATCAAGTCATCTTTCATCTAAGTCTTAAAAAGTAATCATATCACTTTAGAAACGTTAAACCAGATGACAAGGGCAGAAATTGACTGATTTTATTGTACAGTGCACGTGAAAGACTAAGTTCTTAGGAACATCTTCGGGGGGAACTTTTTCGGACCCCCTCTGACAGAATCTCTCATCGCATTCACAGTGTCAGGATATCTTGCTGTCAACTGCCTGCCAGATCTGAGATTTTCTGCCTTGTTAAAGTTAAACTTCCAACGAAATTTTACTTGCACAGTTTTAAATGATTCTCTCCGAATAAGCAGTGACACAAAATATTTTTCCTCTCTTGTTCGAGGTTGGTTCGTTGGTTGCTTGGGTTTTATGGCATATCAACCTTTGTAGGTCATTCAACACCAAATTCTGTCTATATATACATACATATTCAACCAAAGATTTCAAAACGAATATTAAGGTAGGTAGAATTTTCTATTTGCAGGATTTCATTTGTTTGTACAAGATTAACCAGTTTAAAGTTCTCATATTTTTTGGTACAACTCTGTCTCTCTCAAGAAGGACAGATTGTCATCTATTTTGACGTTCTCGAACAGATCGGTTAAATTATTTACTTTGAAAAATCGCTTTCTGATAACAGCGAAAGTTCTGCATTCTATAAGAATGTGTTTAACCGTGCAAGTTGTCTGGCAGGTTAAACACTGTGGTTGTGGTTCCTTTTTCAAAATGAAAGAGTGAGTAAGCCTTGTATGACCAATTCACAATCGGGATATAACAACTTGTTCTCTTCTTGATTTTCTCGATGCTGATCTCCACTCTCCTAAGGTGGGCTGAATTTGGAAGAGTTTATTGTGGATGTTATTGCTCCATTGTTGTTGCCATTTTGTGTGAAGTATTTCAGTAATTGTTGGTTTCAGGTTAGGATCCTGGATTTATCAGGTGTTAGATCTGAGGCCGATTTGGCTGCCGAGTCTGCTCTTTCATTCCATTTATCTCCAATGTGGCTTGGGGTCTAGCATATAATTATTTCTTTTCTATTTGTCATTGAGTCTAATCTACTCAACAGTTTGACGATAAGAGAGTTCTGAGATTTTTTATTTCTCAATGATAGCAAGACAGAGTGAGTCTGAAAATATTATAAATTTCTTATGCTTACTCTTTGAATTGTGATCGAGGATTAATAGTTGTTATACTATACTATTTTCAAATCTGAAACAAAAAAGATTAATATTAGTAGTAGAGTTATTAGCAATCGCACGGGCCCCTTGTATACAGAGACACTCTATGTGTAATTTCAACCCTATAACAGGGATGCCCACTCTACATAGCGCCTAACGGACTGGACTCTGATATCCTATTAATCAAGTTCGAAACCCAGCCGTGCTTATACGTTCACTTTCGGACTAATATATTTAGGAAAGTTACGAACTCTCTAATCATGATCTGATATGAGTTAAATATTAACATTTTGGTTCTGTTACAAGGATGGTTGGCCTCGAAGTTTGATATTTTATTTAAACAAAGAAAGAAAAAAAAAAGAAAGATTAATCCATCAAAAAGGCAAGCCATAGCCAGCGTTTTGGGGGGAAATATACATAAAATGCTTTAACTTATAAAGAATAAAGCAAGTTCCCGTCCCATTTGACATAGATGAATGATTTTATGGGGTTTTGCTTCTTTTGCAAAATTCTCACTATAACGGTGATAAGTATGAAAATTCTCAAAATAACGGTGATAACTATGAAATCCTAATTAGAATCATTAGCGACTTCCATAATACAATCAATGAATTATCATGGATTACTATTACAACAGGAATTCGGTGAGTTTCCGGTAGTCTAATACTGTTTATTTTTATTTATTTCCTCTCCTTGAAAACTACAAGAGAATAGTTTAAGGTAGAAGAAAACCAAAGATTATTCAAAATACTCTCTTAAAAAAACTACCCTTTTCAGACTCCGAAATTACATTCTGCCAAAAGTGAAGACGGTTCTACATTCTACAAGCTAGACGCTTTGCTCATCCACTGCCCATAGGTTAATTACTCAATCAGGATTTTCTGAAAAAAAATCTTCTCTTGCGGAAGTAACCGTGACGTAAGGACTTAACTGATTGACTACGACATCTTACTAAACGAATTCGAACTCCAGTCACGCTATTACGTTCACTTTTGGATTAATACCCTTGGGGAAAGTATTAATCCTTTATCCCCCCCTCTCTCTTACTCTCTCTCTCTCTCTCTCTCTCTAGCTATAGATAAAATAATATCACTACTGTTTTTCGTTAAGGATAGCTTTGGAATCAAATAACCCACGAAAGTTGATAAACCATTAAAAAAAGAAATCTTACCTAACCAACTTTTCTCCAAGAACAATTCATGTCTGGTTTCAGAATAACCGATGAGGCCGAACACAATTTCTTTTGACCAGAATTAAATTGCAATTTCTTACAATACAAATGAAAGAGCAATTTTTTGTCACAGGAACTAATTGCACTTTCTTGTGACTATAATTGATGTGCAAAATCTTATGACAAGAGTCTTAACTGCATTTTCTGGTGAGAAAAATGAAATTGCTATTTCTTGTGAGAGAAATGAAAGTACAATTTTATGTAAGAAAAATTCATGCGTATCGATTTTTTCCTAATCTAATCATTTTCCATCGCAAACGTCATTTCCGCAAAACATGAGTTATTCTCAACTTTGCAATATACAATCAGATTTCGTTCTACTGATAATTCAATATCAAATCTACCTTGTTTCTGTTGAAACAAAACCTGAATCATTCAGACAGAATCAAATTCTTCCAACGATTTATTTCTGAGTCTAGATACTAGAGTGAGTCAAAAGCAATATCTTTGCACAATTCAGTACTTCCGGATGATTGTGCCGTGGCCGGGAAGAAATGTGAGATGGCGAACTCACCTGAGATTTTCCGAATGTTTCTCACCGAATTTGCTTCAATAGCTTGGGGCAAGCTTTTAGGCCTACCTGACCTTGCCTGATTTCCGATATCCTTGCGACCCGAGCGAATTTTTTTCAAACATCTTGTGACTTTATTGTTATAAACTGCTCACAACAAATATTTCGCACGATAAATGTTTTTGCTTGCTTCAGAACAACTTATGGCCCAGCTTATGGCCCAGTTCGATCTCGTAGTGCTTAAGTTCTAAAATTAGACTATGTTGTACTTTTATCATAAGCGTTACTTTAAAATCACCCACAGACTGTATCAATCCCCAACAGGTCAGCGCACAAAGTATCACAATAGTACCAAAATAAAGTGGGTACCTACCACGTCTGGAACAGCTTCAGTCACGTGATATACACGTGCTACTCTGTAGCTGATACCAAAATATAGCAAAACATTCGACTCATTCTATCATTAAAAACTGATTATGGTATGACTTACTGTTTCTTACCAGAAGTTATTTTCCATTTTTTTGCGCAGTATTAAAACCAGGAATTAATAGATCTTATGTAACTCTGCATCATAACCTAGAGCGGGCAGCAAGAAATATTTGTCTCTTCGTGAATTGAAAAAAAATAAAACCCATGTCTTTTAATCAAGATGATGCCATCCACTCATTAAATGGCAAGTCTCTGAAATTTGTAAACCAATTTACATACCCCAGTAGAAATATCTCAACAACTTAAAACGATATTAACTTGTATGGTACAAATAAAATGCACCCAATTTTATATATGTACATTCTCTTTTTTAATACCAATGTTTTATGTAGATTTATTTGGTTTCAAGTAACTCCTTTTATTCGATAATACTCATTTGATTACACAAAGTTATATAGTTTTAAGCAGCTAATAATAATCCTTAGTAAACAATTGGAACTTCAAGTAACTACTCTTGGTTGGTTGGTTAGTTGGTTGATTGGTTGTTTGGTTGTGATTTATGGCATATCAGCCGTTGTCCATTATTTAATGCCAAATCCTCTTTACACTCACGCATACACGCACGCACACACACATACATATGCATAGATATGATTTTAGCAAATAAGTTAAAGGTAACATTATTTTTTAATGAGCCAGAGCTTATTTGCTGGTACACAGTTAAATTGTTTCAATATTACGATCTAAGAGTAATAATTCTATTCAGTATTAATTATTTGTTTGCACACAGTTAAATAGCTTCAGGTATTGCTATTTAACATTAGTTATTTAATTATTAAGTATTCCTGTTCCATACTTATCATTTGCACACATTTGGATGGTTTTAAACAATAATAATAATGATGATAATAATGCAAAGATCAATCATATAATAATCGAATGAAGTAAACTACCACAAAGAGAGTATAATAGTACATTCACCTGGGTGGGGAAGGTTATCCACTGAGAACTATGCAAGAACAAATGGTATGTACACAACCCAGAATCCGTCCTGGAAAACTTCTCAGGGATTTTCAGATACAAATGGATCACCTAATATCAGCCAGACGAACAGACCAAGTAATAATCAATAAAAAAATAGAGAACTTACCGAATTGTAGACTTTGCCGTCCCGGCCGATAATAGAGTAAAAATGAAGGAAGCCGAAAAGAGAGATGATGTATGGGTCAAATAAAACTAAACTGTGTTGGTTGAGATGGGACTGTTTAGACATTTAAACTACTTACTTATGCGAAATTGAATTGTTTGAAATGGAACTGTTTTTGTATGCTAAACTTAATTAATTGAAATAGAACTGTTTTAACATTTAACTGTATGAACAAAAAGCTATACTTATATTAAACTGAATTGTTTGAAATAGAACTGTTTGACTAAACGGAATAGCTTGTTTTTGACAATCAAACTGTGTACTTAAGCTAAACTGAATGGTTTGAAATAAAACTGTTGTTGTTTTGTTGTTGTTTTTTTGTATAAAAATGGATTTGGCATAAAATAACCTGCAAAGGTTGATATGCCTTAAACCCCCCCAAAGCAGGGGAAATATGACATAGAGATGTGGAAATGAAAGGAGGAAAACACTAGAATATTAATGATTATGCTTATTTAATTTTAGAATCGAACCCTAAATATTATAGTGTTCAGTTTATAGAACCAGAAGAGAATCCATATGAAAAACAGAATAAAACCAACAAGTGCGTATGATGAAATCAACGAAGGAGCAATAATTGGTATAGTTTGGTTTGGTTTCTTTGTTTAATCGCATATCAACCTTTGAGGGTTATTTAATGCCATAGCCATCTTTCTAGAAGACCATTAGTGGAACTATTTAACCCATAACTGGAAAGATAAGGGAATTCATACCATTTCCAAGAGTATTTGTCGGAGAGTGAACGTAATAGCGTGAGTAAAGTTCGAACTCGCTAACTAAGATTGCGCAGACCAGTGTTTTCGACCAATACGAGGACACCCCAAGAATTGCCGTGTTATAGATAAGGTTAAAAGTTTAATGCACCAATCTCACACAACTATAGATTAAATTGTACCACTACTGTTCTTCAGCAAGAATGGTGAGTTTGGTTTGGTTATTGTCATATCAACCTTCTTGGGTTATTAAATGCCAAATCTATCCTTCTAGAAGTTAGTGGTACGATTTAACCCATAGCTGGGAGGATAAGAGGGTCCATACCTTTCCAACGGATATTTGTCCGAAAGCGACCGTAAAAGCGCGACTGCAGTTCGAACTTGATTGCTACAATGTCGCACGCCAGTGCTTTAACCATTACACCACTAGGACATCCCCTGAAAGGATGGCTTTGACATTCAATAACCCACGAAGGTTGATATGCTATTAAAGTAAACGCACCAAACTTACATTTTTATAGCTCTGAAATATGACCATTTAGCGACTGATGCGTATATTCCCACGTAAGATGATTAAACACTAGTTTAGTTAAGAGCTGATCTGTCAGTAGAACAAACAGAAATTCTAATCAGCTTTTATTAATTTGTTGTGAAAGAGATTGACAATTTTTAGGTGCAGAAGAAAGAAACTCGCGGACGATTTACTCGTTTCAATATTTTACTTGTATAAAACGGAAATTCAAGCTGATTTATCAAACATATATAAACTTTGGATGACTCAAATCCTCAAGAGATTTAACGTGATTATACACACACACACACACACACACACACACACACACACACATATATATATATATATATATATATATATATATATCATTTAAGTCGGTGAATAGACTTAAAACGAATATTTGAAATATAAATAAGAAATAAAAAAAAGATTAATACATACGGACAACCGGAAGTAAAAGAAACAACTTATTTAGCTTCTATATACTGGAAGATTTTCTAAACTGATATATATATATATATATCATCATGTCGTGCTGGTAGCACGGATATCCCTGACCCTCTCTCGCCACTCCTCCCTATCGTTCATCGCCCTAGGCAGGTCTTCAGGACAGCATCCTGTATCCTCACATAGCTGCTGAATGTATGTTCGTGCTGGTCGTCCTGCTTTTGCACGGCCATGTGTTGGGGTCCATAAGGGTACATCACTTATGAGTTCGTTCCCGCTTCTCCAGCAGTGTCCTGCATGTCTGGTTCGTCTAACTTGAATAGTTTTCGTGACAGGAGGCAGGTCTCCGTACAGTTAGTGTCTTGTGGGGTGTTGCCGCCAGGACTTGTTCAAGATTGTTCCCAGCATTCTTGTGTAATTGCCGTCTAGCTTCTTCTCCAGCCGTCTTGTTAGAGTCCATGTAGTGCACCCATATAGCAGTATCGATGCGACCGCTGCCTAGATATATCATAAGTCCTTGAATATCTTACTTAAGGTGAAATATATTTCCGATGTTACCGGTTAAAAAGAAACATATTTCTGTTAAAACCCATCAGAAGAGTCATTTAATGAGCTGATGAAATAAATTCACAACAGAGTATATCTATTTATTTTCTAGTTATTAATGATATATATATATATATATATATATATATATATATATATACTTCACTCATTAGTTTTCCTGTTTTCTAGTTTTGTTTGGCTTGTTTTTTGTTGTGGTTTTGGAGGGGGTTGTTTTTATTTCTTTTGTTTTTTTGATGGGGGTGTCTTTTTTTTTTCTTTTTCATTTTTTTTTGTTCTTACATAACCAATACTTTAACTTGCTGATGTAATTAGTCTATTTTTACTCATTCTAATATATTTCTCTTGTCTTTTTATTGATATATATTATCATTATACTCAAGAATGTTGAGAGCAATATTGAACAAATCCTGGTGGCAACACTCCACAAGACACCAACTATACGGCCAATTGCCTCCCATCACGAAAACTATACAAGTTAGACGAACCAGGCACGCAGGACACTGCTGGAGAAGCAGGGACAAGCTCATAAGTGATGTACTCCTATGGACACCCGCATATGGCCAAGCAAAAGCAGGACGACCAGCTCGAACATACATACAGCAGCTATGTGAAGATATGGGATGTAGCCCTGAAGACCTGCCAAAAGCGATGAATGATAGGGAGAAGTGGCGAGAGAGGGTCAGGGATATCCGTGCTAGCGGTACGACTTAATGATGATAATCATCATCATTATACTCTTTTTTTTTCACATGAGCGTTACCAGGACATTTTCCCTGGAGTCCGAATAACTGCTTGTCTACATAAGTCACTAGGACTGGTCTCAGTAATCTCGCCGATCTAAAAAAAATAATCTACTCTGAATGGTCTTGGTTCTTTCTCTGATTTCAAATTCCTCCAGTCTATTCTCTAGGTTTTGAGGGAGAGTTCCAAGCTCAACAACTCCGATTTTTATTATTTGCACCTTCATGTTATACAGTATATTTTATCATTATTTTTATTTCGCTAACTACGATTTTTTCACACCAAATTTAACTGGTGGGTTTTCACTGGAGTCTGAGTGACAGAAATTTTCTTCAGGTCTCCTGGACTCTTCACAGTATTCAAGCCGCTCTTAACAATCCTGTGGTCTGGAAGATTTTGATTTTTCCTCTGATTTCCAATTCCCTAGTCACATTTCCAAACCTTTGGGGATCTTTCCAAATGCTCCAACTCCTATTGATACCACCATCAGCTTCATGTTCTGCAGCTTTTTCATCTCTTTGGCAAGATTCAAAAGAACAGTTACTTGAAACCATAAAATTGTGTGCAAATTATTTTATTGCTAATAGTTACTTGACGCTATAATTGTTCACAAGTATTTGATATTATTATTACTCTTTTGAGAGTCTTTGACACCAGTGTAGGCCGATAATTTCACATGAAGTTCGAGTGACAGCAAGTCTCTTCAAGTTTCCAGAACTCTTTTCAGTATTCTGGACGATCTTAAAGCTGTAGTTTGGATGGTCTTCACTTGTCCTCTTATATCTAAGTCCTCTAGTCCTTTTAGCTATCTTTTGTTGACTGTACAATTGGTATCATCGTCACTTTCATGCTCCACATTTATTTCAATTCTTTAACTAGGTCCAAATACTTATCCTTCTTTTTGCTTTCTTTTAATTTTACTCAGTTGCCAGCAAAGACAGCAAAGTCCACAATTCAGCAAGTTGACTACTATTAGGTCTGGTCGTCTGGCCGAGATTAGGTGATCCATTTGTATTTCAAACTCCCAGAGGAGTTTGTGCGTCTCATTTTCCAGGGCGGATTTTAAATTTCCGGAACAGTTCCCAGTGGATCACCTTTTCCACCCTGTCGTGTCTTGTCTTATAATCTGTCTCTGCTAGTTTGCTGCATTCGCTTATTATGTGATTGATTGTTTCATTTCTATCACGGTATTTCCTATATTTGCTGTTTTCTCGAGTCTTATTTATTCTTCCTTTGATAGAGTTGGTCCTTATGGCATTGTTTTGCGCTGGTTTGCTAGCAAAAAAAATACACCGACTGCGGCATCGATACGAGTTGAAATACCATAAAGCCAACAAAATAAACACACTATTCAACACCCCCTCCTCTCTCTCTCTCTCTCTCTCTCTCTCTCTCTCTCTCTTCTTTTTTTTTTCTTTTTTTCAACTACCGTTCGAAATGATACAGCATGACTGCCAAAGTATTTTATCTAAACTGAGAAACAGAAAAAAATTTAACTTCTCTGTCTCTACATTGGAACATTTTCAATCAAAATTGCATTTCATAATAAATATCTACTTCGCAATTTTTTCGTCTTCTGACACCCATAATTGTTTCTTTTTCTTCCGAAACACAAACGTAAGAACTAAAACTATTTACAAACAAAGCTGATAGATTTTCTAACGGATGAAAAAAGGAGCTTTCATCTAACATAGATACACACCAATAAGAAAAAACAATTTATCTTATAAAGGAGGTGTCTTCGTGGTGTAATAGTTAAAGCGATGAACTGCGGACTCGTAGTAAGCGAGTTCGAACTCCAGTCGCGCTATTACGTTCACTTTCGGACAAATACCCTTGGGAAAGGGTATGAAACCCCTTAACCTCCCAGCTATGTGTTAAATAGAACCACAACTGTTCTTCTAGGAGAATGGCTTTGGCATTAAATTGCCAACAAAGGTTGATATGCCATTGAACAAAGAAACCTAACCTAACCTTTTTTTTAAATTCGCCCATTCGTTTGGGGCCGTGGAATACAAAAACTGCATCTCTGCGATAGGGAGAAGACCCATCATCAAACAGGTGTCCTGGATATGGCACTAAACTGTATCCAGTGGAGAGGCTGCAGTTCTGGAGCTTTGAGTATTGACTCACCATAGCAGTACCTGTTAGTACCCCATCTATGGGTCAGATAGAAATATCTAATCATTTTCTGAACTTGAAAACATTTATCTATCCACAAACACTCGTTTAAAAATAATATTACCAACTAACTAATCGTTTAAAAATCATGTATATTTGATATAAACGTATGAACTGGATTTGGCATTAAATAAACCAGAAGGGTTGATAGGCTATAAAACAAAACCAACCAACCAACCAACCAACATTTTAAAATATCTTTTTCAAACCAGGTCGAAAATAGATCTCATCATAATGATAAAATAGAATCTAGAATTGCTATTCCACGAAACGGCAAAATATTTGTTGTACTTGATTACGAAAAAGATATCTTTAAAAAAAATTCCATGATATCTAAATGTCATGAAAAAGCAGAAAATTTATTTAAAAATATTTGAATGGCTATTTTTACAAAAAGCAATCAAGATGGCAGCAATAAGTGAATGAGCTTTGAGTGCTACAAGTACGCATGCGTGGACATACAGTCACCGCTCAAAAGGTTAAAGATGTCTACTTAAAAGCATCAATAAAAAGAGTCGGCGATGTCCACTGGGAGGTTTCTATCAAATACAAAATGAGAAAAAAGAAAAAAAAAAAGACTGTTAGATTAGAAAAGAGAAGAAGAAAAACATCATCAGTTTAACATAAGCATTCATTTTTCTACCGACCATCGTTTTTACTCAATCTTTATTCGTTATTTTCTATTTTCTCTTCTTTTTTAAAATTTCAAATGTCTTTATTGTTTTCTTTCTCTTTCTTATATAGTTTTATCATAGTTTCTCTCTGTCCTTTTTTCCGTTGTCATTCTCTCTCTCTCTCTCTCTCTCTCTCTCTCTCTCTCTCTCTCTCTCTTCATTATCTTTCTTCTCATTTCTCTCTCTCTATCGTTCTTTCTCACAGTTGTTTGCTCTATTTATCTCTCTCGATCATCTTACTTTTTCTATACAAAACTTTGTATTTTTCTCTTTATCCCTTTCTCTCTATCTTTCTATATTCTCCCTCTCTCTCTGTCTCTCTCTCTCTCTGTCTCTGTCTCTCTCTCTCTCTGTTTTAATATCTTTATCGTTTTTTTTCTATTTATCTCTTTCTTACATAATAATATCATAATCTCTTTCACTCTTTGTCTTTTTTTCTGTTTCCATTTTTGTTTTGTTTCTCTACCTCTCTATCTCTGTCTCCCCTATCTATCTATCAATCTATCTCGTTCTTTTTTTTTCTCTATTAGCAGCGGTGGTGTCTTCTTGGTGTAATGGTTAAAGCGATGGACTGCGGAATCGTAGTAAGCGAGTTCGTACTCCAGTCGCACTATTACGTTCACTTTCTGCTAAATACCCTTGGGAAAGGTATGAACGTCCTTATCCTCCGAGCTATGGGTTAAATAATACCACTACTGTTCTTCTAGGAGAGTGGCTTTGGCATTAAATAACCTAAAAAGAGTTGATATGCCATTAAACAAAGAAACCAAACCAAATCTATTAACAGCCATCTTTCTTCTTTTGTCTTTTATGCTCTCTCTCTTTCTCTCTTTCTTTCTCTCTCACTTTCTCCCCCCGACCTCTTCTCTATCACTTTGTCTTTCTTTCTCACGTTTGCTTTCTCTATTTATTTGTCTTGTTCATCTTTCTTTTTTTTTTTTTTTGAGGCTTCTTTCAACTACTGATCTTTTTTTTTTCTATTTATCTTTTTTTATCTTCTTCTTCTTCTTCTTCTTCTCTCTCTCTCTCTCTCTCTCTCTCTCTCTCTCTCTTACTATCTCGGAACGGATTCTAGAATAAATAGACTATATCTACCATAGTAGGATAAGACCTTTAAGTATAACACTACATTTTATACGCTGCTGAGGCTCCATTTCTTTAATTCTGGCGAAATTGGAGTCCCTCCTTCATTGCTATTAATCCTAGAAAGGTAGTACGTATTAGGGTTTGATTTATGGGTCCAATATATCTGTTTAAGAATTATTTGTATTTGATATATTTGATGCTATTTAACGGTCAATGGAGTCCTCGTGGTGCAGTGGCTAAAATTCTTCAGCGAGACATTGTAGTAAGCGGGGTCAAACTTCAGTCGAACTATTATGTTCACTTTCAGACAAATACTCTTGTAAAAAGAGTGAACCCACTTATCCCTCGAGGAATAGGCTGAATAGTACCCTTATTGTTCTTCTACGAGGATGAATTTGGCTGTAAATACCCCGAAAAGGTTGATATGCCATTAAAACAAATAAAAGCAAATTAACCCAAAATAGTACAAATTATTCATATAAAGAATAGTTTCGGTTTCTTAAGATAATTGTATTTCAACCTTCGTGGGTTATTTAATGCCAAATCCATCCTTGTAGAAGAACTGTAGTGGTACTATTTAATCCATAACTGGTGAGAATGGGGCGGTTCATGCCTTTCCTAATGGTGTTTGTCCGAAACTAAATGTAATAGCGTGACTGAATGTTAAACCCGATTACTACGATATCGCAGACAAGCACACTAGTCACTTCGCTACGAGGACTCCCTCAATAGCTAGTTGAAGCGATAATTGTTTACTAAGAATATTAATATTAGTTATAGGAAACCATATATTTGATTGCAAACTATTGTTGATAGATACGTCAATCTATATAACGGTGTGCAAACAAGTAATCATTAATTATTAGGAATAGTAACTGAAAACAATAAAATTGCGCCTAAATTTTAGATTAGAATACTTGATACCATATAATCGTTCTAATAGATCGTTATAGTCGTTAAATGAAAATGTTGAATAAAAATATTTAATGGAGTTGGGGGAAGCCCCCACAAGATAGACTAGTCGAGAGACTATTTAAAGATCCTATCAGTGAACAAGGACGACTAATGTTATTTCCGTTAACTTCAGTCTTGTCAGTCGAGACTGGTAAAGCCCAGGATTCATATTTCACGGCCGAGACTGACATACCTCTTGAGCCTCAGGAGGCCGTCCACCCAGGCTCTTAACCTGTATGGATGGGCTAGGTTTATTGCATAGCACCTGAGGCGCCCTTTTTTAAAGGAATGCCCACCTTAAAAAAGCCTTTTGCTACACTTACGCGTTTGGCTGGGTGCTTGACAAATACCATTACGGCTATTTACATTACCCGGAGTACCAAACTGTGTACTGTATTCTTTCCGGAATCAAATACCTGTTATTGTACATGAGTATTGACTTCACTTATTTCATGACATAACATCTGGCTACGAAGAACTCGAATATTAGAAAATTTTCAGCGAAATACCAACATAGTGGACGACCGAAAAATTCAGTAATTCCCTGTCTGCATAAAAGGTTGACCTTCTTAAAAACAAATAAGAATTTTGATTATTCAGTAATTCTCATTTGCATAAAAAGGTCTTGTGCCACTCTCGAGGGGTGCTTGACAAATACCACTACGGTTATTTCATTAACTTTAGTCTTATCGTTGGAGGCCACCTCACATGTGTGCCGGGGAAGTCCAACATTCGTGTCTCGCCGGTGAGACTGACATACACGTCCAACCTCAAAAGGATGTCCCCACTGGCTCTAACCCTCTCCGGGTAGGCTAAGTTTATCGCCTGGTGTCTGAGGCGAATCTTTTTAGGGGAATGCTGACGGAACCTGAGACATTTTGGGAATGCCGGGCGGGTCTGTGCTACGGCCCTGCGCTCCGACCTGCCTTTAAAAAGGCATTTAGCCACACTTGCACGTTTGATAAGGTGATTGACAAATACCACTATTTATTTCCATTAACTTTAGTTTTGTCGGTCGTCGCTGCCGGGTATTGGTGCTGGGGAAAGCTAGCATTCATGTCAGCCAAATCGAAAAAACCGCTTTAGAAATAATCTTCGCGGTAAAGAATTTCCATAGATTCATTCCTGGAAGAAGCTTTTTGCTCCAAACGGACCACGGATCATCACTGTCGATTTTTGGTTCTAAAAATGGATTCCTACACATACTGTAAGTCGAATTCAGGGATGTGTACAATGCTGTTAAATTATAATTCTAAGATGGAGTTCCTCTTTTTAAAGAGGTTAGAGCATGCGGGTTGGTTATCCATGTTAATCCCTAAATCAAGTGAACCATCTGAGGAAAATATGATAGCAACACTAAGATTAGAAATCTGACACAAAAAGCATGCTTTGCAACACCATACGAGAATTGCCTGTGACAATCAAAAAGATTCGGAACAAAACAAAAATATACAAATATATAACAGATAAAAAGAAACAAATTTTCGACCAACGGTACAAAAAGATTGATCTGGAAAAGGTTTTTCTATTTGTGATGGAATTTTTATGATGGAGTGATGATACCATTGGCCCTGAAAAAAAAGAATATTGAAATACTTCCATACCGGTCATCGTTTGAAGCTATGTTTTTTGGCGGAATATGGACAAAAAAAATAGAAGAAAATGTAAAATCCTACGGAGGTTGTGCGATTGCAACAAAGGTACCACCACTGAAATTTACCCCGTGGCCAAATATAGACAGACCTTGGTCAAGGCTGCACATAGATTTTGCCGGTTCAATGAAGGGACAACATTATCTAATAGTGACTGACAGTTTCTCGAATCAGCCAGAGGTGATGAAATGAAAAAATCCAATATGCAGTGGTACAATTAGATTTTTGTATGAACTCTTCAATATGTTTAGTATTCTTGATACAATTGTGTCGGATTATTGGACACAATTCACGACAAAAGTTCTTAGATTTTTATGCAGCCTTTTTGATTGTACACATATTTACTGTACCATATCATCCACAATATAATGGACTGCCAAAAAGTTTTTTAGACACTTTCAAGCGAGCATTAAAAAAGGCGAACGGAAACGAATCCGTGGACGATAACCCACAATTTTCAAGGGTATACTGTGTGAGATCGAACCCAATTACTAATTCAGGATTGTCACCACTGGATTGAATGGTCGCCAGAGAAATACAATCTGTTTTCGATAAACTGTTACCAAAAGAAAATTTTTAAAAAGCAATACAGAAAAAATAAATGCAAATTCCTATTTACCAGGAGAAAATTGTTTCAACAAGTACAGCTACGGGAAAGAAATCTGGATGACTGGTGTCATTGATGAACATATTGGGAGATAAATGAATGTAATTAAAGACCCAAAAAGACTATTTAGAGACATCACAACTAGATCAGGAAAAGGTACTTGGAGGATATAAGTATCCAGAAGGAAGAACAAATGGAGGTTATTTATGACTTATTCACTGTACCGATGCCTTCAGTTGCCTCAGAGGAAAAACGTTCATGTAAACAGAAAAGGAAGTTTTCAGGGACTATGGAGATAAACCCGAAAAAAATACAACTTCTACAGGAAGTAGTCAATTCAAAAAAGGAGAATGATGTGGAGCCACTGGAACCCACCAAAATTATAGACTAGTCCAAAGACGATTTAAAGACTATCTGTAAACAAATACGATTAAGTTTATTTAAATTAACTTGTAGGTCGAGGCCGCCTGACATACGTGCTGGGGAAACCTAGCATGTGTGCCAGGTGGCTGACACCGACACTTCTTTGTGCATCAGTTGGTGGATCCTCAGGCTCACACCAGCTTTAGCAGGAGTCGGTTTATCGCCTGGGACCTGATGCGCCTCTTTTTAGGGAAATTCAACAGAGTTCAGGGTATTCGTGGAGCTGCTCGACGTGTCTGGGCTCAGGCATTGTCCTGACTCTCACGTTAAAAAGGCCTTGTGTCACGCTTTAGTATCGTGATATGCTAATCAAATGCCACTAAGTTTATTTACTTTGGTCAGCTCACCAAACTGTCTGCCCTATTCTCTCCAGGATAAAATACTTATTATTTTACAGGTGTGACGACGTTATTTATTTCACGACACAACAAAATGATCGCATTGGAACGTGAATATAAATTGTTCTGATTGGAATCAAACATTAAAAATAAATCAAATTTCGATATTTAATAATCTTGCTGATAAATGGTATATTCACAAACCAGAATCTGTTCCAGAAAAAAATTTAATGAAATTGTCTTGGACTTTATAGATACGAACCCACCACAAAATTACAATCAGAATAACAGGCTAAGGGCTAAGTGACAACAAAAAAAAAAAGAATCTATCATCAAGTGGATTTTGCCGTTACTTCGGATCATCGAGAGATAATCGAAGAAAGCGAAAAATTAGACAAATACGTGTATCTTGAGAAAAATCTTAAAACGCTGTGGAATATTAAGGTGACTGTGATATTTAGAGTAATTGAAACACTTGAAACGGTTAAAAAAGAAAACAACTGATCAAAGGAAGAATAGAGACCAGTCAGAACACAGCAGGGTTAGGATCAAGTAGAATACTTAGAAGAGTCCTGGAGAACTGAGGAAACTTGAGGTCACACAGACTTCAGCGAAAAACCACCTGTTAAAATTAGAGTTAAAAACTCACATGAAATGAAAATAATAATTTATTTAATTTCATTATCACTTTAGGCAGACAAGCTCATTGGTGCTTAACGTCGTTGATCTGACGGAAACCGATGTGTTCAACGTGTTTTGAACGCAAGTAATAAGCAATCAACATACAGACAATCAGAGAAAATTAAATGCCAAATGTCATATTTATTGCTCGTTGACATTTTATTTGCTGAACATTCTTGATTCCATCTTCTCAAATAAGGAACTAGATCATCACGAGGAATTTGACGAGTTTAAGCTTTCTCTCGACACATGCAAACGTTCTCATTCTATTTAATAACAGCTGTCAGATCCTTTTCGGTTAATGCATTAATAGAAAAGATGTGAATGTCATTGTTAATCATATATTAACCTACAATGATACCCCTCGGGAAAAAAAACGAATTGTTTTATACAGCAGATTATCAGAGTATAGTATCAGCACGCGTAGGTATCACTTGCTTCTCTAAAAATTGTGACATATATATATATATATATATATATATATATATATATATATAAAATACTTTTTATTTTACATTTGTAACTACGTTACTTATACATATGAAATTTTGCAAAGCTCATATATACATATATATATATATATGAGCTTTGCAAAATTTTATATATATAAGTAACGTCATTATATATATATATATATATATATATATATATGAGATTTGCAAAATTATATATATATAAGTAACGTCGTTACATATGTAAAATAAAAAGTATTTTATATATATATATATATATATATACTTTTTATTTTGCATTTGTAACGACGTTACTTATGAATATAAAATTTTGTAAATCTCATATATATATATATATATATATATATATATATATATATATTAGATTTGCAAAATTTTTACCGAAAACACAATATTAAAGCCACAAAATAACAAGCATACATTCCAGAAACTCCATGTGCTCCATATCAGAAAGAAACAACCTAAACTTAATAGAATCAATTTCAAATCCAGTACTAATGTACTTAAATGGTTTTAGCTACTGCTGCTTCTTATAGAAGCAAATTTTAAAATAAACGCTACAGAAACACATGAGTATAAATAATAAATGCTCAACACTTAGTAAGTACTAATATAACTGCAAAGGTCACTTCGCGTTTGCAATATACATACCCCTGAAGATGGCCCAAATTGGGGAAAATTTTTGGTAAACAAATTAATTATGGGAGGTTTATAAACTCTTTTCCTCCGGATACCATAAAATCAATGCCGCGACACGAAAGGATAAATACAAAAATTTTTTGACAAAGGATATCCGTTCTGTTTAATGAAATATATATATGTGTGTGTGTATATATATCTGTGTTTTATGTGTCTGTGTGTGCGCACGCGCGTGTAGTGACGTAAACAAATTTTATAAAAACGTTTTTCTTAAATCATTATTTGTTGGTTAGGTTTTTTGTGTTTTATTGCTTACTAACTCCTTTCGGCCATTTAATGCTATATATATATATATATATATATATATATATATATATATAAATATATATACGTGGTGCATTCAATAGGTTTCCAGACTTTTTTTTGTACAGGCATTTAAACTTGTCGTAGACTCTTGAAAATTCACTATGTTATTGCTATACATATTATGAGACTGCTGGCCAATTTTTATGATTTTAGATTCAAATGAACAGCTACAGCAACAATTGGAATACACCATACTAAAGCCTGAATGTCACAGCTGGTGAATTTTAAAAATGCAATCTAACACTTTAGAAGAACGATATGCAATAAAATTATGTTTTAAACTTGAAAAAATGGCACAGAAACGTATGGAATTCTTCAGGCTGCTTTTCGACCATCTTGCATGAATCGAGCATTAGTTTTTGAGTGGCATAAGAGATTCAAAGAGGGCAGGGAGTCTGGGAGTGATGATGAGAGGTGTGGGAGGAGTAAGGAAGTCAATACATCAGAGTTGATTGGTCAAAGGGTTAGGTTTAGGGTTAGGGTTACTACGTTGAGGTTTTAAGGGAGTTCAGGAAGAGATTCCATTGGAAGAGGCCAGCACTCTTCAAATCGGGTCAGTGGCATTTCCACCAGGACAATGCACCAGTCCACAACTCCATCCTTGTCACAGACTATTTGACCAAGATGGTTATCAAGATAGTTCCTCGCCCCCCGTATAGTCCAGACCTTGCTTCCTGTGACTTTTGGTTGTTCCCTAAGCTCAGAGGCTGTCGTTATGAGAGAATTGAGGAGATGAAAAAGGCTGTGACGAAGGTCATTGACACGGTCACACAAGAGGATTTTCATGGAGCCTTCCAGAAGTTGTTAGAACGGTACAACAAGTGCATTGCAGCCAGAGGAGATTACTTCGAAGTGGACTAGAGTTTCATGTGTGTACCATCTATAAAAGTGCCCATACGAAAAAAGTCTAGAAACTTATTTAATGATCCTTGTATATATATGTATATATATGTATGTGTATGAGGCTCAAAAACCAAAAGAGTTCATAAGCCATGAAACACTAATATATATATATATATATATATATATATATATATATATATATATATACGAGTATAAAACATATATATATAATGCTAAATATATACACACACACACACACACACACATATATATATATATACATATATATGATATAGTATATATGATATGGGATAAACTATGGTGTTTATTTATACAGGGGTTCTTTCATTGTGAACATTTCTGTCATAACAATGTGAAATTAACCACAGGTTTTCTCACAAACGTCTTCATGACATTTATGACAGTCGAAAAACTCTGATGTTATACGAGTAAGTTCCGCTTGCTCTCATAATGAAATTTCTGTTTTATCGGAGGTAAAATTAGGGCGCCTGCAGTGGTGTAATATTCAGAGAGCTAGATTGGCAGGCCTTCATTAGTGAGTTTGATTCGCACAGGATACTCCATATTTATGGCTTTGGGTCAAACTAAGCTAAGCGTAATAGTTGTAAAATCCAGTTAGATATACATAATTTTTTTCTAATCGTTTGTATGTTTATATTGAGAAAAAACGTGATTATCTTACCACGACTCTTGTTGCTATACTAAAATTTCTCCTTATTCTGTTGTAAGATTGGATTCCGAGAACGATAGTTTTTCTGAACAGTTCTCATCTCAGTCAAAAGAAAATAATCTAGAGACATAAGACATAGTAAAAGCTGAAACCATTTCTCTGTGAGTTAACAAATAAGTTTTAACTTATTTAGAAATAGTCACCTATAAACCATTCGCTTACAAACCATATATATATATATATATATATATATGTATGTGTGTGTGTGTGTGTGTGTGTGTGTGTGTGTGTGTGTGTGAAGAGGATTTGGCATTAAATAAACCACAAGGGGTTATATGCCATAAAACTCCAACCAGTCAAAAAAGATTTAAGAAAAACGTTTTTATAAGAATTTGCTCGCCCCAATATATATTTATGTGTCACTGTGTTAAAATAACTAAGTGATATCAATGTGTACAAATACTACACTCTGATCATCGACAGGATAAAAAAAATCCAGTTATTTCTGGCTGGAATCATTCAGGGTTGATATATGATTAAGAATGACTTTCACATCTTTTCTATTAATGCATTAACCGAAAAGGAACTGACAGCTGTTATTAAATAGAATGAGAACGTTTGCATGTGTCGAGGGAAAGCTTAAGACTTGTCCAATTTCTCTTGATGATCTAGTTCCTTATTTGAGAAGATGGAATCAAGAATGTTCAGCAAATAAAATGTCAATGAGCAAAAAATAAGACATTTGGCATTTAATTTTCTTTGATTGTCTGTATGTTGATTGCTTATTACTTGCGTTCAAAACACGTTGAACACATCGGTTTCCGTCAGATCAACGACGTTAAGCACCAATGAGCTTGTTTGGTTCTGAAGTGGGTAACCACTTTGGAATATGAGACATTATAATAAAACTGAGACCCATGTGCCAACAAGAGCATAATAAACAACAACATGAGACTTGTCAGCAAGACTAAGCAAAAGACAAATAGAAACGTTCGAGCGAATTGCAACTACCAAATCACCTGGCTTTGTGGGGGGAGACTTGGAAATGGATTTTTTAAGAGAAATTATTACGGAAACTCGGGTTCTGCTTCCAGGATTTGTTTGAAATAGCATGCAGAATTCTTCTGTAGTCCCGGTCAAGACTTTTTTTCCAAACATTTCGATAGAGTCTTAGTGGTGCCATCATATAGTAATACTAATCTGCTTGGAAGAATTCCTTTTTTTATTTTATCAAATGAGATTTTTCATACGGTTGATAACCTGAGAATAGCAGTCGATAATCTTTTAATGTGTATGTTGACATCACTTTCAGTAGATGAGATATAGCTACCAAGGTATGTGAGCTGGTCTGCTAATTTCAGAGGTTTGCTATTTAACGAGGAGATGACACCACCTTGATTAAAACGTAAGAACTCGACTTAAATCCTGATCTTATTAATATAAAAATATTCACCTTTCACAACAACAGGTAATCTAAATAAAGTCATTCACTTTCTTGGTTGCCCCAAGAACTTTTCAGCTGTCCATCTTCTTTGACTGTCTATAAAGTTTGGTCCTCTCTCTTTCTCTCTCTCTCTCTCTCTCTCTCTCTCTCTCTCTCTCTCTCTCTCTCTCTCTCTCTCTCTGTGTGTTATATCTTTATAACATGATTAAAGGTACTCACGCGATAATAGGTATTTATTCTTGAAATAAATGTACAAATAAGTAAATACAGTATAAAGTGGGTATCTAATTATTATGGATATCTATCCAACACCCCAACATGCTGGAATATGGCACAAGGCTAATTTATTATGGGAGCCTCGCTCAGGTAAAAACCCATGTAGAGGCAGATGTAAAAATTATTGGCCCCATTAGCCTTTCCCTAATGAGGTGCCTAAGGTACCTGGTAATGAACTTGGTCCTGTAAAGCAGGTAAAGCCTGGTGGGGAGGACCCACTGAGGTCAAGGTAGTTTATCAGACACAGCCACCCGACACGAATGCAGAGCTTTCCCGGCACACATGACAAGTGGCAGCATCCAATTACGATGTCCTTCGCAAGTTTCGGCTTGGTTTCTTTAGAGGCTTAGATTAGTCCATTCTTGTGAAAGTGGTTCCACACTCCACAACACACACACACACGCACACACACACACACACACACACACTCTCTCTCTCTCTCTCTCTCTCTCTCTATCTATCTATCTATCTCTATCTCTCTATCTCTCCTTTTCTTAATAGATCCGTCCTTTTCAAGCACCTGCTGTTTAACCATAAAACCCTATCAAAATTAAGGCCCTAATTTACTTCAATAATCTTAATTGTTTTTTCCTTCCTTTCATGAATTGATTCATCGATTTCTCCAGTTATCTGCACAAATAATCTTAAAGAACATTCGATCTCTGCTAATCTTAAAAGTGGCTTGACCTGACGGCTTACCTTCTTTCCTAAGAACGATACACACGAAGGTACGCACGCACATAAGCATGCACATAACTATACGTAAACACAAAGAGACACACAATCAAATAAGAAAACCCACTCAGCCACTCACACACACATGCTGTCATAGACACATTTACATGGGCACACACTTAAACAAACGCACAAAAATACAACTCTCGCAAAGGCATGCGCATTATACAAATACATAGATACATAGATGCACCCCCAGCCAACATGAAACAGACATACACATTAAAAGCACAAAGACGCACACGAGTAGACACACACAACACACACAGGGAAATGTTTCAGTCTGTTTCTTTCTTTTCTTCTGTCTGTCTGCCTTTCGATCTGTCAATTAATTACATTTTCATATCCATTCCTGTACATCAAAACACAAAGACCCACACAAGCAGACACAAAACACACTCAAGGAAATCTTTCTTTCTTTCTTTCTGTCTATTGATCTATCCATTTCTAAAATTTCTACAAACATGCATATCAAACACACAAGGACGCACAGAAACAGACACACAAAGCACACACATATAAATGTGTCAATCCGTTTCTTTCTTTCTTTCTTTCTTTCTGTCCGTCTGGCTGGCTGGCTGGCTAACAATCGAAATTTTTAAAGCTTTCATACCTACACATACATGCCAATAAAAAGACGCACACAAGCGGATACACAAAACACGCCGAGGTAAACAGACAAACAAGCAATTCTATACCCAGAAAATACACGAAGACAAATATGCTCACGTGCTTTCACATACATATATAGAGATATACACACACATGTATGTATATGGACATATAGTATAGTTGGCGAGCATAGTCAAGGGTGATCCAAAGGCTCCCTTTTCAATAGCTACAACACCGAGGTGTAGGGGAGGGCGTAACTTCATTTACCCTTGATACGTAACTTATAATGCTGAGTGTTAAGCAAAGAGGTATCAAGTTATTACTCGACCTGGGATTAAACCCTGGTCTCCTAGGCCATTGGCGAACACAGAAATAAATGCAAATATTCTCTCAGTAACTTATAAGCGTATGTGAATGTAAATCCACAGCCATACTCACGCACACATATTAACACACGCTAATTCCTGTACAAATGCACAAGCCCGCATAGAATACATACACATCCAAATGCGCGTTCAGAATGTTTGGAAAGAGACTTAAAAGGGTGAATGAAACTCCTTTGTCAATGCTGACAAACGAAATCTTTCTCCCTGCGTCATTAAATTGTTTTTCCGTTGGTCTAAACCCAAAATCTCTCTAGATATCGCGTCATATTTCATTAACTTTTACATAAAGATCACTTGTAGCGATTCATAGATAAAAGATCTTTTCTTTCTTTCTTTCTTTCTTTCTTTCTTTCTTTCTTTTGTTTGTTTGTTTAATTTTTCAATCTAGATTTCTACTCTCTTTTAATAGCCACAAAAAAATCAAATCGGGTTCAAACACTAAGCAGAATAACCTTTCTAATCGGTATGCAATTTAATGATAGATTTGATAATTTTAAGACAAAAGATTATCTATCTGTTGCAGTCGTTTCTTTCTTTCTTTCTTTCTACCTATTTTTCAATCCATTTCTCATCTACCTATCTACTTTATTATCAACCAATCTATCAATCCATATATATATATATATATATATATATATATATATATATATATGTGTGTGTGTGTGTGTGTGTGTGTGTGTGTGTGTGTTTTCTATATATATAAAGGAAAGTTGTCGTTTCCTTTTCAATAACTACTACAGGAAGGTGTACGGGAAGGCGCTACTTCATTCCCTAGATAGATAAAAAAAAGTATATTAGTATCTACTTATTTATCTACAAATCAATCTACAGATAGATAGATAGATAGATAGATAGATGAGAAATGGACTGAAAAAGATACATAAATCGATTGATGTTGGCATAGTGGTCCGAGTGTTCGTCAACGGTCTGGGAGACCGGGGTTCGATCCCATGTCGAGTCACTCCAAGGACTCAAAAAAAGTACTTGATGCTACCTTGCTTGACACTCCGCGTTTCAAGGTATGGATCATGGGTAAATGAAGCAATCCAGGGAAAAAAGTAGCAGACTCCCTTACACTTGGTTGTAGTACATATTGAAAAAGGAGCCTCGAATATGGTCAGCCAACTTATATATATATATATATATATATATATATATATATATATGGTGAAATGGTAGATTTTGGTGAATCTGACAAGATGATAAAATAAGCGGAAAAGATGGATAAATTAGACAAAAAGGGTCAAGTAGTAATATTCCATTCTTTACCCTTTGTAAGTGTTTGATTTATCCATCTTTTCCACTTATCTTATTATACACACATATATATATATATATATATATATATATGCGTGTGTGTGTGTGTGTGTACGCGCGCACACACACATGTGCTTTAGTCACTCTCAATTTCTCTACCAAACAATCTAAGTCTGTTTCTCTCTACATATTTATCTATTAGTCCATTATCTATCAATCGATCTGTTTCAATCTTTTTTATTCTTTCTCTCATTTTTACATTTTAAGACTCCATGCGTTGTAGCTTCTCCTAATTCAGATTATGTTAGTGTTTGTTTTAAGTCCTTTGGTTGTCTTTTGCTTATAATCATTTTTCGTTGTGTCCAATATGTTTTTAATTCTATCTCTGTTTTTATGTATATCTAATTTCTTCGATATTTCTGTGAATAGTTCGTGGTTGTTTTTATTGTGTGTTTAAACATATGCTAAGGGTTCTTCGTTGTTGTATTTTTAGGGGTTCGTAGTTCTTCGGGAAGAATTTTTCTGCTTATTAGAATCCCCTCTCTCTTAATGGAGTCGTATATTGCCTCTGTTGGAGGGTTACGTGTTGTTCTTCTGGGCGGATCTAGCGGAGTTTTTTTTAATGAGTATGGTCCAAATCCTACGTGCTAGAGCATAAAGAATGGATTTTATACAGTTTTGGGGGAGATGGCTCTAGAAATGGAGGTATTGTTGGGTGTCGGTGATAAATTTTGTGATAATTTTGCCATTTTACCTTTTAATGAGGATTTCTGAGGATGGTAGTTCTTTAAAATTTTGTTCTGTAGGGTTTCTTTTTTTAGGGTGTAGATCTTCGTAGATATTTAAGCATATCGTTGATATTACCTCATGAGCATTACCAAAAGCAAGAAGCAATCATTTAGGTATCTTTTCCCTGATATAATAAAATCCACTTTTATACTAATGCGGTATTTACCCCTATGATTTCATTGAGATTTTCCGCTGAATATGCAAAGGTTAGGGTGCCATTTTAGTTCTCAGAGAGATTCCTCTGGTTTGGGCGCATTTTTTATAGTCGAATTGGAACGATTGTATATCCAGAATGAAATTTATATCATCAATGATAATTTTTTGGTTGAATATTGTTTCTCTGTATTTTTCTATACAAAACGAGATGTCCTGTTTTCCTCAGTCATGAGGAATATTACCACTCAAGTTAGTAACATCGAAAGATTCCGTGTGTGTATCAGGCTCTGTTTGTTTTTTTTTGTGTTTTTTTTTTTTTTTTTTTGTGGTAAGGAACTTAAAAAGTAAAAGTCATCGCTAATGTAGCTTTTTTATTTTATATAGGAACGAGTGCAGTTGAATGTCTATTAGTTAGTTTGCTGAGTCGGTTGGAAGAACATGCTGTGCCTGCTACTCTAGGTTTAAATTTGAAGTCTGGAATGTCTCTGTATTCTGATTTTTGCGTTTTAATTTCTCTGGAATTGTGAATTTTGAGTAATTCGAAAAATTGCGAATTTTTTGAAAATATTTGATTAGAAGCTCCTTTTTATTTGTTAATATCTCATAGTGTTACGTGCGGAATTTTATAATTTTTGATTCGATCTTCTTGTCTATGGTTGAATTAGTTTATAGTTAGTTTCATACCAAAGTATTTCTTGGATTTTTGTTCTACAATGTTTTTATTTAAAATGACTATTAGGCATTCTTTGTCAGCTTCTTTTATAATACTGTCGTTGTTTAACCGTGTATTTTTAAAGACTTGTCCTTATTTAAATGAGTGGTTCTCATGTGTATTGGTTTTTTTCCTTGTTAATTAACGTTCAAGAACTTAACGAAAAATATGTTTAACTCACTGTTACTAATGTTATTTGGGAAGATATTGAATTTATTTCTTACCAGGGCGTCGTCTGTATTTTCTTTGTTATGAAATTTTACCATCAATTTTAATTTTCGTTCAAATTCCTTGAGGTACCTTTTTAAATTATCCTACATTGTTTTTTAGAGTTCTTGTGGCTGTTTTTTTTTTTCAGGATGTTACTTAGATTGGACTTCTTATTCTGCCTGTATAGCCTAATATATATATATATATATATATATATAGGGTGGGGTGGGTAAATCGTCGCTATTTTAAATTATTGATTTGAAGCATGCGTTATATTTTTCAGCTTCTGTCTTGTGTAAAGAAAACCAGAGTCACATGCCCACTCTCTCAGAAGAAACGTAGCATCATTATGCAATTCACTCCACCAGAAATTTGAAAACGGCATGCCTTACTGCTTGACATCCAAGCAAGAAGCCTCAACACAATGATTTCAGAGTGTTTTGATGTTAGTGTGAGTGTAGATTCATATTTATATGGGGGAAACCAAAACACTCAGTCTACATAATGGTGTTTGGTATTGTCATTAATAATGGAGACGTTATGCTTCCATTCATCTTCCCACATCGCCTCACACTCAACGCAGAGGTCTACATAAAGCGGCTGGAAGAGGCAGTGCTGCCGTTGACTGAGAATATGGCTGCTAGAAAATCATGCATCTGGCAACAGGACACTGCGCCATGCCACAAAAGCAAGAGAACTAAATGTTCATTGTCAGAAAATTTCTGTTACCACATCTCCCACAAACATCTGACCGCCTAACTCCCCAGATTGCGATCCCCTTGATAATGTTTGGGGCAAGGTTGAACAAGGGACAAAAAAAATCCTTGTAACACTGAAGATGAAATGAAGGCAAGAATAAAGGCAGCATTTACCCGTTTAAACAAGATGATAGTTGGAAAGGCTTGCAGGAGATACCGAACTTGTCTGGAAGCCGAGGTTGAAGCCTATAGAGATTGTTTTCATTCGATTTAATCTGTTGTATTTCAAGATATCTTCATGCCATTTTCGTAAATACATCTGATAACATGAGATGTCAATATTATTTTCATTTTTGCATTAGCTAGACGACACTTTATCCACTCTACCCAATCTTACTAAAAATATCATTATTTTCATGTAACCAAAAACTATCAAAAACAGTACATCATTGTGAGAGACTTTTAGCGAGAGGCTAAAAATTTTCTAACTTAAAGAATAAATCAATTTCCGTGTCAATTCTCCCTGAATAATAATATTATGGGGTCTGAGTCCTCACTGAAGGTCGTTTTCTTTTTCTTTTTCTTTTTCTTTTTTTTTTTTTTTTTTTGGATACCCAAATTCTTGGAATCACTGAGATAACAATGAAATGATATTTAAAATTATTCACTCTTTCTAAATCGAGCGACATTACAAGAGAAACCAAACGAGCTCTTGGGTTGCCTTCGAAATGTTTAGAATAATCCGTCTTGAATACGATGAAATTATCGAGCTTTCTCGTGAATATGTTGGAAAGACTAAGGTTTCTTAGCTAAGCAGCTATTTAATGAGTTCCTTTCGACGCTGATTAAAGGCAAAATGCTTACCTCCCCTTGATGCCTCATTGTTTGTCACAGTGGCGCCATGTTGCCGACTTAATATGAAAACTTCCATTCTCCTTATTTAACAGCAACTCCCTAAATTCCTAACGTCTTGTCTAAGCTAATTCCACTTAATTGATTCAATGGCTCAGACAACACATCTTTCCGGTATTATTCGGCTTCATCTTCAATTCAGACTATCAACACTTACACCTAACTAAAATGTCTATGATAACGTAACCGTGCACAAGATGGGCTTGGTTCTATAATTATTAGAAAGATGTTGACGCTAATATTTTCCTCACATAAAGAACTTGGAAGGCTTTCTTTTTTCTTTGTTTTTTATTCTTTTTCGTTTTTCTTTTTTTTTTTTTTTAGAGTAATATTAAAAAACAAAAATAAAATTTTCCCTTGAATGTTTAGAAGCGTTTTCAACTAATTTTAAAGTTGTTATAGAATTACATTCTGGAGATACATACGTATAGTAATGAACCTTTTGGAATATATGATATAATGCCTTTGTCTGGATTTCAGAATGAAAACAAGGGGACTATTTTTTTTGTGCGGAAGATTTTCTGCTTTGATTTCATTATCCTGGTTTGGCTTTATTAATGCCAAATCAACCTGCTTAGGTTTTTTAATGCCAAAGCGATTCTTCTAGTGGATGTAATAGCACGACTGGAGTTCGAACATACTAAATACGATTCGGCAAGCCAACACTTTAGCCATTACACCACGTAGATACGCCATTTATTTGTTTTGTTTAGCAGAATTGAATATTTATTTATGGTTTAGTAATATTTCTGATGTGGCAATGAATTTGAGTATTGCTGTTATATATTTCGGGGTATGACAATCTTATACACGTTATTTTGACCTGTCGACAAGAAAATTAGTTTAAAAAATACAGTACAAGGTTTATCAAAATTTGGGAATTTTTAAAAACTTGTCAAATTTTAGAAATTTTCTCTTATTTCAATGTTGCTGCTTCAGGTATATCAGAAATAGAGAGATTTATTTGAATTTTTTAATGAAATATTAATGACTATTTAAATTTTCTAAAATTATTAAATCGATTTTATTGATTGAATCACGTACGGGGAGACCTAGTAAAGTTTTTTTTCGTGTACGCTTCTTTTTAAGCAATAAATGCCTTTGTTCGATTAACAAAGTTCTCAGAAAACTCACAAATAAGTTTAATGAAATTGGTTAGAAAGCTTGAATATATAAGTTAATTTTTATTGATGATCGTGGTATTCTTTGCATTTAAGACAGAGTACGTTTGTTTTAAACGAAAAGAAGCCGTTTCCACCCTAAGTGAAAGGCCAGTTCACATACATCGGTAGCAACATCCCATCTGCTGAAAGTGATGTCAATATACGCCTTTCAAAGACGTGGACTGCTATCATTACTTTATCGATCGTATGGATGTTTGATCGATCCGATAAAATAAAACGGGATTTCATCCAAACTGAAGCTGTGTTAGTACTACTGTATGGATTAACTACATGCATGCAAACAAAATGCACGAGAACTACACAAGAATGCTATGAACTATTTTGAACAAAATCCTGAAGTAACGTCTATCCAAAAAAAGAAACTGTACGGCCACTTACCTCCCATCTCGAAAATTCTCCAACTAAGACGAACAAGACATGCGGAATACCTCTAGAGAAGCAAGAACAAGCTCGTAAATGACATTCTACTATGGACCCCTACACATGGACGTGCCAGCAATAATTTATTTACGTCAGCTGGCACTGGCTGTAGTTTGGAAGACCTGCCGAGAGCGATGGATGATAGGGACGGATGGAGTGAGAGAGAATCAGATAAATTTGTGAAGTAGTTACAAGTACTGCTATTTAATACTAATTATTCTATTCAACACAATTTTTTCACTGTCAAGTGGTTCCAATATGTAATATTGATAATTCAATCTAGGAACATAGTTAAAGAGTTTCAAGTATTGTCATTTAACACTAATAATTCTATTCAACATTACTAATTTGTTTCAACACTGTTAAACAGTTCCAAGTATTGTTGTGTATCACTAACAATTCAACTAGACATCAGTCATTTGTTTGTATACAGATGATGAAACAGTTCTATTTCTAACAATTCAATTTATCATGTCATTTGACCCATATATTGTACCCTATCAGGTGCTACCACTTCGGGTCAGAATGGACTTGGGAGCAATGACAATGAAAGGGTACTCCACATTCCTCAAATATTCATGACGAGAGCTTTGCCATAAGATGGTTTACTTTCATATCCAAGGCAGTCGTTGGAGGTGAGGGTCTTACGTCTCTGTAGAGATGCAGTCGGTATATTCTACAGTCCCTATAGGGTTTTGAAGGTAATTTATGATATTGTTTTCTATCTGACTCCATATTATGTTATTCTATTCTTACCCCACGTTATCTTGCTGGTTTAACTTCTCGGATATGAAGGCTGTAAAGGAATTGTATGAAAGAATAAGATAGTAAAAGATAGGAGACAAAGGTATCTTTTATATTTTGCCTTTATTTCTGGGTTCAACAACCATTCAGTGGGTGAGGAAATTCTTCTTGAATACACATAAAATAGTTGAATCTCCCAGTCAATGTGTTAAAATGTGTTTGTCGTTTCTTGGGTATATATGTCCCAATTTGGTATTTAAAGCGTTGACATCGTGCTAGATGCTTTTGGGAGATATGTCTAAATCCGGCGTTTTTAGTCGTATTCCTTGAGTCCATTGTATGGTGTCTTAATTGTGATTCTGACGAGTTCATTATTTGGTTGGTTTATTGGGTTTTATGGCACGTCAACCTTTGTAGGTTATTTAACGCCAAATCCATTTTTATGTAAATCTGTTCTTTTTAAAACAATTCAGTTTAGCATAAGTACACAGTTTAATGGTCAAAAACATTTCTATTTCAAACTATTCAAGCAGTTATATGTAACAATTCAGTTAAGTGTAAATACAGTTTTAATGTCGAAAAACAGTTCTATATAAAATAATTCAGTTAAGCATAAGCCCGCAGTTTAAATGTAAGTACGGTTTAATTGTCAAAACATTTTTTATTCTAGCTATTCAGTTTATTCAAACAGTTTAGCATTAGTATGCTGTTAGTTCTATTTAACCCATAGATAGGGCCCTATCAGGTGCTACCACTCCGGCCCAGAGTGGACCTGGGAGCGATGGCAATGAAGGGGTACTCCGCATTCCCCAAAGCGCCAGCACTGCTGGAACCTCACCATCAGATTGTTTAATGTCATATCCAGGACACTCGTTCGGGAGGAGGTCTTACCCATCTGCAGAGGTGCAGTCAGTGTATTCTACAGCCCCAGCCGACTGGGCAATACACAGTGTTAAATGTCAAACAGTTTTATTTCAGATAATTCAGTTTAGCATAAGTACACACACAGTAGACGTCAAAAGAGTTCTATTTAGAGCAATTTAGTTCAGCACTAGTACGAAGTTCCAATGTCAAAACAGTTCCATTTTAAACAATTCAGTTTAGCATAAATACGCAGTTTAAATGCAAAAATCAGTATAGTGAAGGAAGCACGGTTTAGTTCTATTTAACCCATAGATAGGACCCAATCAGGTGCTACCACTCCGGGCCAGAGTGGACCTGGGAGCGATGGCAATGAAGGGGTACTCCGCATTCCCCAAAGTTCCAGCATTACTGGACCCTCACCATCAGATTGTTTAGTGTCATAAACAGGACACTCGTTGGGGGGGGGTCTTACCCCTCTTCAGAGAAGTAGTCGGTGTATTCTACAGCCCCAGCCGACTGGGAAAACATCATTTGGTGTTTTTAGTCGTGGGTCGTTAGTAAAAGAGGCGGCTGCTACTAGTGGAAAGAGACGGACGCATGGTGCCTTCCACCAGTTGCAAGAAAGATTTTGGTGTTGTCACTCTGCTGGTCACTGCTGAAAGGGGTCGAGATTCTTTCTTTTGTCGGGACGGTTCCTTTTCTTTGCACATGCGTCGCCTCTCTTCCTGTCTGGGGCTTCTGGGAGTTTCTGCATATTTTTGATAATTTTGTTTAATTTAATTTAATTTTTTAAATTTTTTATTCTCTACACCCCAACCAAATCGACTGGAAGATGGTTGAATACATTTTGATTAGGCAAGGTCATTTAGGTCTGAAAGCGTGGAGTCCATGGTGGTGCTTCAAGCTATAAAGGCAAATCGGATGATTATTACTCGGTTAGTATCAGGCGACCTCAGCATCTCACGGTAATTCATGACTTCACAAAAAAAAATACGGAGCTGTTAAATTGTACCTCGCCTCACTAAAATATTACAAAACTTTTGACTCACCATAGTAACATCTTTTAAGATATATTAGGGATTTTTACAACAAAATATCCAGATGTGTTGGGCATTTTTTTTAATCAACACTTCGAAATTCTTTGGAAAAAGTTTAGAAGTCTCATAAAGCAAGACTTTCTGTTCTGTGGGCCAGTGTTAACCGTCTCCGGACCACTTCCTGAAATCTTTTTTCATCTAAAAAAAAAAACAAAAAACACGGCCTTAGATCTACTCAAAACAAAAGAAATGTTCACTATCGAGTTATTTTCTGCGAATCAAACCCTGAAATCATATTATGGTCAGAGGAAAAAGACGGGACAAGGGTTAACAAATATACAGCGACATTTAAAGGGAAAATATATTTTATGTTTTATTTTCGATAGTCAGAACTGACTAATGGATAATCTTTAGGAAAAGTAAGTGCTAAAGGCGAAAGAAGACAGAAGTAATTGTCTCAGGTAAAAAAAAAATAGAAAGGAATAACAGACAGACTGATAAATATCACGGGTATTTTAGATTGAAAAATAAAGAAGTCGTATCCTCTTTCTGTCCATAAAGGGAAAATTACATTACAAATGAACAACATGACAAAAAAAATCTGGATTAGATATCAGGTTATTTGGTTTAATGGTATATCCATGTTTACCCAACCCCTCCGCTCGGGCAGGATATGACACAAGGTTAATTTTTAAGAAGAGTTAAACAGGTTTGAATTCAGAGTTTTCCTTCTCTTAGACTAGTTGCCTCACCAAGGCTGAAGAACCCAGTTTGCCCTACTATTTACCCATAGCTGGAGGGAGAATAATTGGATTCATACCTTTCCTAAGATTATTAGTGCTTTGTGAAATGCTATCAGTCTCGTCTAGGATTTGAACTCTTGTCGCCGTGTCCATTTCCTACGACGATAACCATTACACCACAGTTTAATGGTATATCAACCCTTGTGGGTTATTTAATAGCAAATCCTGTTTATATATATATATATATAAACAGGATTTGGTATTAAATAACCTACAAGGGTTGATTATATATTGTGACGGCAAATTGACTAAAATCCCAAAACGGGACTTCATTTTTGCACGTGTGAAGACGGGGCAGGTTGGCACTTGATCCCCTATAGAATAAGTCCTCGTTCAGAGTTTTTCTCTCAGGCATATAAGACCTGGCATATTACGTGAGGGATCAATTTTTAGAGCCAGACTGACCGCCGCTGGCAAGAGGTTCCAAATTTCACACTATAACACACCCACCAGGCCGCTAAACTTCCTTCTCCGAGACAATGGAAGAATATGGACCTATAGGCTTTAGTCGTAATAATATTATATTGTAGTAGTCGGCAACTCCGGTTTCCCGTGTGATATTTTAGGAATTAATAAAACAATTCTAAGCAAGATAACATAAGGCGAATAGAAGCTAAAAAGGAAATGTGACAACAACAAATTCGTAGTAGAACGGCAAAGAACAACATAGACCACATGGTAACATAAAAATACATGAATTCCTTTACTACAGTTATATACACTTTCAAAGTGTCAAAACATAATAATTGGACAGTCCACGAATAGAAATGTCTTTTCTTGACTTTTGTCTTTTTTCAAATTGAGAGAGAGAGAGAGTGGTATGCAAAGTTTGGGTATAAAGGAAAATGGCCCCAAAGTTACTTATCTTATTTTTCTACGGGGTTCCATTGGAGAATCTTTCTTCTTTCACGGGCTAATAGACTTTGTTCTATTTTTTTTACACTGGCTTGAAGAACCTGGGGTCCTTCGTGTCTCAGTAATTCTTTCGTCTTCCACCCGGAGTAAAATGGCTATGGTTCGTCTGTCCGCTACGAACCCTGCTCAAAAACTCATTTTCTTACTATTTACTTCCGCTGAGGGGAGGGAGTCCCCACTTCCGTTTTGGGGTCCCGGCCAATCATTTGGCTTCTCTCTTCTTCCTCTTGGTGTCCGGCGACCTGGGTAAGGTCACCAAGTACCAACATCTGTTTATCCCCGCTGTGACCAACATTCTTCCTTAACGGTCACTTTTTTGACGGCTTGATACTGTCAATTCAAATACGAGGAGTAGTAATTGTATCTCCCTTCTCCCAGTGGGATATCGCGTGACAATATGTATATATGTTGTAAAAGAATACTTTGTAAATAACGATTTTTAAACGAATTAGAGCTCATCTGTTTTCACTAATGTTGGTTGGTTGTTTGGGTTTTATCGTATATCAACCTTTGTATGTTATTTAACGCCAAATCCATTTTCATGCAAATAGTTCTATTTCAAACAATTCAGTTTAGCATGAGTACACAGTTTAATTGTTAAAAACATTTCTATTTCAAGCTATTCAGTTTTGTCAATTCGAATTCAGCTAATTCAGTTTAGTATAAGTATAGATTTTTTTACACTCTGTTAAATGTCAAAACAGTTCTATATCAAAAAGATTCAGTTTAGCATACGTACAGAGTATAATTGTCAAAACATTTCTATTTCAAGCAATTCAGTTTAGTCAAACAGTTCTAATTCAAACGATTCAGTTTAGTTCTATTTACTCCATAGATAGGGCCCAATCAGGTGCTACCATTCCAGACCAATGAAGAGGTGCTCCGCATTCCCCAAAGCTCTAAGTATTACTGGAACCTCACTATCGGATTGTTTACTGTCATATCCTGGACACTCAGTTGGGGTGTCTTGCCCCTCTGCAGAGATGCCGTCGGTGGATTCTACATCCTCAGCCGACTGAGCAATACACAGAGTTAATGTCAAAACAGTTTTATTTTAGATAATTCAGTTTAGCATAAGTACACAGTTTAAATATCAAAACAGTTCTATTTCGAGTAATTGCGTTTAGCTCAAGTACGCAGTTTAAATATCAAAACAGTTCTATTTTAAACAATTCAGTTTAGCATTAATACGCAGTTTAAATGCAAAAAAACAGGAAACTCAAACCACTGTTTAGTTCTATTTAACCCATAGATAGTATCCTTATCAGGTACTACACTCCGGGCCAGAGTGGACCCGGGAGCGATAACAATGAAGGAGTACTCTGTATCCCCAAAGATCCAGCATTACTGGAACGTCAACATCAGATTGTTTAGTGTCATAAACAGGACATTCGTTGGGGAGGGGTCTAACCCCTCTTCAGAGAAGCAGTCGGTCAATTCTACAGCCCCAGCCGACTGGGCAATGTTTGTAAAAAGATAAATGGTTACAAGTATTGCTATCTAATACTAATAAAAAAGTAAAATGAAGTAAAGTAAGTGACTGTAGTCGAGGGCGACCCGAAAGCTCCTTTTTCAATAGCTACTACACTGAGGTGTAGGGAACGGCGCTACTCCTTCCCCTGTATTGCTCCACTTTACCCTTTATACGTACCTGTGTGCTGAGTGTTAAGCAAAGAGGTATCAAGTACCATTTTTTAAGTCTTTGGTATGACTTGACCTGGGATTGAACCCAGGTCTCCCGGGTCATTGGCAAACACTCTACCCACTAGGCCAATGAACCGGTTTAATCAATTGCATATCTGACCCCCAGCCCTCTCGTTCTAGCACTTTTAAGATAAAATAGGGTTGGGCATTTGTTAGCCACAAAAACAATTTTAAGATAACAATCTGGACAATCCCATCCATGCAAAGGCTTGACATGACCAGCCGATTAATAAGGAAGGATGAGGCCTCACCGACAACCTGTATTGCTCCGTAAAGGCTAAAGTGGAGAGTTTCAGGTGACATGACCATTTCGGTTGCCGGGTCACGGACTACCCAGCCAGCAGGATCCCATCCTCAAGCAAACGGGTCGCCACCTACGGCCAAGATGAGGCCTTGTTGTAAGGGTCTTACTCCTCTACCGAGGTGTAGTCGGTGTATTGTATCCAACAGGGTGGACGATATTCCTAAAGAGATGCAAAAAGAATATTTAGATATTGGTGTTAGGTACTAATTAGTGTTAGGTAGAAAATGGAGAAGAATATAAAAATATGGATAGAAAACTTTGTGCATGAAAATGTCCGTTCTTTTTTTTTTTTTTTTTTGGTGGGGAACGTCTCTCCAGAAATGAGAGAGGAATAGGTTTGAAATTTTGCACAAGACTAATGGCATTTCAATCATTATGGGTTATTTGAGGCCAAAGCAATATTTGTAGAAGAACAGCAGTGCCCATAACAGGAGGAAATAAGTGGGTTCATATCTTTCCTAAGAGTATTAGATTAAAGTAAAGTAAAGTTAGCGACCATAGTCGAGGGTGACCCGAAGGCTCCCTTTTCGATAGCTACTACACCAAGGTGTAGGGGAGGGCGCTACTCCATTCCCAGGATTGCTCTACTTTACCCTTGATACGTACCTTGTAATACTGAGTGTTAAGCAAGGTGGTATCAAGTTCCATTTTTAAAGTCTTTGGTATGACTCGACCTGGGATTGAACCCAGGTCTCCCGGGCCATTGGCGAACACTCTAACCGCTGGGCCAATGTCCCGGTGAAATTATTAGATTAAAAGTGAACATAACAGCAGGAGTTCGAATTCGCTTATTTCCAGCTGACCGTTGATAAGAATGATATATTTATCCGATTATCAGGTCAAGATTTGACACAAGATCATTTTTTGCTGAGAACCGCGAACAAGTTGAAACACATGCAAGACCGACACAAAAAAAATGCTTGATTCCGTGGGTATTCCTCTTTCCGGGTGCCAAAGGTGCCAAGGGATAAAAGACCTGCAGAAAAGTATTGTCTGTGGGGATAGCTCCCTAACACCAGGCTGTCAGCATAATAGCACCCACCAAGCGCAAATGCCAAATCAATCATTTACTCGTTTTTTTCTAAACAGTTACTTTTAAAAAGAAAACATACTCAACAAGTTAGAATCCATCGATCCGCCATACTTCTTTAATCTTTACTTATCTCCATCATGCAAAAGATGTCGACTTACGGCCAATTGCCAATATATAATTTTTTGCGACTTTCATTAAAAAAACATGCGAATAACTTAAACTTAGTTTCATTCGGTAAATGAAGATACGAATTTGATTTATGTATTAATGTGTGCATTACAGCAGAAATAGCATAATTTTTCTGATCAAGATGGTGTCATCTACTCATTAAATATGTAGACCAGTTCATATAGCAATATCTCATCCACAAAAAGCAATGTCACTATACACATAAGTAAAGCATGGAATGCTATTCCCAGAAAATCATGAAAATTTGATCTCTGATGAAATAAAATGGGGATTCTTTCAAGCTGTAGCCGTGTCAGTCAGCACTAGTGTATGGTAGCACCACTTGGATTCTAACGAAATGCTTGGAGAAAAAGCTAGATTGAATCTACACGAAAAACCTATCAGATGTTTTGAACAAATCCTGGAAGCACCACTCTACTAAACAGCAATTGTTGGGCCATTTGCCACCCATCTTGCAAGATATCTTGAGCTCGGTAGGTAAAATAAGGACAGACTCATAAGAGACGTTTTCTAATGGGCCCATACATGACAACACATTGTTTACCTACCAGCTCTGTGTGGATACTGGCTGCTGTCTGGAAGATTTGCCAAAAGCTATGGTTGATTGGGACAGGTAGTGAGAGAGAGAGTCATAAGAATCCGAGCTTTTCGATTCACCTTGATAATGGTGATGGTAAGAGTAGAAGGAGGATTAGACAAAAGTATCTTTCAGTAGCTAAAAAAGACTCAAGTATTTTGTTCTGGTTTCTTTTATATGTTGGATGTTCAAAAATTAGTGATAAGAAAGGGCTCTGTATACTTGCAAAAGTTAGAAGAATAACAAATATTCACGGAATTTAATGATTTTTCACATGGCCTGCTTTATACCGGATGTTCTTAAATAAGTAGTAGGTTGGTTTGGTTTTATGGCATATCAACCATTGTAGGTTGTTTAATGCCAAATCGATTTTTATACATATAAACAGTTCTATTTCAAATTATTCAGTTTAGCATAAGTACGCAGTTTAAATGTTAAAAACGGTTATATTTCAAACAATTCAGTTCAGTCAATAAAGTTAGATAGTTCCAAGTATTGCTATGTATCACTAACTGTTCAATTAAACCTCAGTCATATGTTTACACCTAGTTAAATATAAAAACAGTTCTATTTAAAACAATTCAGTTTAGCATAAGCAGACAGTTCAGTTCTATTTGACCCATAGATAGGACCCTATCAGGTGCTCCAACTCCAGGCCAGAGTGGAGCTGGCAGCGATGTCAAAGAAGGGATACTCCGCATTCCCCAAAGCTCCAGCATGGAGCCTCACCATCAGATTGTTTAGTGTTATACCCCGAACACTTCTAGGTGAGAGTCTGCTCTCACTCAGAGATTCAGTTGGTGTATTCTGCAACCGACTCGGCCATAAGAAAGTATTTTTTTTAAATTACTCTTTGTATTTGTAAAATATAGAAGATATAGTTATAAATAGGTTTTCAGATTTTTTTTTTTTATATAGTAATATAATTTTCATATTTCTTTGTCCATAGAATTTTACTTAAAAATATACATCTGAATTATTTCATTTAAGTGTTTTGCCCTTTTTAACCCTAACCCTGCCGAGCATCACAGAGTGCTGTTGCCAATTATTAACAGGTTCTCCGTTTTTGTTCATGTTCGTTTGAATAAAATATTTACTACAAGTATAAAACATTCATGTTCAATTTCATTGTAATATCTCTCTTTTCCAACAAGAAATATCGATCAATATCGAACGTTCAAAATCGATAACCTCTAATAACAGCAGTTTGATTACAATCGATTATATGAAATACATTGTCATACGAGAAAGAAATCAGGAAATCAATTGATAAACTCGAATTAATTGAAAAGTTAATTTTCCTTTCTTCCTTTCTAATTAATCAACATTAATTGTCGATAAGAATGGATATAAAACGTGGAAATTAACAAAACCATCAGGAAAGCAAACTCCAAGTCCCACTGTGATCAATGGAAAGGGTAATACGAGTATGAACTCAAAGAAATAAAAACGTAGGACATAAATCTGATAGAAAAACAAAGAAAATTTTTATTATAGTCTTTAAACAGCCAATGTGGAAAATATAAAGGCTGGAAGGAAGAATAATATATTATGTTAAAAGTTTGTACAATGGTTGATGTCTTATGGGATATCAACCCTTAGGAGTTATTTAATGCCAAATCTTGCAAATATATATATATATATATATATATATATATATATATATATTTGTAAGCGAATAGCTTTTAGATAACTTTATTTTTAAACGACCAGTTAGAGGTCATTTGTTAAATACTTTAAAGTATTCTTCTCAAACACAAATAATTGTATTCGATATTAATCATTTGTGCACAAATTTAAATGGTTTCAAGTATTGTTATTTAACATTAGTAATTCTATTTATCAAATTTTCTTATCTAAAACAATTTGCCCACAGCTGTATGGTTTCAAATAATCAATGATAATAATTCCTTGTAAATGATTGAACAGTTCTATCTGACCCATAATAGGGGCACTAACAGTCACTATTACTCTGGGTCAGAGAGGACCTGGGAGTAATGATAATTAAGGGGTACTCTAGGACTGAAGCCTCACCATTAGATGCATTTTAGTGTCATACCCAAGATACTCGTTCAGTGAGGATCTTACACTTCAGCAGAGGAGCAGTCGGCATCTTCTACAACCTCAACTGACGGGGTGCATTTGTAGAATGGTACCCAAGAAATTATAAGAATAACAAGAAAAGATCTGATAGAGTATGGGGAGATTTTAGCAAAATCAAAGTCATGATTGGCAACGGCAATGTATTCAAAATAGCTGATGACGAATTGTAGTATAATAGTATGAAATATTAAGGAAGACAAGTTAAAATTGACTGGTTGATTAATTTTAACGGCTTATCAACACATATCAACCTTGTGGTTAAGGAATCGCATTCATATTTGAATCTTTCTATTGTTGTTTCTAAAGATGTTTTTATTATACATGGTACTATTTAATCCGGATTTTAGAGAATATCTATAAATACGACACTGGTGCGTACAGGTCTGTGGTGTAATGGTTATCATCTTAGTAAATGGACACGGCGACACGAGTTCAAATCCTCGACGAGGCTGATTGCATTTCATAAAATATTAATATCCTTGGGAATGTTATGAATCATCTTATTCACCTTCTAGCTATGGATAAATAGTAGGGCAGACAGTGTTCTTCAGCCTTTGTTAGGCAACCAGGGTAAAAGAAGGAAAACTCTGAATCCAAAGCTGTTAAACTCCACATAGAAATTGACCTTGTGTCACATCCGACCCCTGCGGAGGTATTGGTAAATTCATATGTAAGTAATTGGATTGAGATTTAATCTACATTTTTTAGATCTCTAGAACTAGGGCCTCACCATCAGATATAGTTTAGTGTCATAGCAGGACACTCTTTTGGGAGGGTTAATCCCTTTTCAAAGGATACAGTCGGCATATTCTACGCTCCACCGACAGATTGATGTTTGCAGTTTAATGATATGACCAGAGCGCGAAGCGTTAAGAGCAACAGAAGATTTGATACAAAATGAGGATATTTATGGATTAAGATATGGAAGAGTCTCGTAAAATTCAGATCGTCATAGTTGGCAAAGACATTTTTCTAACAGTGGACACAAAATGACCGAAAATGAACTGATGCCAAAATAAAATACTTACGGAGACGTGTAAATAGGAAAAAGAAAAGAGAACATTAAAATCTATTGATTTTCATGTTATTTTTCTCGGCTGTTATACTCTTATGTAGGTTAAGTAAGCTCAGTGTAATTACAAGTCATCTACTCAGTTAATTCAATTCATACAACATTGAATTTGTACTTCGTCGCTGGAAAATTATACAACCAAGAACTATTCGAAGATGCTGTATTTTGAAATGACATTCTCACGATGTAACAGGAAACCAACAAAGTGTTCTACTATTATAAGATAATACTGGAGAATTATGGATGCTTTTAGTAATGATGCTTTGGCTCCTGAAACAATGCCTGATGCCATCATATATATATATATATATATATATATATATATATATATATATTGAAGACAACAGGCGAGTTTCATTTTTGTTTCTATCGCCGGAAATGTTTCCTCGAACTATTGCCAAAAGACTCTTTTTTTAATGCTTCTATTCCAACGGCCTCATTTGTAATTATATAATTTTTTCAATGTTTTCTTTGAGTTATTCGAGTTATTTTTATATGAAAGCAATGTGACTTTTTAACACACACACACACACATATATATATCTATATAATATATACACACATGGCGAGAGAGAGAGAGAGAGAGAGAGAGAGAGAGAGAGAGTTGGATATATTATTGTAGTTACTATGTATTAAGTTTTGCCTTATTTCCTTTGTTTTTTGTTGCTTTTTTGTTTTGTTTTATGGCATATCAACCTTTGTTAGTTATTTAATGCCAAGTCCATTTTTATGCAAACAAAGTTCTATTTCAAATAATTCAGTTTAGCATAAGTATAGTTTTTGTTTACACACTGCTAAATGTCAAAACAGTTCTTTTTAAACAATTTAGTTTCGCTCAAGTACTTCATTTAAATGTCAAAACAGTCCTATTTCAAGTGATTCAGTTCAACATAAGTACACAGTTTAGTTCTACTTGACCCATGAATAGGATCCTATTAGGTGCAAACATTTCGGGCAAAAGTGGGCCAGGGAGCAATGGCAATAAAGGAGTACTCCGCATTCCCCAAAGCTCCAGCATTACAAGAACCTCACCATCAGATTGTTTAGTGTCATATCCAGAACACTCATTGGGGGGTTCACTACTCTGCAGAGAAGCAGTCGGTCTATTCTACAGGTGTGGTACGTTTGAGTATACTTTAATTTACAAACAGCTTAAAAATGACTGAGCAATGCCGTATTTGCGTTAGAATAGCACTATATATATATATATATATATATATATATATATATATATATATATATATATATATATAAAAGATATAACGCACGTAACTACGATGAGTGGAGAAAAACATTGAAAACCAATGTAACCCAATGTGAAGAATTTATTCTGAAAGAAAGTCGACATTATAACGTTTCGGTTTCAATAAACTATCATCAGGACTTTGAAAAGATGTTTTCAAGTGTCGTTAGATCAAACATCCATCGGTGATCTAACGACGCTTGATAACAACTTTTCTAAGTCCTGATGATTGTTTATTAAGACTGAAACGTAATAATGTCGACTTTCTTTTAAATTAAATTCTTCACTTGAGATTATTTTGTTTTTCAATATTTTTCTCCACATTTTCAGATTATTAACCGGGACATTGGCCCAGCGGTTAGGGTGTTCGCCAATGGCCCGGGAGACCTGGGTTCAATCCCAGGTCGAGTCATACCAAAGACTTTAAAAATGGAACTTGATACCACCTTGCTTAACACTCAGCATTATAAGGTACGGTTCAAGGGTAAAGTGGAGCAATCTTGGGAATGGAGTAGCGCCCTCCCCTACACCTTGGTGTAGTAGCTATCGAAAAGGGAGCCTTCGGGTCACCCTCGACTATGGTCGCTAACTTTACTTTACTTTCTGCCAGATATAAACAGAGTGGACGCAGATTTCAAAACTGTATTATAACGGTAACTTTTTACGATCTCTTCTCTAAATTTGCAATCCTGTTTTAACTGTTCTAGTATATAGGCAACTAGATGATTATGAGAAGCGTAACCCGATTTATTCCATGTGTTTGCATGTTTTTGCTTTGGGTTTATTGTTGATTTTTGCAAAGCTATGGCTTTTGAAGGATTATGTTCATAGTTTTAAAGATTTCATTAGCTAACATTTTGTCTAGGCTTTCATTTTGTGTGTTTGGACGATGATTTACGCTATTTATTGATTCTCATCTTATGAAGTTGAAGTTCTAGCATCTTGTATATAGGGACAGTCAAAACAAATCACAAAAAGCGTGAAACTGACAGTCACAAGGCAGTGTTGATTTCTATGACCAAACTGTTTTAATCAATTTGTCCACACTGATTAGAAGTTATCCATCTTTCGCTCTCTCACACGAGAATTTTAGTTATACAAAAATAGTGAATAGCAAAAACTTTATTTGATTAATAAGAATAAAAATGGTTCATTTGATTGGTTTGGTTTAGTTTTATGGCATATCAACCGTTGTTTGTTATTTAATTCCAAATCCAGTTTTTACATATATATCAAATATATTTGTAAATACATTTTGTATATGCACACAGTTAAATAATCAAGCAGTTATTTTTCTAACAATTCAATTTAGCATAAGTCACCGAAGTTGAATTATTCCGAGTCTTACTATGTATCTAACAATTCAATATCAGATGTTATTTTTACTCAGTTAAATGATCAAACAGTTCTATTTTTAACAATTCAATTTAGCATAAGTTATTTAGGTGCACACTTTAAATGTCAAAGAGTTCTATTTGACCCATAGATAGGACCCTATCAGATACTATTACTCCGGACCAGAGTGGACCTGGGAGCAATGGCAATGAAGGAGTATTCTGCATTCCTCAAAGCTCCAGGATTACTGGAACCACACCATCAGATTGTTTAGTGTCATATCAAGGACACTCGTTGGAGAAGTCTTACCCCACTGCAGAGATGAAGTCGGTCTATTATACAGCCCCAGCCGACTAAAGCGTGATCCGTTTGAGTATACTTTAATTTAGAAACAGCTTAAATATGAAATTTTATTCCAGTTTTGACAAACAATATTTGTACAGTAATTCGATTGATAAACATTCATCCATATGATTTTCAATTTATTCACAGGCTATACTGGCATTAAAAGAGATCGTTCTTGATTGCTAGTACTATGTAACTCAAAAGAACATTTTATTTTGTGGGAAAATGAGCGCTGATAAGTTTAATAAACGACAATCAAAAATTGGTTTCAGTTTAACAGAAGTTTCTTTCTTTTTTTTTTTAAGAGAAAAAACCTAAATTCTCTCAATTGCAATAAAACTAGTTGATTGGCTTGATAGCTGAAACAATTATGTATTTTCAACTAATACAAGTGATCAGTACTTGAGTCTAAAAAAGAAATACTTAATGCTGATTTACAAGGCTTGACGCTAATGCACTTCGGAAAACTATTTATCTTTACAATGAATACAAAGAACATGCCGAGTTTTTTTTTTAGCTTTGATTAAGCAACCAATATAGAAGGAAAATTCAGAATTCAAACCAGCTTAAAAATTGATCTTATGTCACATCCTACTCGTTGCGTAAGGGTTTGATAAATATATACGAGGTAAGTTGGACTATCTCACCTGTGTGTCTGCTAAAGAATGTTGCGGTTTTGTCTTTAATGAAGGCAAACAACTAAACCTGTTTGTACCTTGTCCCGTTGCTAGTCATTTTCATGATTGATTTAAATAGCATGTCAACTTATCTAGCATTATCCAATACCTCGAAACTAGGGAAAAATTTTTATGTTGCATTTATATTTACATTTTGTTTAGTGGTTTCTTAAATTTTTTTTTTAATTTTTGCATTCAATTGTATGATATAAAGTATTCCTATTAAATATAAATATTTCCACCACCCCGCCACTTGTATCGTTTTAAGTATGCCTATCTAATACTAATAATTCATAAACTTCAGTATGGTTTCAAGTAATCATTTCTGTTTAATAACGATTATTTGTTAATTCAGTTATATGTTTTCAAGTAACTAAAAATAAAATGTGGTGATAGATAGTGAATTGTCATATAATATGCAAATTATCGCAAAAAGAGTATAAAACGAGACACGACTGTATTAGGAGGGTGACCCACAGGGAATTTAGCAAGAAATTGAAATTTGATCATTCGAAGAAGTGGTACATGCACAGCCCGGAATACACCCTGAAAATCAGATACTCAAAATTCTGAGATTTGGAGATATAAATGGATCACCCAAATCTCGACCTGATGACCAGACCAAGCGATAGTCAACAAAAAAAAAATAAATAAATAGAACCTGCCGAAATGTGGGGTTTGGGAAAAGAGAAATAAATATCTAGACGTTGCTAGAGAATTAAAAAGAACTATGAAACATGAAGTTCACGGTGAGGCCAATTGTAACTGGCGCACTTGGAACAATCTTCAAAGGATGGGTGAAAGGAAGGGAAGACGTGGAAATAAGACAAGTGGAGACCATCCTGACTGCAGCATTGTTAAGATTGGCCAGAATACTGAGGAGAGTCCTGGATAGTTGAGGAGACTTGCTATTACTAAAACTCCAGGGGGGAAACAATCAGCTAACGCTGGTGTGATAAACTCAACAGTAGAATAATAATTGATGTCTCTTTAAAAGGAATACAATCATACAAGGTGATATTTGAGAGGAAAGGAACAGTGAACACGTTCGTAGAATAAAGAAAGGGTTTTATTGCAAGAGAGATACAATAATAGACACGGAATAGTGGGACACGCTACTAATCCCTGAAGCGATGACAAGTATAATGCCGTGCTCGCTGTATATATAGTCACTCCACATGAGAGAGTGGGTGTGGGATATTTCATTACAATACCTTCCCTGAGCAAATTTTCCCATAAAAAATTTTGCTTAATAACTCCTCTTTCGGGGATCGAGACAGTCATTTCAATTTTTTTCTTTCTAATACTTTCTCGTCTGATCAATTTTTTTCGCTGCTGGGATTTGTGGTATCATTAGTTTTCGGCGAGCGGGTACTTCCGGCACTGGTGGTGTTGGAGATAGTTCCATCGGTCCAGGTGGAGATATGGGAACTGGTGTTTTGAATGCGTCATATATTCCCTACATTGGCGATTCTTAATCTTTTTGCATGACATGTTTTATATATCTTGGCCTTAACTGATTTCAGTGTCACTAAGATTCGAATCGACTCCCTTTGAGCATGTATATCACTGCCAAGTCTTTTAGTGATTATTCTGTCTTCCCAAAATCTTTTCCACCTCTATAATTTCAGAAGAAAACTGTTTCCTGGTTTGTAAAATTTTGTCGCAAAGTTTTCTTTTACAGCTGTTTTCGTTGGACTAGGCAACTTTCTGTTGAAAACTAACCGAATTTTTCTAGCGCAAATCAGTTCAGCAAGTGAAAGGCTAGAATCTGTATTCGGATTTGGCGTAATTCTGTAAACCGCTAAAAACTTTTGTATACTTCTCACATCAGCGTCCATGCCTTAGTTCTCTCTTAGCGCTCTTTTTAGAGTTTCCACAAATCTCTCCGCTTTTCCCATTTGATATTGGATGTTAAACAGAGGTCGTAATGTGGTCTATGGACAAAGATGTACAGAAATCTTTAAATTCTCTACCGGTAAATTGCGTCCCGTTGTCGCTAACCCATATTTTTGCTCGACTGAAAAGCTCGTTTAATACATCGACAGTATTTGCTGATGTCGGATGTCTACACTTAAATATTTAAGGTCACTTGGAAAAACTGCGCACAATTATAAGATAATGGTGACCATTTAGAGGTCCATCGTAATCGATGTGTAACCTCTTCTACGGAACATCCGTTTTAGGCCACGGCTGAAATTTTTTTATTGGTGATGCTTTTGCTGCAAGTTGACAACCTTTAAACTCTTACCATTTTTTTTTTTTTCAATATTCTGGCCAGTACATAAAGCTACGTATTAATTCTTATCATGCATGAATGTCCTACTTGAAATTCTCAGGATTTTCTCTTGCTGTGAATAGGACATTACCACTATCTGCATATAGTAGTACTTGCTCGCAGATTGAATAAGGTGATACTCTTGATCCTTTTCTGTCAATCAGCCATCCATGTTTCATCATTTACTTAATGAATTCTTTCTCAGCTGCTTTTTTATATCTTCTGGAATCACTGGTAACTCCCGAATTGTATTGCGTAACAATACGGATAATTCCTTTTCCTTCATTAAGGCAGTTATGACTGAATCTTCTAACGGCTCTGAAAATTTGGGGTTCAATCTTGACGAACCATCGGCATGTACAAGCTTTTTCAATGATAGGAATTCCAACAAAGTTGCATTTCAACAAACTAATTCCCCAGCTCTGTAACCTGTTGGCGGTGTGCGTAGGTATGCCCTTTTTGAACCAAAAATTAACAACGGTCACTGATCCGTCTGTAAAGTCAATTTCCTCCCATGGATAAACCTGTGAAATTTCTTAATCTCATAGATTACTGTTTGGCTTTCTTTCCCAATCTGGCTATATTTTTTTCAGCAGGAAGTAAAGTTCTGGACGCATAGGCTATAGGCTTTGTTGTCCCATCTTTAAATTTGTGAAGAATTACCGCACCAATCCCGTAATTGTTAGCGTCTGATGCAACAATTATCTCTTTGGGTCAACGTGAGCTAACGATAAATCTGCTAACAAATAGTTTTTATTTTCTGTAAACCAGCTTCGTATCCCTTCGACCAAATTCATTTTTTACCCTTTTTCAAAAGGTCATTCAATGGAGCTCTAAGATCATGCATTTTGGGAATGTAGATACTATAATAGATGACCAAGCCTAAAAACGCCTGAAGATTAATGACGTTGTTTGGTGATGGCATATTTCTAATAGCTTTGGCCCTTTCCGGGTCAGATTTCTACTGTTTTAGTCTATTATTTGCCCGAAATATTGTATCTGCTTCATAAAGAACTCGCATTTCTCTGAACCTAGCTTGAAGCCATATTCGTCCATCTTTTGGAACACTTTCTTGATATGTTCTGTGTTGTTAGTTGTTTTCATTCCCGAACAGGATGTCATCTAGGTACGCCGTGGCAAATTCTAGTCCAGAAAACAGTATCTTACTTGTTGGAACAAGCTAGATACAATCTTTAGTTCTAAAGGAAGACGATTTAGTTTGAAAAGCTCTTTATGCGTGTTAATCGCTAATACTTTCGAGCTCTCTTCGTCCATTTTTACTCGTAAATATGCTTCAGACAGATCTATCTCACAAACACTTTGACACCATTTAGCTTAGAGAAAATATCTTTCAGTGAGGGGAACGGGTATGTGTAGTCTTTAAGACTGTCATTCAATCCGGTTGAAAAGTCTCCACATACTCGAGACGTTTTGCAAATTTCGGTCGTTTTATTGTTTGGAATCGTTAAATGTTTTTTCTTCGATCCATGTATTGTCTCGCATTACCTTTATCAGTCTTTTGCATACCTCCGTTATTTTCTGTAGTCATTTCAGGGTCCTGTTCTATCACAGTCAAAATTCCATATCTCATGTTTTTATTTTTATCGCTGTAAGTCCCTGGACGAAGATTAAAGATTTAAGCATGTCAATTGAAAGGTCGCCTAATTTAAACAATTCACATTGCCTGTATAAGTCACAACGTCTTCATTCTCTTGTTTTACAATGTTTACCCATTCATATCGATTATGGAACAAACTCTACCTCTCGTCAAGAAATCCTGATAAAATCTTTGTCTCCTCGAACGAGATTTTCTCCAGCTTATTAGTCAAAATTAGGTTCTTATATTTAATGTTCTCTGTGTCTAATTTTTGGAGTAACAGTGATTTTTTTTTTTTTTTTTTTTTTTTTTTTTTTTTTTTTTTTTTTTTTTTTTTCGTCCAACCATTGTTCGCTTCTTTTCGTAAAAATTGTCTCGTATCCACGAAAACCAGTGGGGATGGGTATTCTATGGTCCGGGTCATACTTGAATTCTGATAATGAATTCGATATTCCTTCAGAAGAAAAAAAATCTGGATTCACTTTCTTTTGTCCTAAGTAATACACTTTCACAAAATAATTTGGTATTTTTCGTTTATTGTTTCCGTAAATGTATCAGCTCCTCTTAAAAAGTCTCATGATTTTTCAAGTTATTCCTGTTGTAGCAACCACATGCTAGCGTGTAACGCTTTGGTTAATTCAACAACATGTTCCACTTTTTACTTTTAGAAAAACTATACCCACCAGAAGAAAAATTTAACCACGAAAAAGATGCTTCGTTATCCGACTTTATGCAAAAAGAAAACCTTTAAATTTTCTTTAAAAATAAAAATCACGATGTGTTTTTTTTTTTTTTTTTTTTTAATATAGCCGAAAACAGTATAATAGAACAAAAGACTTGTTCTCAAAGAATGTTCCTGCGAGAATCTTTTTTTCAGGAAAATTGCAATTTTTCGTAATGTAACGACACGAGTTCGAACCCTGAGTTCAGTCAGGCAAAAGACGATTTTTACTTTTCTTTCAGTTAACAGAAAATTGGGAAGAAAAGATTCTTACGGATGTTATTCCTTTTCAAGAAAAAAATACTTCTCGCTTTTTCCAAAGATAGTTCTTCGTGTGTTATGGTAGTGTTACCCACAAAGACTGAAATCTCTTTCGTAGTGTGCTTTCCTTGAGTATTTTCAACGCGAGTGTGTTCAATCCATTAATTACTACAGTTGTACGTCTAACAAACAGTGTTGGAGTATTTCTTGTTACGTGTTTGAATCGAATCATTAGCCGCCACTGATGTGTCCTTAAAAGAGATACAATCACCCAAGGTGGTACTTGAGTGGAAAGGAATAGTCAACACGTTCATAGAAATAAGAAAGGGTTTTATTGCAAGAGAGACACTATAAGACAGCTAAGAAATAGTGAGGCACGCAACTAATCCCCTATGTATATTGACGATATACTTTGGAACAAATCATGTTAAAAAAAAATAGTGTAAAAACGGCTTCTTCTGGGGCGCCAGTGTTGGTGTAGTGGTTAGCAAACCAAACTACCAAACCTACACGAGTGAGTGCGAGTCTCATTGGGTGCTCCATTTCGCCACATCTAAGCAAAAATTTTGTAAAGTAAAAAAAATGGCTTCTTCCTTTCAAATGATAACTTAGAATAAACTCGAATAAAAAAAAAAATAAAAATTCATCTTGGAGGTTGAAGTATGAAATTCTCAAGTGGCAGTGAACATACAAGTAGAAGAGGTTGTGTCCTGGTCGATGAGGCTAAGGTTGTTTTAAACCGTCGCTGTCGCAGCTTTCAAACAAGACTCTTCGCTGGGGAGAACATTATTTTTATTTATTTTTTTAGCAATGAAACGAACCTGTGAATCATTATGAAAGACAATCTATCAAGCAATTGTCATTTAAGAAGGCTAGATTGCTACTTCTGTCTGACTATCTAGTTTCGGTTCTGGCAAATGTGCGTAACATTGGACCAAGCTCAAAGACTCAAGCTCTTTTGATCGCGAAATATCATCTTATCATCACCCACCCCCAAGGTAACAGCTGTTTTGCTCATCAGAACTAGAATCCGTTGCAGTGAGTAGATTGTGACCCATGAGCGGAATGCATGGCCCCGGGGATCGTTTCTTGCAAGTCATGAACAAACGGAGAACATAATATGCTTCTGTGGCCGCAAGAATGGCCAAGAAGTCAACTTCAATGTAAGCATTGAATTGATATGGATTTTTCGGTATCACCCCCCACTACCGACACATGCTTCCTCTATTCCACACAATCCTTCTGCCTCTTCTTCCTTCCAGTCTACTCACTTTTCTCCACCCCTCTCTCTCTATATATATATACATATATATTTCTCATATATATATATATATATATATATATATATATATATATTTCACATACTAAATGCTGTATAACTGTCTGTTTAAAACGTTTATGTTCTTCCAACTTTATTTTTAGCTTTATACCTGGGTGGTCGATTATTATATTATTACTAATTTTGAGAGATGGAATTCTGGGCTTGAATCCTAATCATCGTAGCCTTATTTGAATCCCAACTTGTAGAAAAATATGCGTCCCTCGTTTCTCTAATTTACATTACATTGTATTTATACACTCAAGTGGTACTCTAAAAAACATTTTCTTAAATAAACTAGTTCAGTCGGTTAGGACGACACCGACTGCATCTCTGCAGTGAGATAAGACTTCACCAATGAATTTCCTGGATAGGACAATAAACCATCTGACGGTGAGGTTCAAGTCCTGGATATTTGGGTAATGTGGAGTACCTCTTCAGAAACATTGATCTAAGGTTCTCTCTGACTCGGATGTGGTAGTACTACTTCGGGTCCCATCCATAGATCAAACAGAAATATTTAATCATTAAGTATACTTGAAAACTTTTGACAGTGTATAAACATATGAGCACTGGTTCGTTTTAAAATGTTACCCACTGACGCCTCGTTTACAAATCATATATATATATATATATATATATATATATATATATATAAGTAAATGCTCTATCATAGATATTGAGCACTATTTAACAATACTGCAACATTTGGTCCTCTATTAACTCATCAAGTGAGCTAGCAAGAACCGTAAACCTCTCTCTCTCTCTCTCTCTCTCTATATATATATATATATATATATATATATATATATATAAAGGATTTGGCATTAAATAACCAACAAGGATTTATATGTCATAAAAATATCAAACATCCGGAAATAAACATATACCTCATTCTTCATTTGAGAGATACTTCTAATCCGAGCTCTTAAGTGATAGCCATAGAATTATACAAGCGTAACAGTTGATAAGAAGCAACTGAAATTACATTGGAAGAAAGAGTTGTGCCGTGTTGCATTCCCTCACTAGTGAAGAAAAAATAACCCGGCGATCGTCTTGGGCTGGGTGGTTTGGGAACAGATGACAAAGACTCTATTGAGGGTCTATTTCCCGAAAAGGGTCCGTGATAGACGTGACTCAGTGACTAATGATTAATACCAAATAGAATTATTCGCGCTCGATAGGAATACTTAAACCACTTAAATATGTGCAAACAAATTCTCAATACTAGATAGAATTATTCATGTTTGGTTTCTTTGTTTAATGGCATATCAACCTTTGTAGGTTATTTAATGCCAAAGCTATTCTCCTAGAAGATCAATAGTGGTACTATTTAACCCATAGCTGGGAGGATAAGGGGATTCATACCTTTCCCAAGGGTATTTGCCTGAAAGTGAACGTAATAGCGCGACTGATTTTAAGGTTTGAGTCTCCAACAAACGGGGAATATGTTTGCTTAATTTCGTATGAATATTTACCCACCCCTTCCGCACGAGCAGTATGTGACACAAGGTCAGTTTTTCAGCTGAATACAACCGGTTTTAAATTCATTTTTCCTTCTCCTACACCTGTTGCCATACTATTCACCTATTGCTGGAATGAGAATAGTTTCTTGTATACCTTTTCCAAGAGTTTAGAGCTATGTGAAATGTTTAATGGCATATCAACCTTTGTAGGTTATTTAATGCCAAAGCTATTCTCCTAGGGGAACAATAGTGGTACTATTTAACCCATAGCTGGGAGGATAAGGGGATTAATACCTTTCCCAAGGGTATTTGCCCGAAAGAGAACGTAATAGCGCGGCTGGAGTACGAACTCGCTTACTACGATTCCACAGTCCATCGCTTTTACCATTACACCACGAGGCCCCCCCCTATTCATGTTTGATAGAAGTACTTGAGACTATTTAACTATGTGTAAACAAATTATCAATACTAAATAGAATTATTCGTTTTCGATACCAATATTTAAAACCATTTAACTATGTGCAAATGAACTATTAATTGAATTAATACTAAATAGAATTATTCGTGTTTGATAACCATACGTGAAACCATTTCAAATTGCGCAAATTATTAATACAAAATAGAATTATTCGTACTCGATATGAATACTTGGAACCATTTAGTTGTGTGCAAACATATCATTAATACTGTATAGAATTATTCGTGTCGGATAGAAATATTTGAAACTGATTTAACAGTGTGCAAACAAATGGACTCTGGCTTGTTTAAAATATTAACATTCTCTTACAAATCCTATATGTATAAATAAGATTTGGCATTAAATAACGTCCAATGTTTAATATGACATAAAAACCAACTAACCAGGCAACCATCTACACTCCCCTGCGATCTATGAATAATTAGTTGGATAGACTAGACTCTTTAGTCTTGGTATGGCAATCAGTCTAGAAGAAGTATACTACCACTCCGAGTCGGGGTGGACCTGGAAGTAATGGCCATGAAGTTTGACTGTACATTTCCCAGAACTCAAGAACTAGAGACTCACCAACGGATGTAGTTAAATGTCCTACCCAGAAACCTGCTTAAAAATTAACCTTGGGTCACATCCTGCCCGGGGCTGACGAATTAAGTACATACGCTCACTTAACACCGCATTCACCCCTCTTTTTGAACAATAATGTACTTGTATACTGTTTAGAGACTAATTAAGTCTACGTTGCTTTTAGTTTGTATTGCCATGAACAAAGGACGTATAATCAAACAGGCTTTGTTCATTAGGATGTTATATGACATACTACTCTATTAGAAATAATAAAAAAACCGTTCATTGAAAGATAATTAGATTCGAAATGAAATTTCTACCAGGTTTATTTAGTAAGCTTGGCGTAGTTTAGCAAAAGGGAAAATATACGGGATACTCAGTGAGAATTAAACTCAGTAGCAATAATTTGATTGGCCCACTAAAGCAGCATGAACAGTGAGAAAAAGAAGAATCCTAACAGCCAAAAAGAGAATGTGTCTTTTTAACCCTCATGCCTCACACTACGATAATTATGACGATGATGAAATGACTAATCTTTAGACTCCTCCCGTTGTGTAATGATTAGCAATCTACACTGGCATACCATCACTAGTGAATTCAAGTTCCACTGGGTAACCCTTACTTTTGTCCTTGTGCCACAAATGAGCAAATAACTATACGACTGTATTGGTGGAGCTTACAGTACGATGACTATCCCCTGCAGAGAAGGAAAGACCCACCAAAAAAAAAAGGTACCTTGGGTATGGCGCTAAATTGTATCTGATGGAGAAGCTCTGGTTATGGCCTTCTGGAATGTCGAGTACCCACTTCATTGTTATTACTTCCAGGTCAACTCTGACTCGGAGTAGTAGTATCTGATAGGACCAAATAGATATGTTTGACAATTATTCCTTTTCAACGGTACCCGTTAAAATCCTATCTCTAGGTTCAAACACATCGGTTTAAAATTCATTTATATTCGGTAGGACCCTATGCAAGAGCTTTGGGAAATTTAGAGTAGCCTCTTTATTTCCATCGGTCCCAGGTCCTTTCTGGCCCAGTGTTTTAGCACCTGATAGGGTCCTATCTATGGGTTAAATAGAAGTGCTTGACATTTAAACTGTACTTATGCTAAACAGAATTGTTCGAAACAGAACTGTTTACAAGTATAAAAATGCATTTGCCATTAAATAACCTACAATGGTTGATATGTCATAAAACCAAACCAAATCAAATCAAACCAAAACATAGCCTACATATATGAAGGATTATATATATGAAGGATTATGAATATGTCGACGATGACGCGTAGATATTGGCTGAATTTTCCCCAGGATATTTTATGATATAATGAGGCAATTTTTTAATGAAGTCTTTATTTACAAAGTTGAGCACAGTTTTGCAAAAAACAGCAAAATTGGCACACAGTGAGAGTCAAAATTACATACAATGGTCTGACAGTCTACTTAGACTGCCATTACACTAAGCAAGTACTCTAAAGTTTAAAAACCCGAACAGTCTTAAGTCAGTTTTGGACAACCATATACATATATATATGTATTCATCCACAGACAGATCTGTTTCATTCAATCAGAACTTATCAGTGTGGCTAGACATTAGCTTCCCGTAGCTGGGATCGAAACCCGATTGACTCAAACGTCAAGCCAAGCCTCTAACCATTCAGCCACGAGGAGCCATTAGCTGCGAAATAAATTTTAAACGGTTATGAATAACAATTACTATTGTTTACATACATCCGTTCAACGGCTACCGAGACCTTAATTCATATATGAAGAGGCTTGCAATAAATGCTAATGGCAACATGATTACTTCTTCGCCAGAGAACTCAACCTTACGGGGGTAGGGGAGTATATGTACACACACACACACACACATATATATATATATATATATATATATATATATATATATATATATAGGGGAGTATATATATACACACACACACACACATATATATATATAGGGTGACCCAAAAAAACAGAACCGATATATTTTTGTAGAAGTAATAAAAAAGTTTATGGGTTCTGTTTTTTTTTGGTCACCCTGTATATATATATATATATGTGTGTGTGTGTGTGTATGTGTGTGTGTATGATAATAGCTATCTTTACAACCAAGATCACAATTCAAACATCCTGATTATAAACTAATTCAACTTTTGAAAAATATACAAGATGCATAAGATAAACATGAGTGAGATTTATTAGTCGTTGGATTATTGAGACATACGCTTGTGTCCCTCTCTGGATTTAAATCGTTTCAGCCTAGTGAAAAGAACAACAAAATAGACAGCAAGTTTTGTTTCAAAGTTCATTCTCTAGAACTTTCTTGTTAAGCAGGGGTTTGATGCCGAAGCTTCTTTTTCCAGTTTTGATTTTCAAGTTAACTTTTCCAAGAAGGATTGGCTTCCCCACAGCTTTGTCATTACACTGGAGTCCTTTCGACCCAATATATATATATATATATATATATATATACACACACACATTTTACTAATCGGCTGGGGCTGTAGAATACACCGACTGCTCCTCTGCAGAAGGGTAAGACCTCCCCACAACGAGTATCCTGGATATTGCACTAAACAATCAGATGGTGAGGTTCCAGTAATGCTGGAACTTTGGGGAATGCAAAGTACCTTTTCATTGCCATCGCTCCCAGGTCCACTCTAGCCTTGAGTGGTAGCACCTGATAGGGTCCTATCAATGGGTCAAATAGAATTAAATTGTGTACTTATGCTAAACTGGATTGTTTGAAATAGAACTGTTTTGACATTTAACTGAGTGTAAACAAAAAACGATACCAATGCTAAACTGAGTTGTTTGAAATAGAACTGTTTTATATGTATACAAATGGATTTGCCATTGAATAACCTACAATGGTTGATATGCTATAAAACCAAACCAAACCTAACGAAACTAAACACACACACACATACACACCTACTCATACGAAATGAATGATATAGTTCTTCACTGAATAGGGATCAGACATTTTTCCTTGAATATAAGTATCCATTTATTTACACTTATTTAGCTATTTATTTCTATATAATTTTCGAATATTCTTACATTCTTCCCTTTTATTTTTTTTCTTAAATAAATGCCTTTATAAATATTAAAACTGTATTCTATTTGATCTTAAATAGCCAAGATCGTGTTTCCAAAAACGACGAAATACGGTCGTTGAGTGTTCAGTTACCGCTGGATATCTGTAAATATAAAGTACCCACTTAGAAATCAAGAAAATAAATGTTTCTCCTTGTGTGTGAAAGGAGGATCGGGTAGATACCGAGTAGTTAGAAGGTTGGGTAGTAAACTAAAGAGCAGACAGTGATTTGCTTAACTTTGTTTTAAGAGGGTTTTTTTTTTCTTAAGTTGTTGTTGTTGCTGTTGTTTGGGGAGGGTTTAAGACCCATTTGTAATTGTTGCAAGTCAATTAAGAAATTGGCACTCAATAATTTGTTCTAAGATCTTACCCTCCACAACCACCAAAAAATGGTATTTTATTTTTTTTATTCATAAGAAGGTGGGTATATTTACAGCGTACTTTGTCACTGTTTAGATTGATGTTACGGGGATACGGGAACATCTGACAACCAGTTGTTGGATATTTGATAGTTGAAACTTTCGCATCTGTTTAAGTGAGCGCTCAAATGGTAATATATACACACCAAATAAACGTATATAGCCCTTGGAGAATATTAATTGGCAATATAGAGAGCCTGTCTGGAAAATCATATATCTTCGGATTTATTTATTTATTTATTCATTTATTTATTTATGTATTCATTAACGAATAACTTCTGTCAGGCAAAGATGGCAAAGGATATAGCAGCCAACATGTTCCTTTTGAACTAAAGATAATTATGATAATCAAAAAAGTCTAAATTGCAAATGAAATCACTCTTTTCCCTCCCAATCGGTGTGACATGGAGACGCTTGTTGCGTAACGGCTATAGTCATAAGAAATGGACACGGCAAGTACAAGTCTTGCACGAGGTCATGTGCTTTTTCACAAAGCTCTAAAACTCTTGGAAAAGGTATACAAGAAACTATTCTCATTCCAGCAATAGGTAAATAGTATGGCAACCGGTGTAGGAGAAGGACAAATGAATTTAAAACCGGTTGTATTCAGCTGAAAAACTGACCTTGTGTCACATACTGATCGTGGGGAGTGGGTGGGTAAATATTCATACGAAAATAAGCAAACATATTCCCCGTTTGGTGGAGACTCAAACCTTAAAATCAGTCGCGCTATTACGTTCACTTTCGGGCAAATACCGTTGGGAAAGGTATGAATCTCCTTATCCTCCCTGTTATGGGTTAAATAGTACCCCTACTGTTCTTCTAGAAGAATCGCTTTGCCATTAAATAACCTACAAAGGTTAATATGCCATTAATCAAAGAAACCAAACTATACCTTAAATTGCAGCGTGTATATCGACTTTTTAGGCCTGAAAATATCTCTTTAAAAATCATCTTATACAGCAGGGTTAAAATCGAAACTTTTACCACAGAATGGTTAACCAGTGGAAGAGTACTCCAGACCCTCAATATACACCACTTACCATTACTCCAGAAGACAGACACAAAAATTTCCAACTTAAACTCGTGTTTGGCGATTATGTTTTAAAAAAAAATTGTCCAGAGATTAATAGAAAATAATGAAACTGGTGCAAATTACGTATTATATTAGCGCTGTCTCATACACAGTTACCAACAGCTGATGCACTGACTGTAAAAACAAACCGGAACATCACATCAGCCAGACAGCCAGTCAAACAGCTACAGTCGACCTATACAGCTAATATAGGTTCCACTAATATTCCAGATCAACTTGTGCGCCACAATTTACGGTATATTCATGTTGTATTTCCATAAAGTTGTTCAAATATATTGACTTCCAATTCAATTCACAAAATAATTCCTCTACTTAAAAAAAAAGAAAAAAGTATATCTATATTATAGCCCTTGAGGTCATAATAACTACGCGGGTGCATATTTCTAATCCTCTTGGGAAGACGTGGCCCTGGAGGTGACCGTGTTTTCTGCAAAGAGTGCGGATGTAACTTGCAAGACACATTCAGGACAATTGGCTTTGCAATTACCATGACAAGTTAATTTGGTGTCACTTGTGTGCGATATGGACTGCGGCTCAGTTGTAGAGATTCGTCTCTGCAATCTGTGGTCGTTGGTTCTATCTTCAGTGCTGGAGATAACGGTATTCACTGCTGATGAGACCTAATAAGGTTGAAACAGCTGTCCAGTATTTCTACATGTCGTGCGTTAGTGTTCGTCGGATTTTCTGGTAATGGTAATTCAATTCACAATTCCAAAATTGTATTCACTATTTTGTACATTTCTCATGATTCCCTACCAAACATCAGTCGAGAAAGAAAACTCTGATTTCAAACCAGCTGTACTCTGCTTTAAAACTGTCCTTGTGTCACATCTTGTTCATGGCGGAGAGGTTGGGTAAATACAACTAATGTTACATACCGATGAAAGGACAGTGGTCAAGATGACTGGCATTGAGAAGAGTTGGATTGAGAATTTCTCCAGAAGTATTAGAGTGAAAGTGATTTGGGTTATTTCATCTAGAATTTATATCCAGCTTGCTAACCACGTGAGATTCCCGAAAATATGATTATATAGCAATCCAAAAATAAGTACAGATATGATAAACTTTTTAGGTTTTATGTCTTTGTTTAATGGCATATCAAACTTCATGAGTTATTGAATGTCATAGCTATCCTTGTAGAAAAACTGTTATCGTACTATTTAACCCATTGTTGGGTGGATAAGGGAGTTCATACATTTCACAAGGCTATTAATCCGAAACCGAACGTAAGAACGCGGCTGGAATTCGATCTCGCTTACTACGATGTCGCAGTCCAAAACTTTAGCCAGTATACTACGGGGACATTCCCAATTAACGTTTTGTAAAAAATTGTTATACTCACATGGTTGATAATGTGACATTCAAATCCCAATGTAAGGGAACTTATTTTTTATAGTTAATTATTAGAGAAATCCTTTAAAGAAGATCTGAGTTGATAGCCAGCGTAATAGCCACCGAAAGAGGCATTTAAGCGAGTTTTTTTTTTTTCTCTCTGAATACTTAAGATTCACGTAATACTAACTCTAACTCGATGAGAATACGAGTTGAAATATCCAAATACATTCCCAATCCTTCTTTGCTTTGAAAATGATCGTTTCTCCGACTTCAGATAGTCTTGATATTGTTCCTCGTTTTTCGTCTGCCTAAAAGCAACGAAGCCTCCATTTGTAAAAGAAGCAAAGAGGTAAATCTCTCTCTCTCTCACTCTCACTCTCTCTCTCTCTCTCTCTCTCTCTCTCTCTCTCTCTCTCTCTCTCTTTGCTCGTTGGTGGGCCACGAACAAGAGACGCGGAAAAAACACTTAAATTCTCGCAGACACACAGACACACACACATCTATACAAACACACACGTACGCAAATTTTTAAGCAGTGTTACACATGCTTGAAAATATGACAGCTGTTTATTATTGTCAAACGTCTTTACAGACGGCCAAACTCATCGGCCTGAAATATTCGGCTATTTGCGAAGCAGAACCAAAGAAAATAATAAATGTTCTTTGGCGAAAGAAGATCGGTCATCTGCTTACACTTGTCAAATTCCAACCTAGTTTGTTTTGGGGTTCTTTTATTTTTGTTTGGGGGTGTTGTTGCTGTTGTTGTTGTTGGGTTTTTTAGGGGGCATTGGGGGGGATTTCAATAAGACATTCTCTAAGAAGAATTTGTTTCTATATTTCCAATTCAGCGGTACCGAAAATGAGACAGATGTCAGTTTTAAGAATAACTCGGCAGGTTCACACCAATTGGGTTGCCATCATAGCAGAGATCCTTGAGTGATGCTTCGCTTCAGCAAAAACACGAAGGATTCTAATCAGAACGGTTATTTCAGTTATATCGAGAATCTTTGAGGATTAGAAATGACTTTCAGCAAAAGCAACAAAAAAATTGAGTCGTAAATCGGACAAGAAATGACGTTATTCTTCCATTGAAAACATTTTAAACGCATTACTCTAATAAAGATCTCGCTAGCGTGCGTTGTTGTGTGCTGAATTCCACTTACTAACACGCAAACATATTTAGATATTTATTAATAAACTAGATGACTAAATGTTAAATTCTAGAAAAAGCAACGGTCTGTAGAGATGTTGATACTTCTATTAGGAACAAGTGAAGAATTCTTATTTGCTTTAGATTTAATTAGCATTTAGTTTAATCTTTAGTATTATATTTTTTTCTATCATTAGCATAAATTAAGTATTAAATTATCATTACACTTTATCAGTGGCATGAGTATTACATTCAAATATTAACATTACATTTTGCTTATCATTAATATTCCCTTTAATCATTACATTTAAATAGTATTTGATTTTATCGTTACATTTAACTAATAGCGTAGTACTTTTCTTTTTGAGAATTATACTATAAATTTAAATTATCACGACCAGAAAATCTGGCCAGCTCTATTATGATTACACGGAAGCGTATCTCTATTCCTCTTGCGAAGACGAAGCCCTGGAGATGACCGTGTCCTCTGTAAGTGTACGGATGTAACCACAATACACATTAGGTTGATTGACCGCTCATTTACCATGACTAGTTAATTTGGCATCGTTTGTGTGCGATGTGGACCAGTAGTTCAGTGGTCGATGGTTCGATCTCCAGTGGGGGAGATCACGGTATACACTGCTGGTGAGACCTAATAAGGTCGAAACAGCTGTCCAGTGGTTCCAAATGTCGAACGCAGTGCTTGTCGGATTTTCTGGTCATGGCAATTCAAATTTATTGTAACGTTGTATTAGCATTAAATTTAAACATTATCTTTAATTATTAGAATTATATTTAATTATTACCTTAAATAATTAGCATTACATTTAATCAACGGTCAGTCAGCTGGGGCCGTAGAATATACTGACTGCCTCTCGATGGAGGGGTAATACCGATCCCAACAAGTGTTCTGTATATGACATTAAACAATCTTACGGTGAGGCTCTAGTAATGCTGGAGCTTTGGGGAATGCGGAGTACCCCATCATTGCCATCGCTCCCAGGTCCACTCTGTCCTGTAGTAGTAGCACTTGACAATTACTTGATATTACTGGAAATTGTCATTTAGACAGTGTACAAACAAATGACTTATGATAAATTGAATTGTTTGAAATAGATCTATTTGATCATTTAACTATATGTAAACAAATGACTGATATTAAATTGAGTTGTTATTGACACACAACAATACTTGGAACCATTGAACTGTGTGCAAAAGAATGATCATAGGCTCATTTTAAAATGGGTTTACAAATCATACATATCTATCTATAAAAACTGATTTGGCATTAAATCACCGAAAATGTTTCATATGCCATAAAACCCAACCCCCAAAAAACAATTGTAGAATACACTGATTTTTTCTCTGCAGAGGGGTAAAATGAGTGTCCTGGATATGACACTAAGCAATCTGATGGTGAGGTTCCAGTAATGCTAAAGATTTGGGAAATGCAGAGTACCCCTTCATTGCTATCGCTCCCAATTCCACTCAGGCTCGGAGTGGTAGCACCTGATAGGGTCCCATCTATGAGTCAAACAGAACTCAACTGTGTGCTAATGCTAAATGAATTATTTGAAATGGAACTGTTTTTTGATATTGTGTGTATGCTAAACTGAATCGTAAGAAATAGAACTCTTTTTGACATTGAAACTGTGAACTCATGCTAAACTGAAATGTTTGAAATAGAACAGTTTTATGTATAGAAATAAACTTTGCATTAAATAACCTACGATAGTTGAACCCAACCCAACTAAACCAGACATTTAATCATTACATTTAATTAACTGATATTTTATCATTAGTATCACATTTACTTATTACATTTGATTATTAGAATAACATTTAATTCCTACAATTAATTATTATCTTTTATTATTTGCATTTCATTCAGTCATTTCACTTACTCATTAGCTTTAATTATTTGTTATTTAATGACATACCAACCATCTCAGATTAATTAATTCCTTGTCCATCCTTTTAGAAAGACAGCAGTGATACCCATAAATAGGAGAATAAGGGGGTTCATGCCTTTACCGAGGGTATTTGTCCGAAAGTGAACGCAATAGCGTGACTGGAGTTCGAACTCACGTGCTACGATTCCGCAGTCCAGCGATTTAACCCTTACACCACTGGAACCCCCCTCATTTGCATTAAATTTTATCATTATCCTTAATCATTAGCATTACATTCAATTCTTACATTCAATGAGTCGCATTGCCTTCAATCATTACCTTTAATCATTAGCATTACATTTAATCCTTATCTTTAATCCTTAAATTTAATATCTTATCATTGCATTACATTTTAGAATTATCATTACATATAATGATTATCATTACATTTAATAATTACCTTTTATCATTAGCACTGCATTTCGTTGTAACATTTAATCATTATCATTACTTTTAACTATCACCTTTAATCATTACCATTACGTTTAATAATTGCATTTAATAACTTACTTGCCTTTAATCATAACATGGGATAATCAACATTATATTCAATCATTAGTATTACACATAAACATTATATTTAATCAGTTGCACGGATTTTAATTATTACCTTTAATCATAATCATTCCATTTAGCCATTATTTTTAATCATTTAGATTACATCAAATCCTTGAAATCATTAGCTTTACATTTAGGTCATCTCTGCTGAATCAAAAATTTGTATGTTTAAAAATGACATTCAGTGTGAATGCAAACGCCACAAATTAATTCTTCAGTTTAAAATTGTTCTGGTAATTGCTTAAAGCTAAAACATTTTATGTGTATTGCTCTTATAAAAGTCTCGGTATGATGTGCCATTTTTGCTTTGTTACGATCACACACACACACACACACACACACACACACACACACACACACGTAAAAACTAAAAGATACAGATATCAGGCATTTATAAAAATTATGATGAAATATTCTAGAAAATAATTCTTGATTCTTATCGCAAATATCCTGGGGAAATTTAGTAATCAAATGAACTTAACATTGCTAGAATTTTTTTTTTTTTTACATTCATCATCTCTCACGTTGAATGAATTTCCTAAACCATGGGACAGTGTTGACAATATTTATCATTGATTTAACTCTTTGATTTTTACATGCCTCAGCCCAGGGTCGCTTTGTTTGCCACCGGTTTTGAAGAACTGTCGAAAAGAAAGGGCGTTTTGCAAATAGATATTCAATTTTTTTTCTAAAGAAGCTATCTTATAACAATAAAATAAATCGTCATCTGAGCCTTATCAACGAATTATAATTTTTCTGCTATTGCCCAAATAACAGGAGACAAAAGGGATGTGTTTGCGACAGTGAGGTTTTTTTTTTTCCTTTTTTCTTTTTCTACTTTTTTATTTTTACTGTAAAAGAATGTTGGTAATGAAGAGATAGATTTGCAGCGAAGTCATAACCGACTTTTATCCCCACCTCTCATTCAGCCTAAGGCCGTTTTAATGCAAAGAGAATAAATGAAAATAAAAAGAGAGAAGGAAAGATAGAAAAGGAATTGTTCAAACTGAAAAGGAAATATCGGAAGATATTGAACTGATAATTTTGTGTCGAGTTTCTTTTCTTCATTGAAAAACACAAATTACAAGTGGATTTGTTAGCATTACCGCAGAGAATAGCTTTGAAAATAAATTGCTCTGTGGCAAAGTAACGTCAAAAAAACGATGCATAAAGATAATTCAACTTCGTTGTAAACACGAAAGCAATTAGACCCGAAGCAAAGTGAGAAAGTGAGAAGGTCATTATTTCGCTCAAGACACAAAACCGAAAAAAAAATTCCAAGTTGAAATGATTCAATAGTAAATACAATTATGATAAGAACGACATTCCATTCTTGTAACTGAGCAATATTGGCTTTTACAAGACGTCAATTTAAATAATCGATTTAAATAACTTGACTGCTTTTTTCCTCCCGATTAGTTTTGCCTACGCTAATTTTCATTTTATGTACATTTTAGTTAATATTAACCCATATTAGAAAAAAGAAAGAAAGAAAGAAGGAAAAAAAGAAAGAAAGCAAAGAAAGCAAAGAAAAAAAAGAGAGAAAGAAAAAAAGAAAGAAAGAAAGAACAATAAAAAAGAAAGTAAAAAGAAAGTAAAAGAAAAGAAAGAAAGCGACAACCAAACAAACAAACAAAAATAGACAAAGAAAGAAAGAAAGAAAGAAAGAAAGAATCAAACAAGAAAGAAAGAAAGAAAGAAAGAAAGAAAGAAAGAAAACAGAGAGAGAAAGACAAAAGGAAGAAAGAACAAAAAAGAAACAAACAAGAAAGAAAACAACAAACAAACAATCGAAAACAAGAAAGAAAGAAAGAAAGAAAGAAGGAAGAAAGAAAGAAAGAAAGAAAGAAAGAAAGAACAATAAAAAAGAAAATAAAAAGAAAGTTAAAAAAAGAAAGAAAGCGATAACCAAACAAATAAAAAAGAAAAAAATAGACAAAGAAAGAAAAAAGAAAGAAAGAAACAATAAAAAGAAACTAAAAAGGAAACACTTCTATGTCGTGAGAAAAAGTGTTATTGTGTGTATAAATACGACGCCATTTGAGTCATCATTTTTCTTCAATCTCTGACGAATTCAATTGCAACGTGATTTATTTCTGCTCTCAAAGTTTTTCGTCGTCTTCTGATCTTAATTCTTCCATCTATTTAGACGTTTCAGGGATTCATAATGCATGACAATCAAATTTATTCATACATACATACATACTATACATTTAAAATGACATTTATATTGCAGGTAAGTATTCTTCATTCATGTTTTATCAAGTTTTTAAACCTGGCGGTACAGTTTCAGCCATCTCTATATAATGTCATCAAAACTTATTGAAAACATACTTTAAAGTATTTAGAATATTCGACATTCTTTGAATAAAACAGTATGTCACTTACGATCTTCATAATGACCAACGATGCATGAAAGTGCTCGAATCATAGAAAAAAAATTGAACTGTTTTTACAAAGACGTACTCCATCTTACTCTCCATAAAAAAAAATATTCAATACAAAAATAAACTTCCTTAACGAACCTTATCTGTCGCATTAAGTTATATACGGCCAAAAGAAAATTTACTGCTGGAATACATATTTAAATGATAGCCCGATTAATTTTAATGGCATATGAACCCGTCTAGGGTTATTCTTAACTATCGGGTTATTTAATCGCGTTCCTTGTACGTGCAATTTTTCATTCTTTATATTAGTTTTGTTTTGCACACGGCCCTATCAAATACTCAAATTTTTAGACAAATCTATTTCACCTATGGACGGCACACAAACGAGTACAACAAATCCGGGTCAGATTGGACCTGGGAGTAATGGCAATAAAGTGGTACTCATACTCCCCACATCTCCAGAAATGGATCCTCATCATTAAATTCAGTTTAGTGTCATACCAAGGACACTCATTTTTGGGGGAGGTATTTTCAAATTAGCGCTGAATCAGCAAGATAAGTAGTTTATTCATCGTGAGCTTTGACGAATTTTAAGTACCTATTCATTGCCATTACTCCCAGGTCCAATCTAATCCAGAGCGGTAATCCATGTAAGGATCCCATCTAAGAATCAAATAGGACTGTTTACCAATTCAAATGTGTACAAACAAATGACTGATGTTAAATTGAATTGTTTGTGTTACATAGAAATAGTTGAAACCATTTAACTGTGTGCAAATGATACTACTTGTGTGCTCAATATTTGAAACCATTTCACTATGAGAAAACAAATGATTAATATTTAATAGAATAATTAGTATTTCATAGCAAAACTTAAAACTATTTAACTGTACAGACAAGAGCAATATTTAACTGTGTGCAACTCATTTAAAAGAAAAATGACCTAACTTTTCACGTACAAATTATGTATATTAATGTACAATCATTTGACTATGTGTAAACTGATGTTAAATTGTAAGTCTTACATAGCAATACTTGAAACCATTCAACTTTTAGTGAACAAATGATTGATATTTAACAGAATTATTTCTGTTTGACAAGAATAATTGAAACTATTTATCCGTTAAAACGAACGATTATTATTAAGTTGAATTATTAGTGTTAGACGTACTTGAATCCATTTAAAAGAGTGCAAACAAATGAGCTCTTAATTGCCCAATCGGCTGGGGCTTTAGAATACACCGACAGCTTCTCTGCAGAGGGTTAAGATCCTTGAACGAGTGATAGCGCGATTCCAGTAATGCTGGAGCTTTGGGAAATGCGGGGTACCCCTTCTATGCCGTCGCCCTTGGTCTACTCTGGCTTGGAGTGGTAGCACCAGATAGGGTCCTATCTATGAGTCAAATAGAACTAAACTGTGTACTTATGCTAAACTGAATTGGTTGAGATGTAACTGTTTTGACATTTAAACTGCGTACTTATGCTAAACAGAACTGTTTTTATATAGAACTAACCTGTATAGTTATACTGAACTGAATTGTTTGAATAGAACGGTTTTGACATTTAAATGTTTGTAAATAAAACCTATTCTTATACTAAAATGAATTGTTTGAAATTTAATTAGGCGTTAATTGACCCGAAAAGGGTTGATATGCCGTTAAACAAAACAACCAACCAACTAACCAACCAACCAAATGAGCTCTTACC